>SSNS01000054.1:984150-1294021 GCA_006937985.1 Aphyosemion australe
GGGGCTGCTTTGATGAGTTCAATCGTCTGGAGGAGAGAATGCTGTCCGCCGTTTCCCAGCAGGTCCAGTACATCCAGGTGGCCTTGAGGGAGCACAGCAACCCCAACAGAGACAGGAGTATGTAACGATGTGCTCTACATGCATGTTATAATAAATATAACTTAGAGTCTGAAAACCGTTTTTAAAGCTGAACATGTAGAATTTACTCTAACGCGTATCATGTCAGGTGTTCCTGTCACTACCGAGCTCCTGAACAAGCAGGTGAAGGTGAGCCCAGACATGGCCATCTTCATCACCATGAACCCCGGCTACGCCGGCCGTTCCAACCTGCCCGACAATCTGAAGAAGTTATTCCGTAGCTTGGCCATGACGAAGCCCGATCGCCAGCTCATCGCACAAGTCATGCTCTACTCACAAGGCTTCAGAACAGCCGAGATCCTCGCCAAGAAGATCGTACCCTTCTTCAAGTACAGGACATGCGTTATGCTAGCAGAAATCATTTCAGATTAAGATGTTTCCTCTAACATTTATACTTTTTACATCCTCAGACTGTGTGACGAGCAGCTGTCCTCCCAAAGCCATTATGACTTTGGTCTCCGAGCCCTCAAGAGCGTGCTGATCAGCGCCGGGAACGTGAAGCGCGAGCGCATCCAGAAAATCAAAAGGGAGAAGCTGGAGCGTGGAGAGGTTGTGGATGAGAATGAGATAGCTGAGAACCTTCCTGAACAGGAGGTATGAAAACGATTCAGTAACTTAGGGATGAGTTTTAGCTCCTCCGGGATATTTGACTCTTTTTGTTTCCGTTAGATCCTGATCCAGAGTGTGTGTGAGACCATGGTGCCCAAGCTGGTGGCGGAGGACATCCCTCTGCTGTTCAGCCTGCTGTCGGACGTCTTCCCCGGCGTTCAGTACATGCGTGGAGAGATGACGGCTCTGAGGGAGGAGCTCAAGAAGGTCTGCTCAGAGATGTACCTCACCTACGGAGATGGTGATGATGTGGGCAGCACGTGGGTGGAGAAGGTAAGGAAAGACTTTGTTTTGTGTGGATATGATGATTACATTTGGTTCAAATGAAACTTGCTAATTTCAACAATGTTGCATTGAACCTCCTGCAGGTTCTGCAGCTGTATCAGATCACACAGATCAACCACGGTCTGATGATGGTGGGACCCTCTGGCAGCGGCAAGACCCTGGCGTGGAGAGTGCTGCTGAAAGCCCTGGAGAGGCTGGAGGGGGTCGAGGGCGTGGCCCACATTATTGACCCCAAGGCCATCAGCAAAGACCACCTCTACGGAACCCTCGATCCCAACACTCGAGAATGGACTGACGGCTTGTTCACTCACATCCTCAGGAAGTGAGTCCAGTTTAACCAAGTAGAAGATGCCAGGTGACATTTTAGGAATAACTTGTTAAATAAAGTTTTCCTTGATTGCAGGATCATTGACAATGTTAGAGGTGAACTGCAGAAGCGTCAGTGGATCATTTTCGATGGCGACGTCGACCCGGAGTGGGTTGAGAACCTGAACTCTGTTCTGGATGACAACAAGCTGCTCACTCTGCCAAACGGCGAGCGTCTCAGCTTACCGCCAAATGTAAGATCACATCACTTTGAGCTCCTACGGTCGTATTCATAACGCGGTGCTGGTGGCGACGTGTTGATATTTACCTGGGATTGTTCTCCGTTCCCAGGTGCGTGTGATGTTTGAAGTGCAGGACCTGAAGTATGCAACTCTAGCCACCGTGTCTCGCTGTGGCATGGTCTGGTTCAGCGAAGACGTCCTCAGCACTGATATGATCTTCAACAACTTCCTGTACCGCCTTCGCAGCATCCCGCTGGACGAGGGAGAGGACGAGGCTCAGCGCAACAGAAAAGGCACCGAGGATGAGGAGGAGACCGCTTCACCGATGCTGCAGGTTATTTAAAGAGCAGAAAACTGATAAAACAAACAAAATGTCCTGGAGAAATCTGATGTTTGCTGATGTTTTTAATCAGATCCAGAGAGACTCGGCAGCAATCCTGCAGCCGTACTTCACCTCCACGGGCCTCGTGATCAAGGCCTTGGAGCATGCCTCGAAGATGGAGCACATCATGGACTTCACCCGCCTGCGCTGTCTGGGCTCGCTGTTCTCCATGCTGCATCAGGCCTGCCGTAACGTAGCTCTGTACAACAACAACCACCCAGATTTTCCCATGCCCATCGACCAGCTGGAGAGATACATGCAGGTAGAGGAACACGTCTTATCATCGTGTCACCTGTGGATGCTCTGTGACGTTAACACTAGAATGAATGTTGTCCCTGCAGAGGTATTTGATCTACGCCGTGCTCTGGTCATTCTCTGGTGATGGACGGTTGAAGATGAGGGCCGAACTCGGCGAATACATCCGTCGTATCACCACGGTGCCCCTCCCTACCACTCCCAACGTTCCCATTATTGACTATGAGGTACATCATCTTCTGTTTTAACAGACCTGCTGGTCAGTTCTTCTTCCATAAAAAATAAAACTATTCTAAATGTTATTTTCCAGGTTTGCATCTCTGGTGAGTGGCAGTCCTGGCAGGGTAAAGTGCCTCAGATTGAAGTGGAAACCCACAAGGTGGCGTCTCCAGATGTCGTCGTTCCCACTCTGGACACCGTTCGCCACGAGGCTCTGCTCTACACGTGGCTAGCAGAGCACAAACCGCTGGTGCTGTGTGGACCTCCTGGCTCTGGAAAGACCATGACCCTGTTCAGCGCGCTCCGGGCGCTGCCTGACATGGAGGTGAGAGACAGAGCATAGCTGGAATGTCAGAAACGAGCCGACCCTTTCTGATTTCCTGTCGTCTTGCAGGTGGTTGGTTTGAACTTCTCCAGCGCCACCACCCCTGAACTCCTGCTGAAGACCTTTGATCACTACTGTGAGTACCGCCGCACGCCTAATGGCGTGGTCCTGGCCCCGGTCCAGCTGGGCAAGTGGTTGGTGTTGTTCTGTGATGAGATCAATCTGCCAGACATGGACAAGTACGGCACTCAGAGAGTCATCTCTTTCCTCAGACAGGTATGGCTCTGTTAGCATAAACGCTACCACAGGTTATTATTATTATTATAGATTCTCGCGTGTTTCGTAGATGGTGGAACACGGAGGCTTCTACCGCACTTCAGACCAGACGTGGGTGAAACTGGAGAGGATTCAGTTTGTTGGAGCCTGTAATCCTCCCACTGATCCTGGCAGAAAGCCTCTCACACATCGGTACGATCCTTTATCCTCATTTAAACACTAAATGACATTTTACCATAGAACTAATGTTTGAAACGAGTTCCTCCGTGTTGTTTTCTCTCCAGGTTCCTGCGTCATGTTCCTGTGGTCTATGTGGACTACCCAGGCCCGGCTTCTCTCACCCAGATTTATGGAACCTTTAACCGCGCTATGCTGCGTCTCATCCCATCACTACGAACGTATGCTGAACCGCTCACAGCTGCCATGGTGGAGTTCTACACCATGTCTCAGGTAAAGGAACTAACAGTCAGTTAAACGCATGGGATCTGTCTCATGGTGATCGATCTTTTATTATTTTATTGGACTTTAGGAGCGGTTCACCCAGGACATCCAGCCTCACTACATCTACTCTCCCAGAGAAATGACCCGCTGGGTGAGGGGCATCTTCGAGGCTCTGCGGCCACTCGAGACTCTGCCTGTGGAGGGGCTCATCCGCATCTGGGCGCATGAAGCTCTCCGGCTCTTCCAGGATCGGTAAGTGAGCTAAAGAACTTTCTTAATGTCTTTTTTAGAGTGATCTAATGGGATGATTCTGTGCTTGTGTGTGTTTCAGGCTTGTAGGTGACGATGAGAGAAGGTGGACGGATGAAAACATCGACGTCGTCGCTCTGAAACATTTCCCCAACATCGATAAGGAGAAGGCTCTAAACAGGCCGATCCTCTACAGCAACTGGCTCTCTAAGGTAAGTCAGTGATGGAGGTTCATTAATGATGACATCACGCCACTTTGACTCATCGCTCCTGGTTTCTGTTGGCAGGACTACATCCCAGTAGAGCAGGAGGAGCTGAGGGACTACGTGAAGGCCCGTCTCAAGGTCTTCTACGAGGAGGAGCTGGATGTTCCTTTGGTTCTCTTCAATGAAGTGCTGGACCACGTCCTCAGAATTGATCGGTAAGCAGTCGTCTTAGTGATTCATAGAAATTCACGATTTAGAGGAAAGTCTAAATATTTGGATCAATTTTGTTTTGCAGAATCTTCCGTCAGCCTCAGGGCCATCTCCTGTTGATCGGTGTAAGCGGAGCAGGAAAGACCACGCTCTCTCGCTTTGTGGCCTGGATGAATGGATTAAGTGTCTATCAGATCAAGGTCGGTGTACAAAATGTCCAACTGATTTAGTTAAATCACTGCTTTTGCTTGTTTTTTCCATTTATGTGTGTTTTTTTTAAATCAGGTGCACAGGAAGTACACGGGGGAGGACTTTGATGAAGACTTGCGTACGGTTCTGCGTCGCTCAGGCTGTAAGAATGAGAAGATTGCCTTCATCATGGACGAGTCCAACGTGCTAGACTCAGGATTCCTGGAGAGAATGAATACTCTGCTGGCCAACGGAGAGGTAACGTGAAGCTAGGGTTGTTTTGTTGTCATGTTGCCATAAAAATCCTGACATTTGTGGATTTGATGTCCTGGTTCTTCTGTTGATGATACCTGACTGTGTGTAGGTGCCTGGCCTGTTTGAAGGAGATGAATACGCCACCCTGATGACTCAGTGTAAGGAGGGCGCACAGAAAGAGGGGCTAATGCTCGACACGCACGAGGAGCTGTACAAGTGGTTCACCAGCCAGGTCATCAGAAACCTCCACGTAGTTTTCACCATGAACCCCTCATCAGAAGGTCTGAAGGACAGAGCTGCCACCTCTCCTGCCCTCTTCAACAGGTACGGACTCACCGTGAAGGAACACAAGCCGTAAACTACAGAAAGACAAAAACTAATTGTTTTTATTGCTCTTCTAGGTGTGTGTTGAACTGGTTTGGAGACTGGTCAACAGAGGCACTTTATCAGGTGGGCAAGGAGTTCACCAGCAAGATGGATCTGGAGAAGCCCAACTACAAGGTGCCGGACTACATGCCCATCGTCTACGACAAGCTGCCTCAGCCGCCGTCTCACCGCGAGGCAATCGTCAACGGCTGCGTGTTCGTGCATCAGACTCTTCACCAGGTAGGAGAGGACTTGGAGCAGACGATGACTGGTCCAACAGGTCGGCCTTTATCTAATTAATGATCGTCGTTTAATCTGACAGGCGAATAGCCGTCTGGCCAAGCGTGGCGGTCACACCATGGCCATCACTCCCCGCCACTACCTGGACTTCATCAACCAGTACGCCAACCTGTTTAACGAGAAACGCAGCGAGCTGGAGGAGCAGCAGATGCACCTGAACGTTGGTCTCCGCAAGATCAAGGAAACGGTCGACCAGGTGAGTGATTATAAACCAATCGGGCTCGAGTGTTTTTGTTAGCATTTAGCTCGATCGGCGCCTTAATGTTTATTTATGTCGCCTCATCAAGGTGGAGGAGCTTCGTCGTGATCTAAGGATCAAGAGTCAGGAGCTGGAGGCTAAGAACGCTGCTGCTAATGACAAGCTGAAGAAGATGGTCAAAGATCAGCAGGAAGCTGAGAAGAAAAAGGTCCATGAGAAGAATTACAGCAGAACGAAGCTGTTTTTGTTTTAATAGACTGATCCGGTCTATTAAAACGTATTTTTGTTTTGCTGCCTCTGATTTTAGGTGATGAGTCAGGAGATCCAGGAAGCTGTTTACAAGCAGCAGGAGGTGATCAAAGACAAACAGCTGAGCGTCAAGCAGGACCTGGACCAGGTGGAGCCGGCTGTGATTGAGGCTCAGAATGGTTAGTTTCTTTTATAAACATTTACTATCTTGATGACGTGACCGTTGTTAAATCCACACACTCAGAAACGCTAAAATAACTCCCAGCTAACCTGGTTCTTCTCACATCCGCCCTTCATCGTCCCTCTTCCTCGCCATCTTATTTACTCACCTGACGTTGATAGCCGTTAAGTCTATTAAGAAGCAGCACCTGGTGGAGGTGCGCTCCATGGCTAACCCGCCTGCGGCCGTGAAGTTGGCCCTGGAGTCCATCTGCCTGCTCCTTGGGGAGAGCACGACGGACTGGAAGCAGATCCGCTCCATCATCATGAGGGAGAACTTCATCCCTACCATTGTTAACTTCTCTGCTGAGGAGATCAGGTGAAATGAAAGTTTCTTTTATATCTGTTCACTAAAACTTTTTTTTTTGTTGTTTTTTCTTCTTGTACGTGTTGAACCCCTCCCCCTGTCTCACCCCAAACACTCCTCCCTCCTCCTGTGTTCGTTTCAAACACTTTCCTCCTCCTCCTCCTTAATTAGCCGTGAGTTCTATTAAGCGGCAGCACCTAGTAGAAGTGCGGGCCATGACCAATCCCCCCGCTGCTGTCAAACTGGCCATGGAGTCTATCTGCCTTATGCTGGGCGAGGAGACCAATGACTGGAAAAAAATCAGACAAGTTATTATCAAGGATAATTTCATCAGCAGCATAATCAACTTTTCCTCTGAGGACATGAGGTACTAGAGTCAGACCCGAGGTTTGGTCACACAAACCCTTCTGGATCACCACAATCAGCTGATGTGATTGAAAGTTTATTTAAACATTTTAGAGGCTTTAAACATTTATTTGTGATGAGTTTTTAAAAGGCCTCCTCAAACATGATGAAACAAAAACAATCCTGCTGGATAGCTCTGTAAATCTAATGTGATTTATTATCTTTTACAAGCCCGTCCCTGCAGTATTTCAGTTTCCTGCTAACATTTTACTTCACTCAGTGACTCGATTCGTGAGAAGATGAAGAAGAACTACCTCTCCAACCCAAGCTACAACTACGACCAGGTCAACAGGGCGTCCCTGGCTTGTGGACCTATGGTGAAATGGGCGATCGCTCAGGTGTGGAAGCTTAAATAATCTAAAGATTAAGATTACCGATTGAAAAATTCTTTTCTAACACGCTCTGCCAATCCTTTAGCTGAATTATGCCGACATGCTGAAGCGTGTGGAGCCTCTGCGTAATGAGCTGCAGAAACTCGAGGATGATGCAAAGGACAACAAGACGAAGGCGGAGGAGGTGGAGCAGATGATCCGAGACCTGGAGGCTAGCATCGCTCGCTACAAGGAAGAATATGCTGTCCTCATCTCAGAGGCTCAGGCCATCAAGGCTGATCTGGCTGCAGTCGAGGCAAAGGTAAACAGGTCTTCGTGTTTCTGTTTTCTTTTTAAACAGCAGCTTTCTTTAGTCTCACGCTGGTTTTTTTTTTGTGTCTTTCAGGTGAATCGCAGCACAGCGCTGCTGAAGAGTCTGTCCGCTGAACGAGAGCGCTGGGAGAAGACCAGCGAGACCTTCAAGAACCAAATGTCCACCATTGCCGGAGACTGCCTTCTCTCCGCTGCCTTTATCACTTACGCTGGTTACTTCGATCAGCAGATGAGACAGAACCTGTTTACGACGTGGTCTCATCACCTGCAGCAGGCCAACATTCAGGTCATTGACCCTTGGTTTTAACATTTCACATCACTTTTTAGTAAAGAATGAAAAACAAAACTGATCCTTAATAATTTTGGGAAAATAATTATAAATTTATCTCAAGTATGGAAAAAATTCTGGATATAATTTTTTTTCTTGGTTTTATATTTTGTGTAGAGATCCACGTTTTACCTTGAGCTGCTGCTGGAACACCTGAATTTCCCCAGCATGTTTCTATTCTGTATAATATTTGAAAGTCCGTATAAAACGATCCTAAACTCAGTTTTAAATGTGTCCCTTAGTTCCGTACGGACATCGCCAGAACAGAATACCTCTCCAACGCCGATGAGAGACTTCGCTGGCAAGCCAACTCCCTCCCAGCAGACGACCTTTGCACTGAAAACGCCATCATGCTGAAGCGTTTCAACCGGTCTGTGTCTCTCTTCCTGAGGGATTCTGAAATAAAAATGTTATTTAAAAGCTTTTGTTAAATCTTGATGTATTTTAGGTATCCGCTCATCATCGATCCGTCCGGCCAAGCCACAGAGTTCATAATGAACGAGTACAAAGACCGCAAGATCACCAGAACCAGCTTCCTGGACGACGCCTTCAGAAAGAACTTGGAGAGTGCGCTGCGGTTCGGAAACCCGCTCTTGGTCCAGGTAGAACCATGACACGGCATCTTTTTATTGTGCAGTCAAAGCCCGCTATCCCCATGTTCATCATGCTCTGGTTTCTACTCAATTATTTGTTTCTTTAAGGATGTGGAAAGCTACGACCCCATCCTGAACCCGGTGCTGAACAGAGAGGTGCGCAGGACTGGAGGACGTGTCCTCATCACCCTGGGGGACCAGGACATCGATCTGTCACCATCGTTTGTGATCTTCCTCTCCACACGAGACCCAACGGTTAGGCGGCTCTGTTAGTCATGCTGTCATTGAGCAGGTTTAATTCTAACATAAGTTCCGCGTTCGCAGGTCGAGTTCCCGCCAGACTTGTGCTCTCGTGTTACGTTTGTTAACTTCACCGTGACGCGCAGCAGCCTCCAGAGTCAGTGTCTGAATGAGGTGCTAAAGGCTGAGAGACCTGATGTGGACGAGAAACGCTCTGATCTTCTTAAACTGCAGGGTAAGATGGACCTGAACAGGAGCTCGATGAATAACGAGGATGTTTTTGGTGCGGTAATCATCACTGAGTAACTTTGTCTCTTTAAGGTGAGTTCCAGCTGCGTCTTCGCCAGCTGGAGAAATCCCTCTTGCAGGCCCTCAACGAGGTCAAGGGTCGCATCCTGGACGACGACACAATCATCACCACACTGGAGAACCTGAAGAAGGAGGCTGCTGAGGTGACCAGGAAGGTGGAGGAGACGGATATTGTCATGGCTGAGGTGGAGGCGGTGTCGCAGCAGTACCTGTCTTTGTCCTCCGCCTGCAGCAGCATCTACTTCACCATGGAGGCTCTCAACCAGGTCCGACTCCATCTCACTCATCTATCTTCATGACTGCTTTTTATCATTTCTATTTTTTAACAAGTGTTCTTTAAATCTGGTTTCAGATGCACTTCCTGTACCAGTACTCTCTCCACTTCTTCCTGGATACGTACCACACGGTGCTGTATGAGAACGCCAACCTCAAGAGCATCAGCGACCACTCTCAGAGGCTTGCTCTCATCACTAAGGACCTCTTCCAGGTTTGAAACAAAGCTGTTAAAGTTTAACTTTAAAGTGAAACAGCAAACCGAGATGCACATATCTGCTTTGTGTGGAACTAGGTGGTGTTCAACAGAGTTGCTAGAGGCATGCTGCACCAGGACCACATTACTTTTGCCATGCTGCTGGCTAAGATCAGCCTGAAGGGCATCACGAGGTAAGGACGCCATATTTGGACTAGCACCGTAACACTTGAAACGTCAAATTTAATCTGTGAATTTCTCCAGTGAACCGTCGTACGACGTAGAATTCCAGCACTTCCTGCGTGGGAAGGAGATTGTGCTGACGGGTATGACTCTGCCCAAAATCAAAGGTCTGAGCACCGATCAGTGTGAGGCCATGGTCCGACTCAGCCGCCTGCCGGCGTTCAAGGACTTGGTGGAAAAGGTGGAGGCTGATGAGGTGAGTGTCAGGAAGGAGCTCCTTTCTTATTTCATTTGTTAAAAGATCTTTTCAGAAGTAATTCCTTCATGTTTTTTTTCTTCAGCAATTCTTCATGTGGATTGAGAGCAACACTCCTGACCTGGCCGTTCCTTATCTGTGGACAGAAGAGAAGCAGTCAAGTGAGCATTTTGAATGGAATCATTAACAAAAACCATCGAGACGATCCTGAGGGTAGATGGCGTAGGTGGCGTGCACTGATGTGTCTTTCCTGCTGCAGCCTCCATTGGTCAGGCGGTGCACCAGCTGCTGCTGATCCAGGCCTTCCGCCCTGACCGCCTGCTGGCCATGTCCCACATCTTTGTCTCCAAGGTGCTGGGAGAGTCCTTCATGAACATCATCGAGCAGCCTCATGATCTGGCTAACATAGTGGACAGTGAGGTATGACGAATATGAACTCCTTCCTTTTTAAAGGGGCTAGAAGGAAAAGTCTGCTATAAAAACATGTCTGCTCTCCAGGTGAAGCCCAGCACTCCGGTGTTGATGTGTTCCGTACCCGGTTATGATGCTAGCGGGCTCGTCCGGGATCTGGCTGCAGAGCAGAACAAACAGATCACCTCCGTTTCTATTGGTACCGCGTTTATCTTATGGCTCAGTAGTTGCACATAGTAAATGAATGGTGCCGTGAGGATATTAAATGTTTACACACTTTACAGGTTCAGCTGAAGGGTTCAATAAGGCTGACAGAGACATCAACACTGCTGTCAAGTCTGGCAGGTGATTGATGTAACTCTAGGTGTATTAGAGTGTGTTTGATTTCATTTGGCTTGTATTTAGGGTGGTTTCCTTTTATCCTGCAGATGGGTGATGCTGGAGAACGTCCACCTGGCTCCTGGCTGGCTGATGCAGCTGGAGAAGAAGCTTCACTCCATGCAACCTCATGCTAGCTTCAGGCTTTTCCTCACAATGGAGATCAACCCTAAGGTACAGTTCCTCATCAGAGTGTGTAAAAGTTCTTTTAAGGTGGAACTTAGTTACAAAGTTTAAGGATGTTTTTATTTTTAATCTCTGCCAGGTGCCGGTCAACCTGCTGCGTGCAGGTCGGATCTTTGTGTTTGAGCCTCCTCCTGGCGTCAAGGCGAACATGCTCAGGACCTTCAGCAGCATCCCTGTGGCTCGCATGTGCAAGGTGACCTAAATGTTCTTAAATGCTAAAATAATAACATTTCATGAGATTTCTATCTAAATGACTGTTTTATGTCTCTACAGGCTCCCAACGAGCGTGCACGGCTCTACTTCCTCCTGGCCTGGTTCCACGCCGTCATCCAGGAGCGCCTGCGTTACGCACCACTCGGCTGGTCCAAAAAATACGAGTTTGGGGAGTCTGACCTTCGCTCTGCTTGTGACACTATTGACACCTGGTTGGATGACACTGCTAAGGTTGAAAACAAACAACTTTTAGCTAAATAAACGTATTGCTAAGAATCCATAAGTTCATATGTTTAACGATCAGATGTGTGAAATAGACGGCATGCTTCTGGCTCACATTCTCACCATGTTGACCTTTTGTACACCGACTCACAGGGTCGCCAGAACATCGCCCCGGATAAGATCCCCTGGGCGGCTCTGAAGACCCTCATGGCCCAGTCCATCTACGGCGGTCGCATCGATAATGAGTTCGACCAGCGGCTGCTCATCACCTTCCTGGAGCGGATCTTCACCAAGGGAAGCTTCGACAGCGAGTTCAAGCTGGCACTCAAGGTTGACGGCCAGAAGGACATCAAGATGCCTGACGGGATCCGGTCAGTGAAGCTTGAGCCGTGACTCCAACTAAGTTCACGAATATTCAAATAATATTTTCATTCAGAATCTTGTAACTAGCCGTGTAATTGTGTTTCAGACGTGAGGAGTTCATGCACTGGGTGGAGATGCTTCCTGACACTCAGACTCCATCTTGGCTGGGGTTGCCAAGCAATGCAGAGAAGGTGTTGCTCACCACTCAGGGTATGGTTGTCTTCGTTGTCTGGACTCTGGTGTTTTATGACACCTCCAGAGCAGCAACATATGCATCATTTAAATGAACATTTCCAGACTTGTGTGTTTAACTATAACAGGTTAACAGCATCAGTGAGATGTCAGGATTTTACATCTGAGTCTGTTTGTCTAACAGAGTAGTGAAGAATGTCAGGGTTTCTCCTCAGCCTAAAGCGTAGCCCAGCTGTGGTTGTAGTGTTTGTTTTTAAAAGGTGACCTGCTCGAAGGAATGGGGGTGTGGCTCCTCACCCTCCAGCAGCTGTATTTCACTGGCATCATGTTGCTTTGCAAAGATGCAAATCTCATTCCCTCTCACAGATGAGTTTTTGGCAGCAACCCCCCCATCCTCCCTTTTGTGTTTGGTCAGATTGAGCTCCACATTCCCAACGTCCAGCTGCTACTGAAGCTCTCAGCCTTTCTGCTCAGTTCCACCTCTTAGTTCCTCCCTAAACCTGCCTCCTTGCATCGCTTTTTTATTTTTTAGCAATCCAGTCAGCTGAGAAAATGGCTCATTTATCCTATTTTCAAATATGTCGTTACATTTTATTGATATATTGCCTGAAGCCTTGTCCAGTCTTCTTATTTTTGCTTTGTTTTTTTATTTTAAACCCATTTTTATTTATCACAACCTTCAGGAGCTGTTTTTTTTTTGTTTCATAATTAATTTCTTCTTCCCCTCACCTCCTGCCATGGTCTTGTTCTCCACCCCGCCTTCACCCCATTCCTCGCTCACTGGCGTCCTCTGCTGGGCTGCGCAGGCACTGACATGATGGGTAAGATGTTGAAAATGCAGATGTTGGAGGATGAGGATGACCTTGCCTATGAGACGGAGAAAAAGGAACGCACGTCATCCACGTCTGATGCTCAGCCGGCCTGGATGAGGACCCTCCACACCACGGCGTGCAACTGGCTGCAGCTCATGCCGCAAATGGTCAATCCGCTCAAACGCACGGTGGAGAACATCAAGGTAATGGCAGAAAACACAGAAACAGAGGTGCCCTTCATGAGGCAAATCTAAAAGTTGGTGTTTGGAGGTAACCAGGGGAACTCCAGCAGATGGAAATTCTTCTCCAGTTGCTTTAATGTCGTCTTTGTTCAAACACGCAACCACCAGGACCCGCTGTTCCGCTTCTTCGAACGTGAGGTGAAGATGGGCGGCAAGATGCTTCAGGAGGTCCGGCAGAACCTTTCTGACGTGGTGCACGTGTGTGAGGGCAAGAAGAAGCAGACGAACTACCTGCGCACGCTCATCAGCGACCTTGTTAAAGGTTTTTTATTTGCATCTGTTCATATCTTTATTATTTGAACACGTATGATGGATCGGATTAAGTAGTTGGACTTTATTTTCAGGAATCCTCCCTCGCAGCTGGTGCCGGTACACCGTCCCAACCTCCATGACGGTGATCCAGTGGGTGTCGGACTTCAGTGAGAGGATCAAGCAGCTGCAGCAGATCTCCCAGGCGGCTGCTAGTGGTGGTGCAAAGGAGCTGAAGGTACCGTCTGCGTGCAGCTTTACTCCTAAATATCACCATTAAATCTAAATGGGTTTGCAGAACTTATTTTAAAATGTTTTGTCTCATTTGTAAAAGTATTTTTCCTCTTGTCTGCCATCTTTAGAACATCCACGTGTGCTTGGGCAGCCTGTTTGTTCCAGAGGCTTACATTACCGCCACCCGCCAGTATGTGGCGCAAGCCAACAGCTGGTCACTGGAAGAGCTGTGTCTGGAGGTCAATGTCACCACCGCCCAGGGTGCTGCGCTGGACGCCTGCAGCTTCGGCATCAAAGGTCTGACAAAACAACACGCCATCTGCTGCACTCGTGGAAAATTATGGAATCTTTGCAGATTTTATTTGATCAGACATTTTTGCTGCTCTGTATTTAAGTCCCATCCTCATCAGTTAATAACAAACTGCTTTGAATGAAGGCTTGTAAATTTACCTTCTAGGTCTGAAGCTGCAAGGAGCTACTTGTGCCAACAACAAGTTGTCTCTGTCCACGTCCATCTCCACGGAGCTGCCTCTGACTCAGCTCCGCTGGGTGAAGCAAAGCAGCGCCGAGAAGAGGCACATGGTATGAGCAACATCTGGACGGAGGACATTGTGAGATGATCTGGATAAAATAAATTAAGTTTGGGTTTATTTCTCTCCTTGCTGCAGGTGACTCTACCCGTGTATCTGAACTTCACCAGGTCGGACCTCATCTTCACTGTTGACTTTGACATCGCCACCAAGGAAGATCCTCACAGCTTCTATGAGCGTGGAGTTGCTGTTCTGTGCACAGAATAAATGAAGTAACTTATTCCTGCAGAAAAAACCCAAGCTTCTTAATCACTGTCTTTATCCATCAGTAGTCGTAGATTATTGCATCCCTATATTTACCTTTTTGTGCAGAAGTCAAATCTGAATCAGTTGTAGAGTTTTTGGAAAGTGTTTCAGAAGGTTAGGAGAATGTTGCCAGATGTTGAAAGGAAAGGATGATGTACTGTGGAAAAGGAAGGTTGAAACTGAAGTGTTTTAATGAAAGGATCATTTTAGATTGAATAAAAGCAGGTAGAATGAATCGCCTACCTTCAGTGTGATTTTTACTGTGGAAACTGGAAACAAAGTATCATTAAAAGAAATTTGACTGCAACAAATGTCTCCTCAGACCTCTTTCCAGATGAAAATAACATCATCACTCTGAGTGTAAACTACAGCAAAATATTAGATTAATCTCACCCAAACTGTTCACCCTCTTAAATGTGTTTCTATCATCTACTGGATGAGATTAGTGCATGGATTTGAGAGTATTTGGTGGCAGAAATGCAAATATTTTAAGTGTACTCTATGTATGATATGAAAATGGTAGGGATGCACCGATACCGATACTAGTATCGGGCCGATACCTAATATTTTAGTTTTGTGATCTCTATTAATATATTTAATTTTTTTATCTAACTCAACGTCTTTTCCTGTTGAAAGCAGAGAAGAAAATAAAACCTGTATTCCAATTCATTGCATTTTTGTGTGTGGTAGAAGTATCGGCGAGTACTCAGATCCAAGCATCGGTATCGTATCGGTTTGGAAAAAAGTGGTATCGTTGCATCCCTAGAAAATGGTATTTAGAATAAAACTAGATGCTTTTACGTGGCCAGTGAATCAGGAGAATTCAGTCTGACTAAAATCACTGCACAAATTAATCATAAAAACTCTGGACTCAGTATGTTTAAATCGGCTTTTTTATAAAAACATACAAAAATGTCTGAATATTGTGTAGAAATTTCAAAACCACTGAGTTTTATTCCAGGCAGAACTTAAAGTTGCATAACCACTGGAGGTTTCATTTGTTCATCTGGAGCTGTTCAAAAACAAGTTAGCTTGTTATGTTAACAGAAATATCTATCCCAGCTTCTGCTGCAGATTTTTTTATTTTTCCAAAATCAGAACTTTATCATCAGCAGGAACTCATTTTTCTGGAAGGGATAAAGGTTTGTAAACAAAGTGCATTTCTGATTAATTAAATAAAGTGACTTACGCCTCCGCTCAGTCACTTGATCTCTCGCTCCCCCTCCACGTTAAACACACACTGCCTTTTTCTTGGCTGCAGCTCTGCTGTGTCTGTTCCAGAGAGGTCCACCTTCCTCTTGAGCAGAGATCCATTGCAAGATCTCTCCGAGCAGCAGTTCTGCACCTGACATGAACTTCCCTCGCTTGAGATCGGAAGTCCAGGAATGGGAAAGTCATTAAGCTGCAACTCTACATCCATAGTTTGGATGTCCATCAATGAACAAGTCGCCCTTTCTTCTGTCATATTGCTGCAACCATCTCGGTCCCTGTAGGAGGACAGAGCGTCAAGTCCACAGTCCCACAGCTCAGATCCACTTCTGCATTTCATCTGGACATCACTGGAATCTGGGATTGTGGTTTGCTGATCTATTATAGAACCTCTCATCCCATTTTTCACCATTTTGGCAGAAGAGTGGTGTAGGACCGGTCGCCTCCTTCGGCCTGAGAGGTGACATCCACACGTCTTTCCTTGCTGCCTTGTTGGCCTGCTGCTGATGCTGGCACTGGTGTTGGACTCATCTGAATCCTCTGAGCTCCCGTCGTACGGGTCCAAAAACTACATTTATGAGAACATCGACTTATTTATGAAGCCACTGACAAGAAAGATGGTGAGGAAATTAATGAATAAGAGAATACATACCAAAGAATTAGATGCATGTCTCCCTGCAGACTTGTATGTTGATGCACGCTGTGAAGTCCCGCTCTCTGGTGCACTGTTCACACACCCCTGCTCACAGAGATAGAATTAAGCTTTTCCAGCTTAATAGGTTTTGCTAATAACTTATGCAATGATAACAGATGCCAAAGTGAGCAAGTTTTATGATTCAAGAATGAAACTCCTTTACTGATCAATGATAAGCAGGTCATCAGCATAGGCGTGCATGTTTCTAAAATTTACTCCCTGATTTTAAAAAGATGCAGTATAGGAAGTAAAGCAGTACCAGAGTGCTGGTGTCTGACCATCTAGGACTGATTTCTGAGTCAGAGTCTGTGCTTGAATCCATTTTACACATCTCCTGCAAAAAAAACAACAACAAAACAATCACATGACACATTCCTGCAATCTAGAAATATGTGAGCTGATAAATTGCAGAAGGGTTTTAATGAACTTACCATGTAGTTGAAAGTAAGCTGGTTCACTGAGTTGTGTGCATGTCTTTCACTGAGGTCTCAATATAGAAGAAAGCGTGTGTGTCTTATTTATTATGACAGCATTTTCCTTTGTAAACATTTGGATTTTATGACTTAATGGAAAAAGAGATTGGGAAAAAGGACTATAATAAATCAACATGATAAAAACTCAACTCAGCTCCTATAAGCTGCCATATAATGAATATATAAAACATTACCTGTAGGGTTTTTATCTCCTTATTGTCCCATACCTTGTAGTGAACATTGTTGTTTCCTACACGCCATTAGGACACTTATTTTGTTTTATTTTGGACCACAACGTGGTAAAATAGCAAAAGAAATATTGTAAAAATGCTGCCAGAAACACGGACAGCTTCTTTAATCAGCAGAGTACCAGGTGTTTTTGATTTTAAACAGCAAAAATGTGGACAGCTGAGTTAAAAACAAAGCGTGTCAAAATAAAACGTCCGGGCGATGTTTTTCAAAATAAAACACCTTTAAAAGTGCTTAAATGTGTTTTTATAGCTTTATACTTATCTTGAAAATTGCATGAACACATATTATATGTATTTAACACAAAGAGAGATCTTCTCCTCCTCAGTTCCTCTGTGAACCGCTGGTGGGAGCGGTAGAGTCCGCTCTCAGCGTCGCTCAGCCTGCTCCCATCCGTGCGTAAGATCCGGCCTGGGGGAAAGGGATGAATGTTAATTTCAAAGATGGCGGCGGAGGGAGGAGGGAAGGAGATGAACGAAATTAAAACTCAGTTCACCACTCGGGAAGGTGTCTACAAACTCCTCACTCACTCCGAATACAGCCGTCCTAACAGGGTGCCTTTCAACTCGCAAGGCTCCAACCCCGTTAAGGTCTCCTTCGTGAACGTCAACGACCAGTCGGGTAACGGCGACAGGATCTGTTTCAATGTGGGCCGTGAGCTCTACTTCTACATCTACAAAGGCGTTAGAAAGGTAGCGTGCTAAGTCGGCTAATGTCAACAGGAACGCAAGACACTGCTGGTTACAGGGCATTATCGCTGTCTCAGCTGCTGTTGGAGTTTTGGGCTGTCTGTGTGCTATTTCAGAACTCTGACAGGCGCTTGACTTTGAAATTAGCTGGCAGCTTGCTAGTTAGCTCGAAGCTATTAAAGCTATGCTACTCGTTAGCTAGCCAGCGCTACTGGCTAACATTAAGAAGCCAATAGCGACTCCGAGGCCAGGACCTAAACGCTGATATTTTGTTTTAGTTGGACTCGAATTTGCATGAGTACCACAAGGGTAAAATCACAATTTGTTGTGTCCCAACTTGTCAGGGTTGAAACTGTTGCGGATCCGGTTTGTGATGAAACTGTCGACTTGTTAGCTGACAGGCGACTGACAGTGATGCAAAATCAGTGTATAGGCGGCTATAAAGCTTGTTATCAATGTTATCCCATCTTTTTCTGGTTGGATTGTACAAATTTCATGCCTACCCTTCAGCATCATAGCATTTACTCATTGAAAGTGTTGTTTTATAGCTTGCCTGATCAAAACTTAGTATAATTTCTGTACCAAAATTTAAATGTTCATGCTTCAGACAAAACTAGTGTACATCACACGTTGTACATAGATATAAGCTCTATAAGCTTAGCTAGTTTACCTATTATGGTAACAAGTAGCCTTCCATTAAATGTAAACACCTGTCTTTTCAAAGGAGAACACACTGAAATTGAAAGTACACACAAATCCTTTTATGCAATGGCAGCAGGATCGTAGGTCAGATGTGGCAGATTGAATTAGACTGACTCACCATCTTTTAGATGGGTAATCACAACGCATATGTGTGTGAGAGCTCTACCACTTCATGCTGCAGTTTCATATCCTGTGCAGCTTTTCAGCCTTTCATGAGTCATTTAGCTCTTGGTGATGGAGAACTCTGAGAAATGCATAAAGAATTTCTGTTCGAGCTGAAAATGGGAATGAGTAAACGTCATATGATAACTGGTATTCAGGTTTCAAGACACAGTCGTCGTTGTGTTCAGAAGAAATGATGGAAATGATCCAGAAGCGGCATTTTACTACTTTTAAAGTAGTTTATATCTGAGAGCTCATATTCATTCATTTGGTAGGGACAGTGCAAATTAATGAACAAAAACACGTAAATATGCAGAATGCTTATTTACATTTGCAGTCCCTACGCAGGTCACACAAAAATATAAGAGCAGGGCAGTAATTACACAATCTAATCTTTAATTTTGTCTTGTTTAAATATATATATATATATATATATATATATATATATATATATATATATATATATATATATTCAAACTGGAGATGCTGTCCAGTCCTACTCCATTACATTTACAAAATAGTGTTATGTGTGAAATATCTTAATGAAGGTGAGACAAAAACACTCAATGTCAAGCCTAACATTAACGAGTCACTGAGTCATCATTTTACCCCTAAAAGTGTTTTCCATTCTCCCAGTGGTGGTAGCTGTGAATCATTAACAAATGGGATGGTTGTTTCATTCTTTATTGGCTTATTCAGAGCATTTAGTTACTCTGAGAATCAGATTTCACTCTGATCCCATAGAATCTTTGTTCTCAGCTGAATCACCAGTTCTTTGTGTTGATTTTGTGTAGAAGATCTCATTTTCATCGTCATCCTGTTTGAAATGAAACCTAAAGAGTGCAATAGCTCAAAGTCAGACTAGGTTTCTGTGCTTGCTTTATGCTCTTTCTTGCTCTCCCTTCCTCCAGGCTGCTGACTTGAGCAAGCCCATAGACAAGCGTATTTATAAGGGGACGCAGCCCACGTGTCATGATTTCAACCACATCACAGCGACGGCGGAGAGCGTGTCCCTGCTGGTGGGCTTCTCAGCGGGACAGGTCCAGCTCATTGACCCCATCAAAAAGGAGACGAGTAAACTCTTCAATGAGGAGGTATGTCCATGAATGACAGGTTGTATATTGTAATTCTGCAACTTTTCCCACATGTAACTAGATTTTTAATATTTTAATGAACTATTCATTGGCAAGTGACTGAAATAGTTTGATTTTTTCCCCTGCCTTTCTCTATCTAGTTCTAAAACGTCAACCTTTGTTTTCTCCTGCCAGAGACTAATAGACAAGTCCCGAGTAACGTGTGTGAAATGGGTACCTGGCTCCGAGAGCCTGTTCCTGGTCTCTCATGCCAGTGGGAATATGTACCTCTACAACGTGGAGCATACCTGTGGCACCACAGCACCACACTACCAGCTGCTCAAACAGGGAGAGAACTACTCCGTTCATACGTGCAAGAGCAAATCCACGCGGAACCCCCTCTTGAAATGGACAGTGGGGGAAGGGGCTCTAAATGAGTTTGCCTTTTCTCCAGACGGGAAGTTCCTCGCTTGCGTTAGCCAGGATGGCTTTCTACGGGTGTTCAACTTTGATGCTGTGGAGCTTCACGGCACGATGAAGAGCTATTTTGGCGGCTTGTTGTGTGTGTGCTGGAGCCCCGATGGGAAGTACATAGTCGCAGGTGGAGAAGACGATCTAGTGACTGTGTGGTCTTTCTTAGACTGCAGGGTCATTGCCCGAGGTCATGGCCATAAGTCATGGGTAAGTGTGGTGGCGTTTGATCATTACACCACTAGCGTGGAGGAAAGTGACCCGATGGAGTTCAGCGGCAGCGACGAGGACTTCCAGGATCAGATGATCCACTTTGGGAGAGACAGGGCCAACAGTACCCAATCTCGACTTTCCAAGCGCAACTCTACAGATAGCCGGCCTGTTAGTGTAACATACCGGTTCGGCTCGGTGGGCCAGGACACTCAGCTGTGCCTGTGGGACCTCACTGAGGACATTCTTTTCCCTCATCTTCCTCTTTCAAGGACACGGACACATACTAATGTGATGAATGCTACTAGCCCTCCTGCGGGTGCTACAATTATCACCACCGCCTCTAGTAACACTACAAATGGAAACAACAGTGGTGCCAATACTCCCGGCATGAACTCCCTCTCTACGACGTTGCCACGCTCAAACAGCTTGCCCCATTCGGCTGGCACCGCTACCGCTAACAGCACCAACAAGGCTGGCGGCGGGGGCAGTGCAATCAGCAGCGGGATCATGGACAGTGCCATTGCTACCGGCGTGAGTAAGTTTGCCACGCTCTCACTCCACGATCGGAAGGAACGCCACCACGAAAAGGACCACAAACGCAACCACAGCATGGGTCACATCAGCAGCAAGAGCAGCGACAAGCTCAACCTCCTGACGAAAACCAAAACGGACCCTGCTAAGACGCTGGGCACGCTGCTGTGCCCCCGCATGGAGGACGTGCCCCTTCTCGAGCCTCTCATCTGTAAAAAAATAGCACACGAGAGACTGACTGTACTCATATTTTTAGAGGACTGTTTAGTGACTGCTTGTCAGGAGGGATTTATTTGCACATGGGCGAGGCCAGGCAAAGTGGTAAGTTCTTTTTAACAGGAAATGTGGGGAAGGTTGCAGTGATCAGATTGTGTCTGTCAGTCTTTAGCAAGATATATAATCTACAGATACACAACAAACTCGTGACTTTTGCAACAGCTTTTTATAGTCAAGTTGTCATTTTGCAGGCAGGCAAGTAAACTGAGACTATAGTGTCCATGTTTACATTATTTTTTTCTTTTATAAAAACGTAAGTTTTTTGGTTACGTAACACATTCTGATGAGAGATTTCTGTGTGGATTTGTGAGGTGAAGGTGAAGTTCGGTTCCTAAATCATCTAACAGTGCCTAGCTAACAAAGCAAACTGCATATACTGACCTTTAGGTTGGTTCTGGTAGCTTCTTTCATTTTGGATCCAGTATATGTTTGGGAAATATCTCAGTTTTAAGCTTAGACGTGGCTAAAGAGAAACGACTGCATCTGTTTTGTTTTGTTTTTTCTCCCTGTATGACCTCGCTTGCTGCCATCAACGCTTTTCACATAAATCACAAACGGAATGAATTAAAACCCAGAAAACTAAGCCTAGTTCCATTAGATCATTAGATTTGGTAACACGCCGTGCAGCCCTCTCAGCCCTGCTCACATTTCAGCTTTTATGCAAATGACGCGATATTTGCCTGAAGATTCCCTGCAGCTCTTTGCATGCTTAAACTCCTTTTCCCCTCTATATACTCACCCAGTTTTTCACACATTACACCACCTTATGAAATTTAAACCACTTCAAAATGTAGAATGCAAAATAACAGAGGTTTATTGGTAATGAAGATGACTTATTTAAAGATGAAAGATTAGACACACGGAGCTGCTTCCAGGCTTCGGATTTAACGGAAGAGGCTTGGATTTGGAAAGTTGCGAGCCACGTTTTACTGAGCTATTTGTTGTTTGCTTTTGCTACAGTATGTGGACTTTCCCAATGCAAATCTCCTTGTTTTCCTTTTTCTAGGGTTTACTGTCATCCCAAAACCAAGCCAGCTCTCCCAGTGGAACAGTAGTATAGCCACAATATTTCTGCTGCTAAAGAACCCTGCAACCCCAGAGTCCGATGCTGCGCTTCACCCTGCAAGCATTGCAAGTTTTTCTTTTTTTTTTTTTAAATACCCTTCCCTCCCAGTTTTGTTAATGGCTTTTCTGTTTTTGTTC
Organism: Aphyosemion australe; assembly: GCA_006937985.1. Taxonomy (NCBI): domain Eukaryota; kingdom Metazoa; phylum Chordata; class Actinopteri; order Cyprinodontiformes; family Nothobranchiidae; genus Aphyosemion; species Aphyosemion australe. The sequence goes on from SSNS01000054.1 coordinate 1,006,088, forward strand.
ATCACTCCCTTGACTTAGAGGAGGAATGAAACGGGGGCGGGGGGTGGAGTGCAATTATTGACTATTCTATTTTCTGGAGTTTTAACACATTTTACAGCTTTTAAAATATTTGTTTTGTGTCCGATCTCACCAGACTGTTATTCTCTCTGGAATTAAAGCTCGTCTGTGTTAAGCGCAGACCACACAGATTCAAACGAGAGTTTTCCTGTTCCGTACACCCCATTTAGGGCTGCAGACTTAAATATGAAGTTTGGAAGAACTGCCATCTTATGAATTGCGTTTGAAAAAAGTCTCATCCATCCACAGTCACCCTCCATTTCTGTCTGTTCCTGACTAGAATCTCCCCATCGATGACTTTGCACTGATTTTGTTAGCTGTTTTGTTGTTTTTATAACTAATGGAACAAAAAGAGGGTTGAGGACTGCCTTGTTGCACTGGGCTTTAACATCCTCAGTCTTGAAATCTGAATCTATAAAGCAGGATGCTGCAGTCAGTGTCTTTTTAAAGAGAAAAAAATGGTTTGCACTTAAATTTATTAGAAAATAAAAGGCTTTACATTTTTGGGTGTGCTGAAACTCATAAATGGCTAACACGGTAGTTGAAGAAAAGAATAAAAAAAGTTATTAAAACCTTTATCTACTGAGCATTTATTTTAATATTATTTCAGATTCAAATCTGCTCTGTATCATAATGTGTATATTGTAATTAATAGATTTGAAGGGGGCCTAAGCAAACTACCATTACTTCAGTGGAAGTTTTGTCATTGATAGTTATATTTCTAAAGCCTAAAGTATACATATTAATAATATTAAAATAATCTTGAATACATGGTTTGCTGTTTGTGTTTTTGTTCTGCACCGACACGACGGGACTGACTGAAACTCAAGGGGAGGTTTCAAAATAAAAGCTCATATTTGGGTCTTTTGAAATGATTGTAAACATTTAGGTTTTTCAGTGTAAATGTTTCTTTTACACACAAAAAGCTGTTTACAATTAGAGAGGTATTAATTTTGAGATTATTCTATTTACGATTAATTATAACAACCTGACTCAAGTGGTCGTTGCATTTTTAAGTCTTGGTAGTAGGGCTGGGCGACAAATTGGGAATTTATCGTTATCAAAAATTTCTGACTCTAACCGATATAATTTTCCCATGTCAATAAATTTGGTAATAAAAAATTTAAAAGATGTGTGTAGGTTCATGTCCCTTTAAGAAGCTGTACCACCTCCAGTCACATGACAACGTGACTCATACACGTGACAGCCCCATCTAGTGGCCAACTTTTATTTTTGCGCATACATGTAGTTATCGTCCATTTATTGTTATGGTGAACTCCTCAATATACCGTGATGTTGATTTTAGGCCATATCGCCCAGCCCTACTTGGTAGTTTTCCTTTGAAAGCTTCGTGACGATAAAACAAAAAGAGTGAGTCGGCTTTTTAATAAGTTACTTTTTGATTTTATTTTTTCTCAGTTAAGTCACAGGACGTCCATACTGGCAAAATCTAAACATGACATTCAAATATTTCACTCACACGTGTAAAACAGATAATCCTGAATTGGTAACAAAATCATCATCTACTGAACTTGAGCCGTCCCAGCTGTATTACAACATGTATCCTTAAACCTTAACAGTCTTGTGATGACAGCTGTGTTTTCACTTTTGACCCTTGTACAGAGGACTAAAGATCATAAAATCAGCTTTATTCACACGTGTCCGGAAGAGACGACGATACACTTTTTATGACAGAAAATCAACGTTGACCTTAAACTTTTTCCCATATTTAACAGATTATTAAAAACAAGAATTTCTTCATATGTGTCTTAGATTAACATTTGCCTATATCAAATACATGATTGGTTTCATACCTGCAAACTTGTCGCTTTTCGGCGAAAATCGCCGTTTTTGAAGCCAAATATAGCGTTCACGTGAATCGTATTGATCCGAAGAGTTTTTGTTTTGAGGGGAGGGGGGGGTCACCTGTCGGTTTTCAGCAGTCACTATATGAGAATCAATCAGGGGAGGAGGGGATTCATCTTGTTCACAAACGATCTTTGTTTTAGCGTGTCAGTCACTTGTCGTCATTTGACCAATCACAGTCGCGGAAAAAGACACCTTGGCAGCGCTGCTCTCGCACGGCGCTCACACAGTGAGTAACGACCGCCGTTGTTTCACTTTCAACATCTTCGCAGCGGCGTTGAGCTTAAAGTTTGTCAAATGAAACAAATTCACCACTAAATAACACGGTTTTCTGTCGAGGACTTGAGCAGATTTACCTGCTTTCAGCCTTTAGAGATTTTTCCCCGAGGCTCGTGTTTTTTTTTTTTTGGGTTTTTTGAAGTCGAGTTCAGAGTTGAGCATAACCACCGCCAGTATTTAACTCTGTTAAAACCTATTATTAAAATAAATACTTTTTTTCTGGTGAGAAATGGCCACCAGCATGCTCCAGCCTGACTCAGTTATTGATCTGGGCACCAGAAGATTTAAGGAAGCTGGAGTACAAACACGAGATGTGATAATTTCATAATACTGTAACATTTTGCCCTTAGCAGTGGTTTATTAAAGTATTCAAGCAAACAGCTGATATAAAGCTGCATTTCCCTGCAGCTTCAACTATTTCTAAACATTTAAACAGAACCAACTTATCAGAGAATCAGAATCAAAAGGGTTTTATTGCCATATTTTATTTTATTTATTCTTTATTTAACCAGGAAGGTCCCATTGAGATTAAAAACCTCATATTCAAGGGAGTCCTGGCCATATGTGCGAGAAATCACAACATTAGGAAATTGCTGTGAGCAGCAATGAACACAGCAATAACTTACGGATGATTACAGTATTCTGAAATATTTTCAGATGTTTTCATGTTTGGTGTTTTGTGAGTTAGTCTTACAATAATTCTTAATTATATGATGATCCTAATAATTTCCTGATCATTTTTGTTAGGCATATTTTTTTCTGACTGTCTAAACCTCATGGTGGGAAATGGTTTGCTAAGTATTCCAACAGATTATTGTAGCAATAAATAGTATGTAACCGTCAGAGGTCCCTACAAACCCCACTGATGACACTCTGCTGCATGAGGACCTTGTTCGGGGGGGGGGGGGGGGGGGTCACCTTTTTCACACCTTCCGAGTTTGCAGGTATGTGGTTTTCATTTAGGAAATAAAACCACTTCCTGGTTGAAGGTGCTCTAGGATTAACATCTGTTATTTCCTCTTTGTCTCTAGATTTTGTTGGATTATTTTTTTCTTGACGAGATGGAAGAATTTATTTCTATACCATTACAATTTCAGTCAGTAAATTAAGTAAACTGGTCCAGTAAAGCCACATATTTACACACAGGCTGTCACATTCAATATATTGTTCAAACTTTCCAAAAAACACTGTTTTGTCCACGTTCGGGCGTGGTGAAGATTTGCATCGGTTCATTCTTTGTAAAATGAGACGATCTGAACGGTGTCAGATGACTAAATGTGGAAAATGTTCTTTGTGTTTTAAAAAAAAAGGGGGAATTTGTTCTTTGAGGAGTGGAAAGGCTTATTGCTCAGCTGTGAAAAGCTGTTAACGAGTAGAATTCGACACCATAAAACAGAATAAAACGTTTGTGGACGGGTTACATTAAAGTCCAGCGTTACATTCAGGCTGAACAGTTTGGTGTTGCAGTAACAGGCTTTATGGTCTTCAATGCAAGTAATGAGGATGTTTGTGAAGTTTTACAACATTTACAACATCACGCCTGTCCTTTCTACACATCTCTGCTTTTCAGGTCCGTCCAGTTGGAGCAGAAAAGTTTTAATCTGATGCGTTTGGCTCTCAGGTGCCCCCGTGTTTCCGATCCAGAGGTGGCATGTAGCAGGATTTAAAAGCTGTGCAGCGTGACTCTCCCTGGGTCTGAAGAGAAGAAATATGCAGAGGTTATTTTGTTTTTTTAATAATCAAAAGATTTAAGGGAAAAAAATTTTAAAACTGCAAACAAAAAAATATCTGAATAACCTTTGTCTTTTAAAGGCATAATTACAAATGAAATTATATTTTTTTTTTATCAAAAAGTTTAAAAAAAAACTTAAAATTGGAAGTTTTGTATCAGTGAAAAAGGATGTTATTTTTAAAACCAGAAATTTGTTTTGTGCACGTCTATTTTTTGCTTTCAAAACTTTTTTTGGTTTGAAACAAGGTTTTTTTGAGTCACAGACGTGACCCCAGTCTTACAATCACTGGGTGCTGCTCACCCACAGACGCCGCAGAAGACAAAGATGGAAGACATAACCGGGTGATGGTGGAAGAGAGGTTAAGTGCCTGCCCCGTAATTGAAGGGCTGCAGGTTCAAGTCCCGCTCATTCTGTCGCAGTCATGTCCTTGGGCAAGACATCTCACCCACCTTACCCGCTGGTGGTGGTCGGAGGGACCGGTGGTGCCAGTGTATGGCAGCCTTGCCTCCATCAGTGAACCCCAGGGCTCTGTGGCTACCTCGCCACCAATGTGTGAATGTGTGTGTGCATTGGTGAATGACTGGTTGTATTGTAAAGCGCCTTGGGGGGTTGTAGAACCCTAGAAGGTGCCATCTCAAATACAGGCAATTTACCATTATGAACAGTAAATGTATTTTTACAAAGTTCCAGCAATATTTACTGTTTTTGAAAAAAAAAAAAAAATTCACTCAAAAATTCTGGTTTAAAAAAAATTTTTTTTTTTTAAATTTAGAAAGCAAAAACTTTGATTAATAAAGAAACAAAATAAACTCCATAGAATACGGTTTGAATGAAAAGTATAGGCTGACTCGTTCTGAGTACCTTGGTGGACTGTGGCTGGCACTTTTTTGGTGTGATGGCTGGCAGCGTTCCTCCGTGAGCGAAGGGAAAATCCGACAGAGCAGAAACAGGAAAGGAGGCGCGTTGTCCCAACACGGCCATGTTGATCTTAGGCAGCTCTAACGAACGAGGGCCGTTTCGTCTGCTAAGAGGGTCTGCTACATGTTTTGAGTTGTGCTGAAAAGAGAAACCAGATTAACTGCATTTGCAGAATCTCATCTCATTTATCTCCTAGTGAGACTTACACTCATTAAAGGTGTCTGTCTGATGTGCCTTCCCCTCAGGTGTTTAACAAGCCTGCTTGGTCGATAGATTTGTGTCAAGGGGGCTTGAATCACAGGACCTCCAACAACATCAAAGGGCTCTGGGAATCTGTGAAGAGGCTCCGCTTTTTTCTCTGCCATTCTGATAATAAAAGGGTTTAAATTGCTCATGAAGATGACAGATATGTTTATTTAAATTTAAAAGTGGTTTGACAGTTGAGGGCTTCACCTGATTTCTCTAAAGTACGTGTGCCTCAGGGCTGTTTCTGCAGCGATGCGCTCATCGGGGTCGTAGGCGAGCATCTGATACAGCAGCGACAGAGCCGGAGCTGGGCAGTTTGGGAGCAACCGGGAGATGCCGGTGCCTTTCCTCGGGGGGAAGTTGAAATGCATCGCTCTAGACCTGCCACACATGGAAACACCAAAACAAATAATTTAACATTTTAAAGTCATTGGTGCACGTCGGTCTGAGAGGAGAGGCACTTACTGCTTGAACTTTTTCAGAACACTTTGGTCTGGTGTCCCTAACACATCGTGGATCTTGGCAACCTGGTCCAACTCGTTTGTTCCAGGGAAGAGAGGATTCAAGCTGAAACACCCGCAGCCACAACAGAACTATTTACACGGTTTTAGGAAAACACTTGTTTATATCCTAGAGAATGCAAAGGCCAGGGACAAATCCTAAAACGATAGAGGTGTAAGAAAATGTCGATACACTGACATGCCGCTATATTTTGTGTTATGATACTGAATCAATATTTAAAAGCAGTGTATCAGTTTTTTTATTGAGAATTTACATGCAAACATTTACTGTATTTATTTTGTGTGGTGCAATTTAAACTCCGACTGCTAGGTGGCAGCAGCTTTTACCACCATTCTGACAAAACAAGATTGCACGATAAATCACCTGCACTTGTATAGAGCTTTTCCGAGTCAGGACTCCAAAGTGCTTTACAGTAAATCATTCACCCATTCACTCACACGCTGATGGTGATGAGCTACATTGTAGCCACACGTCTCCCCTAATATATATATCGTATCGCCAAATTCTTGCCAATACACAACAACCTAAATAAATTCTGACTTTGATCAGAACTGAAACTAAAATCCAACCACCTCATGATTTCAAAGAAGACACAACCGGTGCTCCAGATGTCCATCTTCAGGCTGTAGTATCCGTCTGTGAGGAGGCACTCCGGGGCTCGGTACCACCGCGTGGAAATGTACTCTGTGTGTGGCGGCTTGGAGTACACGCTGCGACAGGAGCCAAAATCCCCCAGCTTCAGAAGGTTTTGCTGTAACATCAGAAAAGTTCATGTTGAACGTTTGAACTTCTTCACACAGCTCAGAAATCAGACTTCAGTACAGATGCATGTCACTTTTATAAGAATGTTTTCAGGCTTCACGTCTCTGTGGAAGATCCCACAGCGGTGCATGTGTTCCAGCGCTTTTAACAGTTGGTACATGTAGTTTTTGACTGTCTGCTCATGCAGCGGTGTTTGTCTTCCTGCAAACATCATTACAGGCATCATTACCCAAAACATAAACAACGTAACAGCTTCAAGTTTCAGTTTTCTCACCTTGTATGTGCTCATAGATGTTCATCTCCATCAGCTCACATATTAAAGACACTGTTCCACTTTCTTTGTCACTGAAACATCGTGTTGGATTATTAAAACACAAACAAATTTAAGATATTAGAATGAATCTATAAGGAGAAACACTGCAGTGCTCACAAAATCAGGTCATGGAGTTGGATGATGTTTGCATGAGGACTCAGTTGTCTCATCGCCTGGACCTCACGCAGGTTGTTGGCCTGTTCCAGACTAGAAGAACAAATTGTGTTTGTGCTAAGTCACATTTGCTTACTTCACATAAGTTATAGTAGGATGAGATTTATTAAGATACATTGTTAAAAAGCAAATAACAAATTTCTAGTTCATCAGCCAAAATGTAAAAGAGCAAGTTCGGCATCTAATATACTTCTAGTAACGACAAGTCAGTATATGACAGGAAAAATACTGGAAATAAATAGGAAATGGCACCATAATGTGGGACAAACATACCTGTTAATTGTCTGTTTCATAGTTTTGCATGCATAAAACTTCCCATCCTTTAGACTCTGGGTTTTCAGCACCTCTGAAAATGTGCCCTCTCCAATTTTCTTAATTACTTTGTAACCTGCAACAATAACAACACAATGGAATAATGAGTAATGATAATTGCATCAGCAACTTACAACACATATTCATTAAAACTAACAAATAAATAAATAAATAAACATGTAAGAAAGGTTTTTGCTTAAGCAACTGCAAACTCCTATCTGGACATTAGGATTTTGTTTTTGTTTTGTTTTTAAATAAAGATTTGGGCTCATTTTAAAATTTCTAAACAGCTATAAAAATTATATATATAAAAATAAATAAATCCCATTTTAGTTCTAGCAACTAGATGTTCACTCATTTGGTTTGAATGTTTAATATTTATTTAATTTTTTATATAAAATTGTACTTTCCAGATAGTACCTGTCAGATTTTATTCTATTGTTGTCATCTTACTAAAAAGACAGATGAAGTAAAGTGTGTGTCTAATTTGTCTTACATTCAGCAATTTTACTAAAAACAAATTTTAAATTTTTACGCAATGCTATTTTAATCTATTTTATTGTGTACTTATGTGTGTTTTCCTCTATGACGAGCCCCAGGGGTTAAAACAATAGCTGCTAGCAAACACAAATGTAAAGAAACCCAATAAACTCTTTTTTCCTCACTTACTTTTAATTCTTTTAGGATTTTGCCGCCGCATTTTGGTTGATTATCACGACCATACGTATTTTTGTGGTACATGCTAATTTTAAGCCGGAAAATGAAACATTTCCACGCATCGAGGGCACAGAAGTCCCTCCTGTTGGTGCTAGCCTAGCCCCAGCTGACCGTCGCCTTGGTAACGGAGCACGCCTTCGCCCTCCACTCTGACCTAAGGAGGAACTCAGACTGAATCAACCTCACTAGCCTGGCCCTCCGATTAAAAATATCAGAATATAAACACAAAATAAACCCCAATTTTTATGACAACGATCAGTCAAGCTGATTTAATCAACAATCAGGCCCCGATATGAGAAAAAAGACAAAAATAATAATTCCATCCTTACCTTTTTTCCAGAGGTGCGTCGTTTTCTCCTTTGGCTGCGGGTTTTTGTTCTGCATTTCCGCAGCATTTCCCCTGTTGTTCCAGTCTGTGCTAGAGCTCGTTTTGCTTGCATTTCTTAAGCTTGCTCTATTCTTAACGTCAATAAGCCAGTTTGAGTAGTGCAGCATTGGTGCACATTAATTGTGAAAAAGCTGACCATGTGCTTAATAATTTAAAAAAGACAATTCCCGTAGGAGAAAAACAGCAGATTCTCTACATTCATAATAATACGGTTCCGTTACCAGACACAAGAGCATCTCAAAACGGCTGCCAGTCTATGCAAAAGGCGTGGACCTTCTCATTTTTGACCCCAACCGGCTTCCGTAAGAAAGCAGAACGTGTGCTGTAAAAGCGCCGTTGGATGTTGTCTGTGGATGTTGTTGCTCTAGGGATGTGAAGTTTACACGTTTGGGTTGTTTTTAAACCACTATTACTCTGGATTTGATTCACCATGAAAACCCGATTCACCACCGTGGATATCCGGGCAGTTATTGCCGAAATCAATGCCAAGTATGTGTTGTTAGGCTAAGCTAGCATTAGCCCACTAACTGTTAATGTTTATTTTTGTTGACATTCATTTATTTCACCTCCTCCTTTCGCAGTTACATTGGTATGAGGGTGAACAACGTGTACGACATCGACAATAAGACGTATCTCATCCGTCTGCAGAAGTAAGAACAGAAGAAAAAGTTCTAAGTGTTGTCATTTATGCTAGCTTCATAAGTCATAAAACTCTTGCTAATAAATAAAAACATACATGCTTGATGTTAGAAACATAAAAATATATGGGATTCAATGATTACTGGTAGAATAGATTACTATTTTGACCAATACATGTAAATAAGCAACATTTTGGTTCATAATTTTGTTAATAAAGTTGGATCTTGAATTTGTGTTTTTTTTAAATGGGGAATCTATTTCTTAGAAACATTGTTGGAGATTTTTTAGGTGGAAACAACAAAACTACACAGAAATGTTATTAGTTGTCATTTATACAAAAGGTTCTGTAACTTGAGTAGTGTATCATGAAACGTAAGTACGTGAGAGAAGTTTATCTAGAATAAAGACATTTCCCAGGCTAGGATGAATAAAATAAATGTATTTATCTATTTTACACATACCTTTACCACTTGCGGTCAGTATGTGTGACAGTTGTGTTTCTGCTTCAGACCGGACAGCAAAGCTATTCTCCTGATAGAGTCTGGCACTCGGATTCACTCCACAGACTTTGAATGGCCCAAGAACATGATGCCTTCAGGCTTTGCTATGAAAGTAAGAACCATGTCGTTAAAGATCAAAATGTGTTATTATTATTATTGTACCCTGCTTCAAAGACACATGGATCCTGTTCTGATGCATGTGAATCTTTGATAACACTTCTTACATTGTAGGCTTCTCATTAGAACCCATGACATATAAGGAGAACCATAAACCAACTGGATTTTTCTCCACAGTGCAGAAAACATCTAAAGAGCCGCCGGCTAACCCAGGTGAAGCAGCTTGGGATCGACAGAATTGTGGACATCCAGTTTGGTTCGGATGAGGCTGCCTACCACTTGATCATTGAACTTTATGACAGGGTCAGAAAATTACATCCAACACGTTTGGAGCTGTTTCAGGTCATGTCCATCCTAATTTATTCATGTTTGTGTTTTTTTATTTCCATCTTTACTTTAAGGGTAACATCATCCTTGCGGATCACGAGTACACAATCCTGAATCTGTTGAGGTTTCGAACAGCAGAAGCAGAAGATGTTAAGATTGCTGTGAGGGAGAGGTACCCAGTGGAGAGCGCCAGACCACCAGAACCTCTCATCAGTCTGGAGAAGTAAACCATTTATTCATTATAGATGGAGAGGACATACATCAGAGTTCACTTAGGCTTTATTGTATTAGTCTGTAGCACAAACATGGTGTTATTATTCTCTTTAAAGACTCACTGATATCCTGAGCAAAGCACCAAATGGAGAGCAAGTGAAACGAGTCCTGAACCCTCATCTGCGTGAGTCGCTGGGCACACAAACTCTTGTTCTTGTCTTTATAGGAAAACTCTGATCATTTACATCTTTTCCATTTGAACAGATAATTATGTAGATTATAGAAATCGTCATTTCTGTAAAAACCGAGAAATTAATTGTTGTAGATCATGCTTCAATCACGACCATTTTCACAGGACTGGGAAGCTCTTAAAGCATGATGAGACAAACCGTGCCAGAAGCATAATGTGCAATCCTGATGGATAAGAGAGGAAAGTCCAGTTATAACAGGAAGTTGCAGAAACTGCTCTAAAGTTACTCAAATATATGATGCATATTGTGTCAGCTAGTCTCAGGTTTACAAAAAAACAAAAACCTGGATCTTTATTTTTGCAAAGTTTTCTTAGTGTCGATGTGCAATGTTTTATAAAGGAGACCAAATATTAAACTTTGCTACAGATAAATCTGATCTGATACAGACAAAATCACGGAATTGTCTCAAAATATCATTACATAAGATTTACCTCTACTTAAAAATTCTGATTCAAAGAAATTATTCTGAATTCCTCCTCAAAATAATTATTAACGCCTCAAAAAAACGATCCTATTCCTGTCAAAATGAGCATTTTCTTAATCATTCTGAAGCTAATTGATGATTTTCTTTTCATTTTAAACCACCTAAAGTTTATTTATTCATTTTTTGTAATCATTAAATTTGATCTTTTCCACAAACCCGTTCAGCCTACGGAGCCACGCTGATTGAACACAGCCTGATTGAAGCAGGACTGCCGGGTTCATTCAAAGTTGACAGTGAGGCTGATGCTGCTGAAGGTAAAACATGGAGGTAGATTTTATTATTATTACTGATTCTTTTAAAATGAATTCTCCAACAGGATCTTTGCTTTTTTCTCAGTTGCGTCTGAAGTCCTGAAAGCCCTGCAGATAGCAGAAACCTACATGGAAAAAACAGAAAGCTTTAGTGGCAAAGTAAGTAAAACACCTTTCAGGAGCATTGAAGTACACTGTAATATTTTTTCTGTACTATAAGTTTTATTGTTTATTTTAAGGGTTACATCATCCAAAAGAGTGAGAAGAAACCAAGTTTGACTCCAGGCAAACCCAGTGAAGATCTCCTCACGTACGTCTCGTTAAAAACGACAGCTGATTGTTCTTAACGAGGTTTTTAATTTACTCGATGTCTTCCTGCAGATACGATGAATTCCACCCGTTTCTCTTCTCTCAGCATGCAAAGAGCCACTATTTGGAGTTTGAAAACTTTGACAAGGTGAATATTAGCACGACTGTTGCTCATGCATTAGGCTGGGTATTTAAACAGATCCTGTTAGCAAGAATAACGGAAGTGATTTTTTTTATTGAACAGGCGGTGGATGAGTTCTTTTCAAAGATGGAGAGCCAGAAGATTGACATGAAGGCCTTGCAGCAGGAGAAACAGGCACTGAAGAAGCTGGAAAATGTTAAGAAGGACCACGAGCAAAGGCTGGAGGCGTTGCACCAATCACAGGTTGGCAGTAAGCAGCTTTTTTTTTCAGATTCATCTGGTCTTTTGCAGAATTAAACACTTAATTCTTCGTGTTTACAGGAGGTGGACAGGATAAAGGGGGAGCTGGTGGAGATGAACCTACCCGTAGTGGAGAGGGCTCTGCAGGTGGTGTGCAGCGCGTTAGCCAACCAGGTGGACTGGACTGAAATCGGCACCATCGTTAAGGAAGCACAAGCTGCTGGGGACCCCGTGGCCTGCGTCATCAAGGAGCTGAAGCTGCAGACCAACCACATCACCATGCTTTTAACGTGAGATCACCGTCCAGGTGGTAGACCTGCCGGAAATCCCGGTGATAATATTCATCCCTGCTCTCTGTGTTTAGAAATCCATATATTACTGAGGAAGACCACGAAGAGGAAGAGAAGAAAGATTCCATCGATGAGAAAGGGAAGAAAAAGAAGAATAAAGAGAAAGGGCCGAGCAGGAAGCTGCAGAGGAACAAGCCCATTTTGGTGGATTTGGATCTGGGCTTGTCAGCTTATGCTAACGCTAAAAAGTGGGTTTGCATTTAAAGCTTTAGACGCAAAAACACAGAGAAAGCTTACAGATGATGTTGCTTTTAGGTACTATGACCACAAACGCACTGCAGAAAAGAAGGAACAGAAAACTATCGAGGCAGCAGACAAGGTGGAAAAGCTTTTTTAATGCATAACAAATCATTTTTCATGTGTTGATTTAGAATTAACCACTAATGTTTTTTTCATCAAAGGCTATGAAATCAGCTGAGAAAAAGACACATCAGACACTGAAGGAGGTCCAGACGGTCACCACTATTCAGAAAGCCAGGAAGGTCTACTGGTAAGACCCTCGCCAAAGGATCAGAGTCAGATGCAAGTTTAATTTAAGCGTTTGTGGCTCCAGTAATCCCAGACAGACGTTCTGCAGTCACCTTGTCTTCCCTTTTGGCAGGTTTGAGAAGTTCCTGTGGTTCATCAGCTCCGAGAACTACCTCGTCATCGCAGGAAGGGACCAGCAGCAGAACGAGATGATTGTTAAACGCTACCTCCGGGCAGGTGGGGGAACTGTTCTTTTAAAGGACTCGTTCACAAAGAAACAGTGTCATACGTGTTCTTTTTGAAATACGATTGGTCAGTCTGAGTTACATATGCATGCTGAACGTGAACATTTTCTTCAGCCGCTATCACTAGCAGAAAGGAAAAGAACGGGAAAACGATCAGTCACAGGGGAAATTTGCGTTCACGTCCTCGCCCAGCTTGGCCTGGGACCGCTGAAGGCCGTTGTTGATTTAGCGACCAGGAAGGAGCAGAGCACATCCCGGCTAGTAGAAGCTAACTGTTAGCATTAGCAACTCCACAATATGGCAGAACATGTTGGGGCTTGTGTTATTTGTGGAGATAAAACATCAGCGTTGCATTTTCTACCCAAGAAAGAAGAGCGAACGACGAGTCACTTTTCTGTTAGCCAATCAGAAGCGAGATGTTCACATATCAATAATATTTAGTTTTCCGTTAGCTTCAAAACCCTCTTAAAAGTAAAGTAACAGCATCAGAATTAGTTTTGGCAAAAGCAAAAGAAGTTCAGCATGAATCAGAAGACGTAAATAACTGATCACTTTCACTTTCGTCAGGTGACCTTTATGTTCACGCTGACCTCCATGGAGCGACTAGCTGTGTCATCAAAAACCCTTCAGGTAAACAGAAGCTTCTTTTGCTATTTTGGGTTTTATTTTTTTATATTCAGATCTCTTTTCTCTTCGTCGCAGGTGACCCCATCCCCCCTCGGACTCTGACAGAAGCTGGCACCATGGCCGTGTGTTACAGTGCTGCTTGGGATGCCAAGATCATCACCAGTGCTTGGTGGGTCCATCACCATCAGGTTAGTTATCCGTGAAGCAGATGTGGGTTTAAGTTCTGGCTCTGAGCAGTGGGAATTTGAGCTTTAATCAATTCTCCGTTTTCAGGTGTCTAAAACGGCTCCGACTGGAGAGTATCTGACCACCGGAAGTTTCATGATCCGAGGTTTGACTCAAAAGCGTTTGGACGCATGAACGTCGTCCCTTTTTTTGGATTAAAAATCTTAATCTCTCCTTTCTCCAGGGAAGAAAAATTTCCTCCCTCCGTCCTACCTGATCATGGGTTTCGGTTTCCTCTTCAAGGTAAGGTTCAGAAAACATTTCAACGCTTTCAGACTATCAGTAGTTACCGCTTCTTGTGCCTCCCACAGGTGGACGAGCAGTGCGTGTTCCGTCACCGAGGGGAACGAAAGGTGAAAACGGTAGAAGAAGACATGGAGGAGGTCACGTCCAGAGCTTCTGATCTTTTAGAGGAGGGAGAGGAGCTGATTGGTAGGAGGATGTCAGCTGCATTTATGTTTGTGTAGAGAACTCCTTTTGGAGCTGCTTTTTGTTATTTTTACAGGAGACGACAGCGGTAACGAAGATCAGGGTGAAGACGAAGCAGAAGATGGAGAGAGCAGAGTGGTAAAAGAGGACTCTGGGGCGAGCGAAGATGCAGGCGCTGCTGCAGACCAAGGAGGGACGGAGTCGGAGCCCAGCGACACGGAGGAGACCAGAGAGGAGGAAGAATTCAGCTTTCCAGATACAACCATCTCCCTCTCTCATCTACAGCCGAGCAGGTAAACGATCATCAGGATTCACCAAAATAAAAGATGCACGAATGCAGATTAAACTGATCTTTTTGTGTTTTTTTTAGGAGTGCTCAAACCTCTAACTTCACAAAAGAAACAACAACTCAGGTAAGAGTTTTCAGAGTTATTCCAGATTCATTAAACTTCCCAACATTCCTAAATGTTCAAAAAATCCTTTCAGGCTGAAACGGATTCACAAGGAAAGAAACACATGAGTGCCAAAAAGAGAAGGCAAGTGGCTGAAATGAAACGCCTGCAGACTACTAGTTTCACCTTTGGTTCGAATATGCTAAAGTTGTGTCATTTTTAGAGAAGAGAAGAAGAAAAAGCAGAAGCAGGAGGATTGCATCGCAGAGGAGAAGAGTGATGTTTCATCTGGAGGATCAGCTGCTGATCAGGGGCCCAGAGGTGGAGGAGGCCCCTCTCAACCGCCTCTGAAGAGAGGCCAGAAGGTCTGAGACCAGCTTTTAACCCTTTAATCTCCACAGCACCTCCACTTTTTTGCACCTTTTAAATAATTTAGGAAAAAAAGGCTAAAAAATATAGTAAATAATAATAAAACAATAGTAACATAATAATGATGACATGGAATAATCATTAAGCTTTTCCTCAAACATTCCCATTTTTTTATGTTTAATATTTTGTAGCATTTTCCTACAGAGCACATTTCATTCAGATTTATAAGGTCTTTAATAGTGACATGTATTAGCTAATATAAAACCACAGTTGATTTTTGTCCCTCTAAGGCACCCATGCATCCCTTTTTCCGTAACGATGTGTGTGTGCAGCTAAAATCTAGCCACAAGTGTCTGGCTTGACCTGTTTCTCTCAGATGCTGACATTTTAAATTCGCCCTGATGACATCATCTAATGTCTAAATATGAGAAAATGTGTTTTTTCTAAATGTGAATAAAAATCAAACCATAATCAAAACTTGATTTCTGATGAGAAAATCAAATATACACATATTGCTGCTGACAGTGAACCATTTTCACTCCACTGTGTAGAACTATTATGCAAACTATTATTTATAAACTGCTGTAATAAAATCCACAGAGATCAAGAGTGAGTTAATAGTTTGTCTCCTGCTGCTGCAACAGAACAAGCTGAAGAAAATCAAAGAGAAGTACAAAGACCAGGATGAAGAGGACCGAGAGCTGATGATGCAGCTGCTTGGGGTGAGGATGAGTAAACACTTGCTCTAAGGTGACCTACATCACCTACATGCCTTTACTCCAGTCTGATTTATCCTAAAAAACAACTAATTCAGCCATTTTTCTCCCTTCAGTCAGCTGGTTGCGTCAAGGAGGAGAAAGATAAAGGGAAGAAAGGGAAGAAGGGGAAAGGAAAAGAGGAGCCTGTTAGGAAACCAGCCTCTCAGAAACAACAGCAGAAACCACGGAGTGTAGCTGAGAGCAAAACAGGAGGAGAGGAGGAGAGGCAGCCTGGAGAGGAAGGAGGTGCTGCTGAACAGGAGGACAAGGTAGACATAACTAGATGCTGAGTAGAGCAATAGATGCAGGATCTGAGCCATATTGACTTTGTTCCTCTTCCAGGAAGATGAGGTGGATCCGGACAACCCCGGAGCAGAGGTTGGTCACTGACTCGAGAGTATGATGATGAGGATGATGGAGAAATAATCCAGAATTTATCATTTTTTTTCCTCAAAATGACAGGAAGCAGAGAACCTGCTGACATCTCTGACTGGCCAGCCTCACCCTGAGGACGTGCTGCTGTTCGCCGTGCCCGTCTGCGCTCCGTACACCGCCCTCTCCAACTACAAGTACACCTACCAACCTTTTATTATTGTTGAAACCTAAATGATGCACATCATGGCTGACAGGTAGTGTGTTCTCCACAGGTACAAAGTGAAGTTGACGCCAGGCTCTCAGAAAAAAGGAAAAGGTTTGTTTTTCATCCTTCATGTCGCTTTTATGGAGATTTCAGGAACTGACGACAGTTTTATTGTTGCTCTGAAAAGCTGCTCGAACTGCGTTGTTGAACTTTACAAAAGCCAGAGAGGCCTCATCCAGAGAGAAAGACCTGTTCCGCAGCGTCAAGGTAAAAAAACTGTGTAACTCTTTATTCCCCTCTAGATAAACTAGATTAATGTTTAGTAGCCAATTTAATTTTGTATTTCTGGATTGTGCATTTTTACTCTCCCAGGATGCAGACTTGTCCAGAAACATGCCAGGGAAGGTTAAAGTCTCCGCCCCCAACCTCCTGGCTGCCAAGAAGAAGTGACCGACCAAAAACCTGCAGAAGATTTCCACCAGCAGATTAAACACCTGATCTACATTTAAATAAATAAAAAAAACTGTAAAGATTGGTTTTATTTGCTGATCAGCATCGTGTAAATAAAAAAAGCTGTAAAGCAGATTGTTTATGGATTTTTATTATTGTTTGAATATAAAGTAGGTGCAACAGTAACAGTACGTTCTGTAACCCACGATAAAAAAGACATGAAAGTAATTTGTGCAAACCAGGCCAGCAGAAACAAGCCCTACTGCGTTTCAGTGCAACACCACTCGACATCCTTTAACTTATTGGTTACATTTAAATTACATTTCTACAGGAGCCTCGTTTCTCACATTTCCCCACACACATATACATACATTTACAAAAAATCAAATATTTCTGTGGTTCCACAGCAGAAAGTCTAGAGTTGCATAAAACAGGTGAGAATTTAGGCCCAAAATTAGTGAACAGCTGCAAAAAGTGAAAGCTGAAGCAAACTTTTGAGCCAAATTTAAATTTAGTGTTCATACAATGTTGTCATTTTGAGATTTTCTTCTTCCATGTAGCTGAAAATAAAAGTTTACATTTAATTTTCATTAGAAAAAAAATATTTCTGAAACAAGAACTAGACCAAATTCGTGCTTTGCGGATGGCTTGCCAGGCTAAGAACTAGCAGTTTGGACTCGTAACAAACTGAACATCAATCAGGTTCGACTGACCTGGTAAAAGACTAGAAAATAAGAAACATGAACACTAGAACGGGTCCACGTAGCATTTTTTTATTTCCTCCCTAAATGAAAGCAGACATTTTGATAATAATGTGAGCTGTGACTGGGATTTTCACAATAAAAGACCAAAAAAGCTAATATTGTGAGAGCTGATTGTCTGTAGCCTCGGTTAAAACCCGTGAAGGAGAAACAAGCATTTAATGCTTTTTCATCCAGGGGGAAGATTTTAAAAAAATGCTACGTGGTGCACACAAACTATTCTTGACATTTATTTTTCTTTCTTTAATTCAAGTGTCCCCGTAGCGGGGCAATCCTCCTCGTTTAAGACCCCAGAGTGTTGACGCGAGACATTCTCTGTTTGAGGCTGTGCAGGAGGTGTTTGGGCAAGCAGTCCCAGTAACAAGACAAGCGCTCCCTGTACTGCAGAGCGGTTTCCATACAGAACCTGGGTGACAAAAAGCAGCACACACCTGTATCAAATTAACTAATTAGAATCCATATCATAAGATTTAGCTTCCACACTCACCTGACTAAAGATTTAGGCTGAACGTTAAAAATCAGTAGTTCGTTGCTGTGAGCCTGTGAGAGAAAAGAGTGAGTCGTCTAGAAAAAAAGAATAAAAAAAAGATCCAGAGTGCAGCTTACGGCTCTCTGATGAGACAGAAGGTTGTTGGCGCAGCCTCCGAACACAAACACCTCTCCATCAGGGCCGGAGCACGCCGTGTGCCACAGCCTGAGGTACAAACACAACGTCAAATCACCTCCCAGCTGGAGGCTGGAGAGCACATTCACAGTAAGATCGGATCATTACCTGGGGCTCTCGGTGTGACTGTGTTTGAAAGGCTTCCATTCGTTCTTGCTGACACAGTACAGCCAAGCGTCGCCTAGGAAACCAGGTGAGTGTCAGAGATCGCCACGTCAAAGCGATCGTTCTGCGATCAGGATCACGTAACAAAACTTACTCAGTGTTTCTCTCTCTGTGGTGAAACCTCCAAACAGGAAGATTAGATCCGATGACACGGGGGTGAACGAGTGCCAGGATCGACCCACGGGACCCGGCTGGGGGACGCTCCTACGCCGAGACAACAGATTTTTTTTTTTTGCATTAGAAAATGTTCGGTTTTTAGAACGTTTCTGTTGAAGTCACAAAAAGTTGAATTAACACTTACATTTCATGCCACTCCCACGTGTCCAGGTCGATGTAGTACAGGTCATTTAGTCTGTAATTCTGTCAACCAAACGTGTTTTTTAAACACATTTATTAAGTTAAATGCATCTTTAAGTCTCCATGTTTGCAGCAGGTAAATTAGACCCTGCCTACCTTGAACCGGCCACCGAACACATAACCTCTGTTTCCGACCGTGGCGCAGGCGTGAGCTGCTCTGGGTGACGGCGTGTTCCCCTGAATCAGTCAAGAGAAAATCAAAATTACTCTTTGATTCTGTTCATTGATCTTTTCCCCCGTAAGAAGCACATCTTATATCATGTAATCTATTGCTTTGTAGCATAATGGTGTGAAAAAAGGAGTTGTCTCTTTGCAGATTTCTTCTGTTTTTGCTTAAGCCTTTTGGATTAGCAAATATATTTCATTAGCCAAAAGTTACTTGAGTTCATGCAAAACATAGATTTTAAATGAAGATTTAATTCATTAAAGGGAGAAAAAAGATACCCAAACTAATGATACGCGTTATAAATAATTAATTATCCTTTATGAATCACGAATGAACTTCAACCACATTATTTGGAAAGATTCCAAATCCTGCCGTTTTCCACCTCACACTCCTCCGGCTAACTTCTACTTCCTGAAACAGGAGCGCCAGAGCTTTTTTTCTACAGAGAGAATAATGAATGTGGCAGTCGCATTATGTTTAACCTGAGTGATGGGTTGACTCCATGTTGACGTCTCCAGATCCAGGACGTGGACGTGGTTGTTCCAGCCCCGTCCCGCGCTGTCCCACTGCACCAGGAAGAAAAAATGAAAGGTTATTTCCTAATATTTCAGCTAAAGATTATGCAATTGTTTTGTAAAATATATGAATCAAAGATCATTTGAACCATTTATACTTTCAAATTAAACAACAAATGAACTGTGTATCGTTTACAATGAGGACATGATTTATTTTCAGACCATGAGAGAAGACGACTCGTCATACTCGAAAGTCCCTCGGTGAGCCCCCTGAGGAGCGTAGCCATAGCCTCCAAAGAAAACCAGTCTGTAAAAATCCCAGATCACATAAACTCACATTGATTTGACCTCATTCCCTGACGAATACACTACTGTGTTGTTAAAAAAGCACAACTTTCCCACCTGTTCTTATGAACCCAGCAGCCCAGTTTGTCCTTGCTAGAAGGAGGAAGTCCTTTAAGATCCCTCATCTCCTCCCACACAAGGCTGCGAGCTCTCAGATGGAGGTTGTAGATCTAAACAGGCACAACAATCAGCACCAAGAGAGGTCTGACGTCTATGTCTGATAAGAAAACACTTTATTCTGATGCAAAAAGACCAACAAACCCTATTTGTGTTTCCTCTTGCATGATGACCACCAAATAAGTAGAGGACTCCGTCAACGCACGCGCCACAGCTCCCTGACATTGACGTGTACAGGTTACCTCCAGCTGTGTGCTTCGTCCTGTAAGCAATTCCAACATTAATCCTATAAAATCCTAACAAAGGAGTTACAGATTCCCTCATATGTTTCCTCACCACACTCCTGATTCCATGTCGTAGGTCCAGATCTCGCTCCTCGGCAGATACAAGTCGATGAATCCATGATTCTGAGCATTCTTGTGCAGAAAAAAAGATAAAAAAGGTATTCAAATAAGAAGAAATTTGCCATTTATTTTAAAGGTAATATATTTTTAAGTCCTACCTTGTATCCACCCCACACATACATGATGTTTCTGTCAACTACAGCAATATGACCACTGCGCTCAGCTGGGGTATCCACCTCTAAAGCTTCAGGGTCCACCGGCAGTTCCTCCACCTCGTCGTCTTCCTCATCCTCGTCCATCCCGTTATTTACCATCCAGGCAAACAGTCTGTCATCATCATCTCTGTCTGAGTCATTGTCATCCTCTCTAGCTGGCTGACCTCCTCCATCTTCATCCATCTCTTCCACTCTCTCAGCCATGACTGGAAACAGCTGATCTGACAAAGTGACAGGAACAGAAAGCTAGAGCGTTTGTGATGATTTGATAACGCAATAAATTGATTTTAAAGATAATATTTATCCCATTACGTCAGAATTCTGAATGAGCTGCAGTTGCTTTAAAGGCTTTATGGGAAGAGCAGTATAACGTTAGTTTGGGTTGTTACTTTTAAATATTAGTTATCACTATTGTTGATAATTTAACATTTGATTGATGCTTAAAATCCAGGTTCTTTTAGGCAGATCAGTGACCCAACGCTTTAAAAATAATAATAATAATGATGTGAGACAGTCGAGAAGATAGTTTATAAAAATCAATTTATTACTATGTTCTACCACTACTGATGATGCACCATAAAAATGATTATTAATGATGGTTCAAGGTAATATCAGGTGAAATCATGGATGATGAATGATGGAAAATGATATTAGATTTTATTAAAAGCCTCATTAAGAATCTCAGAAAGCTGTGATGTCTGGGTGATCAGCTAAGCTGGCTGTTACTATTGTTTAGCTTTAACAAATGATCAAATGAATGAATGAGCTATGAACCCTGGTGTATGGAGATTTCCCAGCGATCTGGCTGGTGAAGGTCACCCCAGCAAGAGGAGCTGTGCTTCTGGAGGTCACAGGTCGTAGTTCTGCCTCTGACCCCTCTCAGCTGGTCATGAGATAATCTCCCGGGCTGCAGGCATTCGGTTTCACGGCTGAGTTTTGCCAGATTTTCAAAAAGGAAATGGTTCTTAATTTCACTAAAAAAATCAGCTGGAAAGTCTGGCTTGACTTCCAGTAGGATGAATTTTTAGGTTAAGTCTTTTGGTTCTGCAGGAACTGAACTCGAATAGGAAGTGTCAGTCATTTTATCATTCCCTGTTTACAAATTTTGGCTAATCAGAATTAGACATGTTCAAAGGGCGTTACCAAAAATCCTCAGACACCACCTTTCCTCAGACGCTTAGGAAAGACTTATTTCTTCTTAAAATGTATTTCTTAAGAAAATAGATTAAACATTCATTTATTAATATAGTGACATATGTAAATATACTAATAATAAACCATTATTATTCATCAAGTAGATAGAATCACTCATGGCATTTCATGTCTGATATAAGCATAACCAAAAATGATGATTGATTGAGGTATGATTACTGTAACACAGTTAAGGCCTGTAACCCTGTAATTGAAAGGAACCATTTTATGAGCAAAAGATTATTTTAGAAGGTTAAGAGTTCCGTCCTCCTCTGTGGACTGCAGCCTTGAGCTCCTGCAGGCAAGAGTAAACAAATTGTAGGAGCCGTCTTGTCTCAGATGGCGAGGCTGTTGGAACGATAAACACTGATAATGTCTGTATTAATCTAGTCTGTAGCAATCTGGTATTCCAGCGAGATGACCTGCTGGACAAATCATTTGTCTTTGACCTTTAAAAAGGCCGTCTCCTACTGCTACACCAGACAAAAGACCATTGCAATAGTCCAGCCTGCTGGAGATGAACGCACGAATGAGTTTCTCCAGATCTTGTCTGGACATGAGACCTGAGTCTTGCTTTTTGATGAAGATGATAAAACGCTGATCTAGTTATAGCCTTAATGTGACCAGTGAAGCTCAGGTCTGAATCAATTATGACACTAAGATTTCTAACCTGGGTCTTTATTTTAATCCTATGGAGCCAATGTGAGCAATGACTTCCACTCTATCCTTTCTTCCAAAAACAATAACTTCAGTCTTGTCTTTGTTTATGTGAAGTAAGTTTGATTGCATCCAGTCATTAATTAGCTCCAAACACTGACAGTGAGTCTATAGGACCACAGTCACTAAGTGATAGAGCTAGGAAGATCTAGGTGTCATCTGCATAACTATGATAGGTAATGTTGTTGTATATGACCTGACCCACCCAGGGGCAGCATGTATAAATTGAAAAAGCAGTGGTCCAAGAATTGAGCCTTGGGGGACCCCACATGTCATGGTGATATGATCTGAACTTACTATGGCCTGTGCCTGATAGTCCCACGCATTTTATGAGCCTATCAAGAAGGATGTTGTGGTCCACAGTATCAAAAGCTGCACTGAGATCGAGCATCATCAGAACAGATGTTTTACCTGAATCTGTATTGACATGAATATCATTTAAAACCTTAATCAGTGCAGTCTCAGTGCTGTGGTTGTCTAAAGCCTGACTATAAACCATCCAGGAGGTTGCCTGTATTAAAAAGCTATTCAGCTGAATCATAGCTGCTTTTTCAATCATTTCAATCAATAAAAGGAAGATTAGATTGGTCTGTAAATATTCATCACTGCGGGATCTAGTCTGCTTTTCTTTAGACGAGGTTTAACAGCAGCTGGTTTAATATGTGAGGCAGAGCAACGTTGGTTAGCAATAGCACGTTGACCTACTTATTAAAAGCTTAACTATTGTTACAAAATCAAAGTTAGTCGACAACATATTTTAAAAACAGCGTTTGCTCACAAATATGTTTTAAAAGCTTTTATACAGGCTAAATCATGCTAGTCGAGCTACAACGAAAGAGGTGCAAAGCACGCTGCTGATCTTAGCTAGTAGGTTATAACAAACACTCCCACAATTACAAGTAAATATCGAGCTAAATTTACATTTTCCGCGTCGATGACAGTTTTTACCTACATTTAACATGGCTGGGTTAAATGCATTCGTGTAAGTAGAAACATTTACCTTTTCAGACGTTAGGTTTTCCTACAAATTGAAAAGCAATCCTGTACCGGAAGTAGATCAGCTAAAGCGGAAACTAGTCAGCCTACGGAACAAATGATTAAATAAAAGTCAAAAGCACGTCTAAAACCTAAACTACGTCAATATTTGTTGACTTTACATAGCTTCCACTTCGTGGACTCACTTTCAGAAGCAGCCCATAAATTGACACATTTATAATTTCGCAAAGTTAATAAAATTAATGTTTTTCAAAATAAGATTTTTATTTACAATTGTGATCCTTTCAGAATAAAGGTCAGCGAAGTCAAATCAATCATTTTATCGATTTAAAATTGTTCAATTAGTCACAAATTTTGCAGAAATGTCATGAAATATTATGAAGTAAAATTCTTATATAAATATTTCATGTAAATATTTGTTTATTTTCATTAAATGTGCATCCTCAGAGACTTCTGAATACATTAAAGTACAAGAAAGCTCACAGCAAAGTATAAAACCTTTATTTTAAATTAAGACTGCTACAAACACATTTGATTAATAAACAGATATAACACAAATATCACACAAGGTAAAAACAAATAGAAAGATGTTTGCAAGTCCATCATTTTCTCTAAAGGTCTTGAAGTTTGCTGTGAAAACAGAAAAATACAACTTTAACTTAATCAGTATTAAATGTGCAACAGAAATATTTCAGATTTCATCCCACCTGTCCTCTACGGTCCTGCTAGATGGATAGTACACCTTAAATGTGAAGCCACTTTTTGAAAAAGAACCCTGAGGACAAAAAAATGAACAAAAACAAAATAAAAATCTTAGTGACAAAAAGTAAACTCATAAACAGAGATCAGATTATTTAAGTTTCCTGCTTCTCATACCGGGTTGAAACAGAGGCAGTCAACATTGGTGATGCTGAAGGGATCATACTTGTCTGCAAAAATAATGACATCAGGCACCGGATAGATCCGCAGGGAGTAGTCGTAGGCCCAGAACACGGGACTGACGTACAGAGGCAGCGGGGTAAAATGACCCTGGGATAGGATGGTCTTTACAAACTAAACAGATGACAACAGCGTTTGTTATTATTAAAATTAAGACATTTTGGATTTTTATTTTTAATACCCATCTTCTCAGCAGCATCTGATACATTCTGGATACTGCATGAACACGTTTGGTGAGAGAAATTGAGCCTCACATGGTTTGGGATGTCGAGGTTTTTGTTTGGCAAACGGACACAATTCCTGCACATCTTGTTGACCAGATCTTCTCTGATGATGATGATCTCTTGGCTGCAGTACTGAACTCTAAACAGGTCCGTTTTAAAGACAATTTAGTAACAAAAACATTAAATAGGTGCAGTTTTTATTATTTTCCCAAGCCAGTCGTTTTACCTGCACGGGTTGGTCGTGAACACAGAAAAGGGGACTCTCTGTCTAAACTCTTCTGTGATGTGGTCCGCCAAGGGAGGCCTGTGGGAAATATCCAGATTAATCTGAAGCATGAAGAAAATGTTAAAAAATGAGATGTTTGAGAAGTTACCGTGGTAGGATTGTGCCTGGACCAGGGTCTTTGGGACCGGGAACAAACACAAAGCGACTACTGCAGGTTTAGAATGAACGCTTTAGTTCAAACACACTGAAGATCAAATAGACAAAAATAAAAAGTGGGCTGATCCTACCTGCTGTGGATGCTGGGATATGCACTTATAACATCAGCAAGGGCCTTCAGTGATTCTGAGAAAAGACAAAGTTGTTTTTATCTATTATTTACTAGGATTTCAAATATTATTATTACACTTTTCTTACATTACTAACAAATACAGAGTGATTGTGTCCTTTATGCTTTCATAATCAAATATTTTCTCATATAATTGAAATGATTTTATTCTAACTGTCCATGCTTAGTGGTCTGTTAAGCGAAAACAGGAAGATATTTGCTGACAGTGTCCAAAAGCTGGATAATCATGCTGTGTATTAACTTAGAACATCAATAAAATGTCTCTGAGTCCATCTTTAGGAGGAGGTTTAGGTGAACTCTTTCTGACCCAACGGCCTCACCTTTGAGTGCTTTAATCTGCGTTTTCCCAAAAGGAGCGGAGGAGAAGTTCCCACACAGAATGAAACAAGTGGGAGGCATGGCAGCATATCCTGTCAGAAAACAAAAAAATGAAAAACAAGAGGCCAAGGTGACGAGTTTGTCATCCTTCCACCTGTAGAGGCCTGCGGCGCCACACCTGAGAACATGGTGTTGAGCTTTTCCATCACTTCAATGCTGTCCAACCAGACGTCAGAGACGATCACAAACATGGCGTCCTCGTTCTCCTCTTCCAGCTGCTTCAGCTTGGAGGACGCTTTGACTGAAGTGGTAGAAGGACCGCCGAAGAAATTGACATCACCGTAGTACGCCCTGAAATTAAACAGTTTTTACCCGTTAACAGAGAGTTTTGGTTTCAGAATACAGGAAAGTACAATACTTGTTACCGAGGGTTCAGTTTAATGTTTTCAACCTCCTGTTGGCAAGTTTTTCCTATTCCATAATTCCTATTGGAATGCACCTCAGTAACCGTATGCTATTAGCTAGCATATTTAGTATGCTAGCTAGTATAATGTGACGTGTTTATGGTGAAAAATGAGGTGGTTTTTAGCTTTCTTGGTTTATTCTTAACTTCAAAATCATAGAATCCAACCCGAACCTCCATCCATTTGCTCTTTCCCACCCACCCACACACACACACACTCACATACACACACAGCCATGGCAACAAACTGACAGACGGCTCTACCAGCCGACACAGACAACAGGTCCGTCCCTTAAACGTTTCCCAGCAAGAACAGAACTCAACTCTAAACAGAACATGTAAAACTACTTCTTAAATGAAACTGGCTAGCCCAGCTCTGGCTTTGCTTCCTGTTTAACAGCTCTGAGCTGAGAATGCGCGATTCTTGCTCGAAAAAAGTTGTGTGCAGAGGGGGGAGGGGACGGTCAGAGGGTGGTTTGATGGATGGATCAGGATCCACTTATTAAGAACAGGACGTTCACAATGATTGGATGAAGTTTCAAGGCCTGTACGATTTTTTGACTAAACATTTAATGTATTGGTTGCTCCAGAAAAACATCTCCCTCTCTACCTTCAGCTGACTTAATATGTTTCTAAAAGAATAAATGACCTGTACAGGTTTGATGTGCACTGAAAACATCTGGAAACAATAAACAACTTCTCTAAAGACGCTGACCGTGTAGCTGATGAAGGTTCTGTAGGTGGAAACCCAAAGCCGTTGACATGGAACACAGAATCCTCATACCAACCTACAGAACAGAAAACAACAAAACGCTATGGTTTTTTATGTTTTGGTTTTCTCCACATCACATATCAGAGTCAATCCTACCTTCTGCCAGTACGAAGCAGGACTCTGTGTACAGACCGTTATGAAACAGGTGCAGATGCAGCTAAGGAACAGATCCGAGTTTAAAAGCTACAAAACATCAAATCAATCAAAACTCTTCCATCAATCAAAGGATATTGCGTTTGACAGATCCAGCTGGACTGTTCCACTCGGGTCCTCCAGATAGTATTTACCCTTAAAAAAAGGTTAAAAGGTTTTTTATAAATGAACAAAATCAAAAACTCAGCATTTAAAACCACCTATTCTAAAATAAACAATTACGAGTCAATAATTCACCTCCTTTAGTTGTGTGATCATTCCAAGCACAATCACCTCTCCCATTTTGGCCGTGCTACCAAGCAAAGCTTCAACTGTCCTCAGCTACAAACATAACCATAAAACAAAGGTGATCAGATCATTAATAAGCAGGTAATATGAGAACATCTGTTTTCAGATTATTTACCTGAAACTTGTTTTGACCTTCTTGAACAACAGCACCGATCGCTGGGGGGGTGAAGAGCTCATGGCGATGCGTGCGCTGCAAAGAGACACACACATGAGCTCAACATTCAACCTCACACACGACCAGACAGAAGTTATGATGTCACACACCTGTTGTAAGATTGTGTAGCGTTCCTTGAAAAGTTCAGCTTTGTCCTTCGCCGAGCCACAAAGGTTTGGAGCTGGATGGCTGGTCATGCTGATGCTGAATTACAAAAAATAACAAAATTAATAAAAAACTTCATGAAGCAAGCATGCGATCGCGCACCTAGATTCAAAATAAAAAGCCAGTTTACTCACGGTACAAATTTCTTCCTCTCCACATTGTAAATGTATCTGGGAAAGTCGAATGCTCCGATGATGTTAAAGACATGATCTCTGCAAGAGTTTAACAGCTCAAATAGGCATCAAAAGGAACCGACTGATTGTTGTTACAGGTTGTAAATAAATGCAAAGTTGTTTATTTCAACAATTTCCTGAGAGGGCCGAACACCGTTGTGCTCCTGAACCCGACTGTATTAGTTCTGTTTTTGTTGTTGTTATGAACAAGGGTTCTAGGTGAGCAGCCCTTCTTACATGTGTTCATCAGACGACTGAGTGCAGTCCTGAACAGCAGTTTCCACCACGGACAGCTCCACCATACTAGAGGACACTGTTGGAAAACACACCAAGGTCACGACCTGAAAATACTCTAGTGACCGGAATAAAGATTTCTAAACTCACATGGCTGCTTCTCCACTGCATCCAGGACTCTTTCGATAACATCCTCAAGTTCAGATTGATTGACCGACTCCAGCATCTCCACAAGGTACCTGCTGGCTTCACTGCAGAACAAAAAACAAACACCGATTTTAAAAAAGAAAGCAGTAGAAACAGGAGGGAAGGTTCTTGCTAACACCTCTCCCTTTGAATGAAGAGAATGTATCTGATTTTGATACAATAAAATTAAAATGGTCCAAATCAAGTTAAAAGTGCTAAAAATTATAGTAAATTTTAATATGAAAACTATGTGCTAAAAGTTTATGGTAAACAAAAGTAAACAAGTGAAAACACAGAAATACCCTGAATCTCAAAAAGCACCTAAAAAATAAAAGTAACCCCTATCTGATGTATATGTATTATTTTGTTATTTGTTTTTTTAATTAATAAAAAAGTCTGCCATGCCTGTCCCTGTCTTTGAAACGTATTGACAATATCTTCCAAACACCTGACTCTCTTCCGCAAAACAAAAACACAGCTATAAACTAAAAGTACGTACGGCCGAAGGATAAGTCCCCTCATTTTAAAGGCAGAAGAAACTTTTGTCTTTATTTTCCGAGCAGCGTCCATTGTTGTTTCCTTTCCAGCTCAAGCTTTGGCGCTAAATATCAACTTCCGCTTCCGCATCAGCTTTCTCACTTCCGGCTAGTCGATGCTTGTCAAAATAAAAGTTGCATATTAGGAGATATTTCATTATCTGCAACATTTTTAATTAAAACTTGTTAAAGTGAACCACTGACCGTGATTTTTCATAATTAACTCGTTCATTCTTTATTTATTCTTTACAGGACAAGATGGGAAGAACTATTTAATAATTGCATTTTTAACAGTCTTTTTTATTCTCTTAAAATGTTGATATATCCAGCATTCGGATTTTTGAATTTTTAAAAAATATTTCTGCGTTATGTTTTCTTGTTGTTTACTCTTTAATTTTACTTAATTTTATTCTTTATTTTTGAATTTTGTTTTGCTCTTGTGAATGTGATTGCTTCTGTGACACCTAAATTTTCCCACTGAGGGATAATAAAAAAAAATCACACAAATTCTATTCTATTCTATAAATTAATACATTTACTGTAAACAGATGCTTATTTGAACTGTTGCACATTATTGACCTTTTAAGATAAATGTTTTTCTTAAGTGCTAATATGCATTTGCCTTTTGAAAAAATCAATGTGTTTTCTTAACAGATACTCATTTGTTTCTTCACTTCAAGACAAATTGTCCTCTAGAATTGACAAACAAAAATAAGTTATATTTCTCATGACCAATATGTTGCCTGGGTTCTGGCATAAATAAATAAAACATAAATAAATTGCTACAGAAGCTCAGCAAATTTAAGGAGGTGAAAGCTACACCTTATCAATGCAGATAAGGAGACAACAGTGGCTCTTTTAGTTAAATTTCCTGCACTCGTTCTTGTTTGAGTTAGTGCTTAAGCTGCAATCACAAGCCTGGTAGCCTCTCATTAGGAATCACTTGGGAACCCCCCCCCCCCCCCCCCCCCCCGAATAAATACATTTCTGATTATTAAACAAGTTTATTTTAAAAGTCTCATCAGATTTCATACTACATAGCCTGACATTTTCTCATTCTCTTTTGAACAATTTTTAAAAGTTGTATTATTATTATTATTATTATTATTATTATTATTATTATTATTATTATTATTATTAATGTTATTTTTTTAATATAACTGAATATTAATTTGGAATTTCAAGTCAAGCTTAGAACCGGAAGTTGTATTTTATTTTGTAGCAGTGTTTACACAGCTGATGTTATCCCCAATGAACTTGCTGTTTTAGCATTCACGACACAAAGGCTTTGAATTTGACAGCATGAGAAACAGAAATACACCAACAACAAGCGTCCTTTAGTCTGTGAGTATGCCTAGGACATGTTTTATTGTAACATTTAGTCCAAATTGTGGGTTACAGCCCTCCTGTCGCTGAAAAATTAAGAATACTTCAGCAAAAAACACATTTCGTGTTGTGATTCGTTGATATTTTACTTTAGAATGACCCCAATGACATATGTGTTTATTCCAGTTCGTGTGTCAACCTGGTGTTTTGCAGAAATGCGTCTCGGTTTCCTCCGTCTCCGTACAGCTGACGATAATGGACCCCGCTGCTCTAGAGAGGCACTGCTCCGAGCTGGTGGCCCGGGAGAGGAGCGGACACACGGCCGTGGCGCTGGACACCCTGCTGTATGTGTGGGGAGGCTACATGGTGAGGAAAACACACAAATATGCAACCAAACGTGTTCTGTAAAGACACATCCGCAGCAATGGGTGAAAAATATGTTCATGCTGAAGCTTCCATATGTGTCCATCATGGGGGCAGTGTTGTTCCCAAAAACAGATAAAAACATTTTCAAACAAAAAATGCTGATGTAGCCTGAAGTAGGCAGGAAGATGGAAATTTTGTGCATTTCAATGAACTATGTCCACCAAATTGCTCTGTGTTTACCACACCACACCCGTCACCTCGTGGTGGAGGTCTTGCTGTGGTCTTTAAGCTTATACATCTTTGAATGAGATGGTGTAAAAACTCCAGGGCCGTTAAGTTTGCTAAGCTGATTTCCTCAAACAGAAATGTTTGACACCATAAACCAGATTGTTTCACCTCACGCCCCTCACATGCCTGTATTCTCAAGGTCTGACTGGAACAACTTTCTTGCATTCTTTGAGAATAAAATCAGAAATATCAGGGCAGGTTTTTCACCCCCATCCTCTTCCTCTTCTCCCATCCTTTTTTTTTTTTTAGCCGTTTCCTGTTTTAGCTTGTTCCTAATTTTGATTTTTTTTTTGCTTATGTGTACTTCATTTGTTTACAGCTGATGCTGTTGTTTTTATACTGGGGTACTGTTTTTTATTTTTTATGTTGTGCAGCGCTTTGTTTAAAGGCGCTATAGAAATAAAGTTATTATTATTATTATTATTATTATTATTATTATTATTATTATTATTATTATTATTATTATTATTATTAATAATAATAATAACCACCTCCCTCCCAATCATGGTCCTTCTTTACTCCTGTAAATTTCCAGGACATCTGTCTCATTCTGAAAAACATGAAACCAACTTCATGCCCTGTTGATCTTTTCCCAACCGCTTTGCTTCTTAAGTTCTTTGACCAAGTTGGCCCATGCATTGTGGATTTTATTAATCTATCTCTCCAATCTGGCTCTGTACCTTCAGTTTTCAAACATGCTGTTGTTGAACCCAGTTTGGACTCCTCTCAGCCTAATAGACCCATTTCTAAATTGCCCTTTATCTCTAAAATCTTAGAAAAAGTTGTGGCCGATCAACCAATTACTTTTCTGGAACTTCACAACAGTTTTGATAAATTCCAATCTGGTTTCCGTAAAAATCATTCAACAGAAACACAGTACCTTAATAAACAGACTTCATGACTCATTGGGGATCTCTGGAACTGTTCTAGACTGGTTCAGATCATACCTTTCTAACAGAAGTTTCAGTGTCTCTATAAACCAAATCATGTCAGATTCCACCAACCTGTTCTGTGGGGTACCCCAAGGCTCTGTTTTAGGTCCACTCCTGTTTTTAATATATATATATATATACCCTCTTGGACAGATAATTGATGCTTTTCATGATGTCTCCTATCACCTATATGCAGATGACATTCAGCTGTACTGCTCCTTTAAGGATTCTGAGTTCTATAAACTGGCTGAACTACTAGAGTGTCTATCAGCGATCACTAGTTGGCTAGAAGATAACTTCCTTCAGTTAAACTCTGAAAAGACTCAATGTCTGATCATTGCCCCTGAGAGCATGGCTCCTCTGATTAGTCAACAACTTGGTCATTTAGCTTCTGCCGTCAAGTCAAACATGAGAAATTTGGGTGTTGTCTTTGACCAATCAATGTCTCTTGAAGGCCACTCAAAAACGCTGGTCAGAAACTGTTTTTATTACTTGAGAAATATCTCCAAACTGTGAAGGTTGGTGTCAAAACATGAACTTGAAATGGTTCTCCATGCCTTTATCTCCTCCCGTCTAGATTACTGTAACACACTTTTCACATGTTTTAACAAAAAAGCCCTTGACCGCCTTCAGTTGGTCCAGAACTCTGCAGCGAGGCTCCTAACTGGAGCAAACAGAAGAGCTCACATCACTCCTATTCAAATCATGAATATCCATCCATCAATTCATTTCTCTTTCACTTATCTGGGGTCGGGTCGTGGGGGCAGCAGCCTAAGCAGGCAGGCCAAAACTTCCCTCTCCCCAGCCATTTGGGCCAGCTCCTCTGGGGGAATCCCAAGACGTTCTCTGGCCAGCGGAGAAACACAGTCCCTCCAGCGTGTCCTGGGTCTTCCCTTGGGTCTTCTCCCAGTTGGACGTGCCTGGAAAACCTCACCAGGGAGGCATCCTAACCAGATGCCTGAGCCACCTCAACTGGTTCCTCTTGATGTGGAGGAGCAGCAGATCTACTCTGAGCCCCTCCCAGATGTCTGAGCTTCTCACCCTATCTCTAAGGGAGAACCCAGACACCCTGTGGAGAAAACTCATTTTGGCCACTTGTATCTGCGATCTCATTCATTCATTCATGTTGACTTGGCCATCTCTGACCACTACTGTGTGTTTTTTAGCGTTGCTAGTTTTATCCAGCGGGAGCCCTCTGTGAGAACTGTGAGGAAACGTCATCTCACCCCTGAAGTGGCTGCTGGTTTTCTTGAAGCTTTTAGAAAGATCCCGCCTGTTTATCAACCCGCCCCCTGTGATTTTATTGTCAACAATTTTAACAGCAGACTTCAATCTGCTCTTGACCAACTAGCTCCACCTAAAGTCAAACATATACACAGTAAAACTTCATCGCCGTGGAGGAATGAAAATATCAGAAGATTAAAGAGGAGTTGCAGGGTGGCGGAGAGAAAATGGAGAAAAAATAAATTAACAATAGATCATCAAATATATACAGAACTTCTCAAATCCTACAATACTGCAATAAGGAATTCAAGGAATACATATTTCTCCAAAATCATCTCAGATCACAAACATAATCCTAAAATCCTTTTCTCCANCATAGACAATATTTTCAACCAAGTTAACAGTACTCTTCAGAAAACCCCCTCAAACATTCTCTGTGAGGAGTTTGCAGACCACTTCAGGGGAAAAGTTGACACCATCAGACGTAACATTTTATCTTCTAGTAACGTGGTTTTAGATAAATCTGAGTGTGTGTCTTTACCAGAGGAAACGCTGGACAGTTTTGTCCTGGTAGGAGCTGAGAGCCTTGACAAAGTTTTCTCCTCAGTGAGGCCCACCACATGTGATCTGGATCCAATTCCTACTCTGTTTTTTAAACAGTTTTATGCTCCATTTAGGGATGAGATTTTAAATGTGATGAATTGCTCTCTTCAGACGGGGGTCTTTCCTGCTGCCTTTAAAGGGGCGGTGGTGAGGCCCCTGTTGAAAAAGAGCAATTTAGATTTTAATGATTTAAATAATTATCGACCGGTATCTAATTTACCATTTTTAAGCAAACTTTTAGAAAAGCTTGTTTTAATTCAATTAAATGATTTTATTAATGCTCATAACGTCCTAGAGAAATTTCAGTCTGGCTTCAAAGTGAACCACAGCACAGAGACGGCCCTTCTGAAGATTTTAAATGATTTTAGATTAAATTATGACGAACGGAGAGTGACAGTGTTGGTTCTACTGGATCTAAGTGCTGCCTTTGACACAGTAGACCACACTATTCTTTTAACCCGTTTAAAACAGATCGGCCTCTCTGGTGCTGTCCACAGATGGTTCACCTCTTATCTCACAGACAGGACTTTTATGGTGAGTTTAGATACTTGTTCCTCTAGGGTCCATGGGACCACATGTGGTGTGCCCCAGGGTTCAATTTTAGGCCCAGTGCTTTTTAACCTTTACATGCTCCCGCTTGGTGGTGTCATCAGGAGACATGGAGTGAACTTTCACAGTTATGCTGATGATACACAGTTGTACATCTCCGTGTCTCCTGATGACACACAGCCAGTGGATGCACTTTTTAATTGCATTTTAGATATCAAATCCTGGATGGCAGAAAACTTTCTCCAGCTCAACCAGGACAAAACTGAAGTTTTAGTTTTCGGTCCTGAGGCTCAGAGAGAGAAACTTTTACCAAAATTACAATCACTGTCTTTTAATCCCTCACAACAAGTGAAGAACCTGGGCGTAATTTTTGATTCGGGCCTGTCTTTTATCCCTCACATTAAAAATGTGACAAAAATAGGTTTTTATCATCTAAAGAACATCGCCAGAGTCCGCCCCATTCTCTCTCGGGCCAATACGGAGACGCTGATGCATGCTTTTATCACCAGTAGAATGGATTATTGTAACGCCCTGCTTTCTGGTCTTCCCAAAAAGAGCATCTCAAGTTTACAACTACTACAGAATTCGGCAGCACGTGTCCTGACGAAGACCAGGAGGCGGGAGCACATTACACCGGTTTTACAATCATTGCATTGGCTCCCCGTATGTTTCAGGATTGATTTTAAGATTCTCTTAATGGTTTTTAAGTGTCTCAATGGGTTGGGACCTTCTTATCTTACAGAACTTCTTTTACCTTATGAACCCTCGCGGCCTCTGCGCTCCTCCGGCAGCCACCTCCTCGTTATTCCTAAGGTCAGGACACGTACCCATGGCGAGGCGTCTTTCAAGTATTATGGCCCTCGTCTCTGGAACGCGCTGCCAGAGGACCTCAGGGCCACAGGGGACATTCAGTATTTTAAGAGCAGGCTTAAGGCTCACCTTTTTAGCTTAGCTTTTAATTGATTATTGTTATTGTTGTTTGTTAGCATGTTTTAGTTTCACTACATCTTTTAATTTTACAACATATTTTACATTACAGTTGTTTTACTATTTATTTAATATTATTCATTAAATTTTTATCCTTCTTAATTATTTCTACTCAATTACCATTATTAATTTGTATTTTATTTTTTTATTTTTATTAAGTTCATCCAGTGTTTCCTCTAGGGGGCCCTCTGCCCCGGGAGCGTCATTTGACTACGACGCCCTTGTCCAGACCTGTTGACCAATTGCTCCCGGATCAGATCGCCCCACCGATGACGTTTCCCAGATCTATGGTTTTTCTGAACTCAGCCAGACGCCAGTGTCTTGTATTCATAATGTGTGTGTGTCTGTGTGTCTGTGTGTGTGTGTGTATGTGTGTGTGTGTAAGGGGGATGGGGTTGGCTGGGAGGGGTGGATACTGAGGGTTTTGTGGGGTTATTTTAATCTGTATTGCACTTTGAGCTGCATTCAAGTATGAAAAGTGCATTATAAATAAAATTTGATTTGATTTGATTTGATTCATTAATTCATTTATTTATTTATTTATTTATTTATTTATTTATTTATTTATTTATTTATTTATTTATAGAGCACCTTCCACAACCTTTAGGAGAAGCCCAAGGTGCTGGACACCACACTAAAAAGCTATTGCATTAAAAGACACAATAAAAATGAAAATATAATAAAAACAGCATAAAAACAGATAGAAAAAAACCTACAACAATAAAATCAAGACCCCAATGGAGAAAATGCCTGGACATAATAATGGGCCTTCAGACAGGACTTAAAAATCTGAAGGGAAGGCGCCAGCCTAACAGTCAGAGGTAGACCATTCCATAAGGATGGTGCAAGGACCGCAAACGCACGATCTCCAGTCACTACCCAAAGCCAGATTTACAACAAAAAAACAAGTTAAAATCTGTTAAAATCTATGCCACTAATATGAATCAACTTTGTATACAGAAACATAACAGTGGTTTTGCCTTCTTAGGGCTAAAGACCAAGAAACCAGATGATACAGTAATTTTGAAACAAAGTGTGAATATGTCTAAGTGGTGGAGTGCAGAGGAAGTAGCATGCACATAAATAATATCAGTAGTCAAGAACATTACATTTACTATAGCACACTGGCTTATAATAGTTTTACTATAGCCTGTTTTATTTATTTGCAGTCGGTTGGTGATGAGGAGGTTTTCCTTCCCAGTGATGAAATCTGGGTGTACGACTTGGAGAGAGGAATATGGTAAGAATAAATCATTTCCAGATATTTCTGATTCATAACTTTATCAGACTTACTTTTTTTTCCTGTTTCTAAAGGGAGGTGTTCCACATGACAGGTCAAGTCCCTCCGTCCATGTCTGGAAGCTGCAGCTCTTCACTTAATGGAAACATGTACATATTTGGAGGTTGTGATGACAACGGACAGACCAATCAGGTGTGAGAATTATGCTTCAGATTAACTGCATGCTTAAAAAAGCAGCAAATATCTACAGATTGGTTCATTTTAAGCTAAACTAGTTGTTTTTGACATTGAACAGCTGTACTGCGTTGACCTGACGAATGGAAAATATACGTGGAAGAAGATCCTACAGGAGTTCGGTTCCGCTCCTTCACCCCGAGACAAACTGTCCTGCTGGGTTTATGATGGGAGGTGTGTGACCTTGAAGGAGCAGTCGTTGTTACTTATTAATCAGATTTATTCTAATTATTTCTAAATGGTCAGGTTGTTCACTGGAAAGAATTCAGATCGGTTACCATTTGACTAAAAGCATGACCCTGTTGGTTCACCCAGAGCGGCTCCTTTTTGCTGCTTGTAGGTTGTGATATTTTTTTTTAATTTTCAGGCTCATCTATTTTGGAGGATATGGACACAAAGTCCTGAGTGAAATGAACAGCAGGAACAGGAGCTTCATTTTAGATGAAACGTCTTGGGTAATTGACGATAAAATTATTGGTACAGCGATCTTAAAAGCCTTTGTATTTGGTTAACAAACAAACAAAAAAAAACATTCTTTCTATTTTCAGGTGGAAGACGTGTTTTGGGGATGGAACAACGAAGTTCACATATTTGACCCCATTCAACTCAGTTGGAGTGAACCACAGACTCATGTAAGAGCTTCACTCTAAACGTTATGCGTCCAACCCATGAATCAGAGTGTTCTACTCAAAAATGGTGAAGAACTTGGTCAGAATGTTCTAATCTCGCAGGGTCGTCCCCCTGCTCCAAGGGCAGCTCACGCCGGCGCCACAAACGGTTGTAAAGGATACATTTGCGGAGGCAGAGTCATGGTGAGAAGCCTAAAATACGATGCAGGTCTTTACGTGCTGATGCAGGAAAGCCGAATACGACTCGTTTTCTTTTTTGCAGG
The DNA here is from genome assembly GCA_006937985.1 of Aphyosemion australe. Lineage (NCBI taxonomy): Eukaryota > Metazoa > Chordata > Actinopteri > Cyprinodontiformes > Nothobranchiidae > Aphyosemion > Aphyosemion australe. Next base: position 1,043,112 of record SSNS01000054.1, read on the forward strand.
AAACCAGAACGAGTGACATTCATTGTCTTGATCTTGAAACGTGGACATGGTCAGAAATGTATGTGAACATACAGGAGCTGCCATTTTTTGCTTGTTGTGGTGTTAATGACATTATTGCACACATATTTTGTAGAATCCCTTTGTCCAGCACCCCAGTTGGCAGATCCTGGCATACGCTCACGACCGTGTCGGACACGGCCATGTTCCTGTTTGGAGGTCTCAGTGTAGACTGCAAACCAATGAGTAAGGACATAAGCCCTCCTGTTATTCCTCATTTGATGTCATCTTTGTTAAAAAATGACTTTGTCTTTAGGTGATGGGTGGCTGTTTGATGCTGAAACAAAGAAATGGAGAGAGTTTGAGCATCCGTTCAAGCATAAGCCGAGGTAGTAGCTTTTACATTTAGACTTAAGTTAAAGTAGTAATCCGGAGTTTTCCCCTTTCAGGAATTATGTACGATTTTTTAGAAATTCGTAGAAGTGATTGTCTCATCATGTAGTGTGATATAATGTAAGCAATACATTTTTTTTGCTAAGCCCGCCCCCTGTCCTGTAAAATCCGTGCAATAGGAAACTGAGCCGCGACCAGAACTAACCAATAGCGTTAGACTACCACTTACGTGCTTCAAATTTAAGGAAGTATCTCAGCTGAAGCAGAGTTGATGAACTTTTCATGGACAAGTAAGTCTTTAAAATATTAATATATGAAAACACAACATGACATGAGAATAAAACTTGTAAAACGTGTTTTAGTTCTGTTTGTCGGCTACAGAAGCACATTCATAAACAAGAAACGTGCAGTCGCCATCTTAAAAACCCGGATCGACCAACTGTTGGTGTGATACGCTTGTCAGCCACTAGATGGTGCCATCGGATAAAAGAAATGCTCCGGATAGCTGCTTTAATCTTTTTTAAGATTGCGAAAACATTTTAAACTGTACTGTTTTCTGTGTCGAAGGTTGTGGCACACGGCTTGTGCGAGCAAAGACTTTGATGTGATTGTTTTTGGTGGAAGTTGTGACTACATCCTCCTCGTTGACACCGTGAGTACGATTGTTACACGTCAAGCTCCTCGAGTTATTTTATTCAGCTCCAGATGCAAGTTTTGTTCTAAAACTGCACTTGTCCAATCTTGAAATTTGTCAGATGCCTTCCTTTCTTATCTGGCCCTATCTGTACTGCTGAGCATGATTTGATCTGGATGTGTAATGTGTAAAAACATACGTAGACCCGGCATGTAAATTTAGCAGAGTGCCACAACTCTACGGTTTTGGGCTGCACCGCTGCACACCAGCTGGAAAAAAACTCATTGACTGTAACGGCGGCTATGTAAAAAACCCTTTCCTCCTGTTTTTTTTTGTTTATCCGAGTGACCTTATGTACCATCATACACTCTGACGCCAGGTCCACACTGGAGGCATCAGCGGTGCAAAATGGCAGCAGGATGGTTTACTCGCGTGCTTCGTGACGCGTCAATCCACACCGGGGGAGTCTCAGCCACAGAGTGGCTTCTCCGCCATCCATTAAACCAAGAAGATAAAGGAGATCATGTTTGATGTCATATATAATGTTGTGCCTCTCTACTGACAGGATTAAAGCCTTGAAAAAAACACCTTTGCACTTCTCGAAAGATGCTAGGAGTAAATAAGCCGTGAGGTCACATGTATTGACGTAATCTACATAGATATAAAATCACATCGCTGCAATAGGCTTTTATTTTGAAAATTACAGGACATTTTACAATTAAACTGTGTGTGATTTCCTGTCTAGCCTCATGTTAACTGCGGAAATTAATGTGTCTTAGAAGCGGCTCGCGCCAAAAATAGAACCCAACCCTATCTTTAGCTTCACAGCGACCAATTTAGATCAACCCTATAGACTTCTATGTGAAGCCGCGACGGTCCGCTGCCACTGATGCCTCCAGTGTGGATCCAGCTTGAAGGAACCATTTTTTATGTTTTTGTTTCAGGGTCATTGCAACGAAGCACTTGTTTTCCAGATGCAACCATATCCTCTGTTTAGGTAAAAACCTCCCATTTTTTGTCAGCATACAAAGGAGAAAAGTATTCAGAATAAAAATCTACACATAAAAAATATTTCAAGTAATGTAGTGCACACATTAAGAAGCTACTATTTGCACAAGTGTTCATTTGAATTTGACTTCAAAAGGATCTGGTTAAAATCTCTAGCTTTGTTGCTTTAAATAGAAATTTCTCTCCTAAAATAACTGACAGGTTATTATTTTTTTCCTGCTTACAGGATTTGTGAGGATTACATTGCAAAGAATGTGAGAAACTCAGAGAAGCTCAGAAATCAGCTTCCTCTTCTACCTCCAAAACTTCTCAAGGCTCTGCAGAAGAGGATGTCTTTCTACAGGCCTTCCAAGAAGCAGAATATTAGTTAGAAAACATCTAAAATGCCAAAAAGAGTGCAAGGTTTTACGTTTCTTACCAGAGTTTGACCGTTTTAATTTGTAAACAAAAAAAAGAAACACATTGTGGAATATTTTATGGTGTTTTTATTTAGTTTTACATATATAAGTTTTATTTTGTAAAGTCTGCCAACAAAAACTGTAACCAGGCATTCATTTAAGTGGTGCAATTAAATAAGGTATTGAAACTTTTTTTGTGTGTGATGCTGATGATTAGAATATTTCTCATTTAATACACACATAACCAGCCTCAGTTCCCCCAGAATACATTTTATTTATACCACAAAAATTCAAAAGCTGTCATTTTATTTTTAAACTGTACTTTTTATCTGACACATGCAAAACATACATCCATGTTTGTATTTTTGTCTTTAATAATGGCTAAATTGTGTCTGCAGAGCTGCAGCAGCGCTAAACGACTCGTTTCTCTGGTGCCACATTCCTTCATGAGTGCAGGAACTGTGGTCAGGAAGGAAACCTTAAATAAACATTTACATTTAAAACCTGGTTCTCAAGATATGTTTATCTTCAGCTCGGCCAAAAAGAGCACCTGAAACATCCCAAACTGAAGGTTTTAAGCAGCCAGAAGACTCTGGTATCTTGTTTAAAGAGCAAGTTCACTGAGAAACCGTTTTTTACTTGTTATTTTTCAAATACGATCGGTCACCCAATACTCGCACTGCGCCCTACACCCTTCTGCGAAGTGTGCTTAGAGGAAGTGCGCCATAAGGCTTCGAGTGTGTAGTACACAAGTGTGCAAATAATTACCAAATTGGGACAGAGAGCATTGCGTCATCGACCGCGACGCATGCTGGGATGCCGGTCGCTGTTTGTGTTTTTGTAAAAATCTTTATTTAAAGCTTTCAAACAAACAATTATTTGACTAAATTTCAATTAATTGCTGTCCACATTTATATCTTAGTCTAGAACATTCAGAGCATGAATAAATATCAATCATCTTAAAATGAACTTATTTCACTTGAAAATACATGTTTTCAGAAAAGGCACTTGAGTCATTGCTCCGCCGCCTTCTCAAAATTCCCACGCAGCAATGGAGTGTGGGTTATACCCTTGCCCGAAGTCCGCATTGCTGCGGACTTGGGTGAAGTGCAGATTAAGGGTGCAAAATGGGCGTGGTCAACTTTCGCACTTGGGAATCGGTACACTCTACGCACTCGCACCCCTGGCCGGGAACGCGCAATTGAAGGGCGCAAGGGTGCAAGTGCGAGTATTGGGATTGGGCCAGAGTAGAACACCTTTCAGCTAGCAGAAGCTAACTGTTAGCATTAGCAACTCCACCACATGGCAGAACTTCAGGCTTGAGTTATTTGTGGAGATAAAACATCAATGTTGCAAAGCGAACCAAATCAGTGGAAGTCGCATTGCTGTTAACCAATCAGAGACAAGATGTCTGGATATCAGGAAATAAGACTCCAAATCCTGCTGTTTTCTGCTCTTCTCTCCAACTAACATCTACTTCCTGAAACAGGAGCGCTGGAGCTTTTTTCCCCCACAGATATTGACTCACAAGACATTTATTTAATCTAGAGACCACTGCAAATGTGTTAAAAACAAGAGAATTTAGTCTTCAAATATTAACAGACAAGTTATAATGATGTAAGTAATAAGTAACAAATAAGTACACCAAGAGGGAGACCAGCAGGAATAATGGGGATGACATAATATCCTGCCTCCCCAAACAACAAGCCGCGGAGGTCTGTCAGTGAACACTCCGGATCAGCACTAGCAGAGCCTCCTGGCATCTGTTCAAGTTTCTGTTGTGCTAAAACAGGCTGATACTGTCTTTCATGAATACGCTGAACTGTCATCTAAACTCTTTTTCAATAGCGTCCATCAGCTCCTCTTCTGATCCATCATACACGACCACTGGCGTGGTGAGGGAAGACTTATGGCAGCTGCTAGAAGTCCTGCAAGAGTGGATTAACATGTTGGTTAAAAGCAAAAAAATCCATGTGAAACACCAGATTTTTTTCAGGAGTAAATTTGAGTTTTTCCTGTGTTTGTTTGACAGTTTGACCAACTTTGCCAGGTGGCCAACACATCCGATCTGCACGCTGACAGCAGGCTCCTGTCTTGGTATTTTGATCCCCTTGGAGTGAATTTGATCTGATCAAGTTTCTTTTTTACTCCACCAAGCATGGAAATTAATCATTTATACCAGTTGGCTACTTACTGTTGTTTTTCTGGTGTGGGCACACTCTGCAGAAAGTTCCCAGCTGATAACACCTGTGAGGAAGGCTGTGAAAAAAAAACGTTTTTTCTGAATCTTCACATTTAAAAAGACATTACTTTAACATGTATCTATTATTATACAGTGCTAGCTCTTACATCTTGCTGAATGGAAGACCGGGGTTTGTGTTGCTTCCTCTTATTTACGTCCTTTGACGCACCAGGACGTGGCTCCTCTGACCTTTTCGAAGACCCGTTTGCGTCCTCGGTGTCCTCTTGGCTAAAATGACACAGTCCGTATGTTTTAGATCTGATAAAAGTTCTCTTTGGAGGAGATATCTTAACAAAAGCCCTCTTTCGATCTTCTTTATCTGCCAGAACTGCGCCATCCTCGTCTCCAGAGAAGTCCGAGCCATGCCCTTTGCTGAAGCTGGCCGGTTGCGCACGGTTCCGCGCATTACGTAGAGCGGTTCGCGTCTTGATTTGCTTAAACGGAGCTCTGTCTAGTTTGGATGAAGCAACACCTGGTCCAGTTTTGGTCACGTTTATCTCAGTGACGCACGCAGGCGCGACTTTCTTCCCTCTGCTCGTGCCGCTCCCCATCACCGCGCGTCTGGCTGATTTGGAAAGACGCAAACTCCTGTTGTTCTCCTGCTGCCGGACCGAAACCTTTCAGAGTTGAACATCACCCAAAAAACTAATATCTGTCGTCTGGATTTTAAATAAAAGAAGACTTTGAAGTTAGATATTTGGCCCAAAATAAACTAATTAAAAATCCAGACGCGCGGCTGAAATGGCCCGCACATGTCCTCTGAGTCAGTCCAAACTTCACCACGAGGATGAGAAACTCTGAATCCGTTACATAACAGCTCAGCTCAGAGAAAACCCCGCCTTTCTTTAGGGGAACACCCCCCTCTGTTTTCACTGTGCTGAAGATTTACACTAAAACAAATGAAATATAAAACACATCTATTGTTTTAATTAATAAAAAGTTTGAACACTGAACCACATCACTTTTGTTTTATTCTGCAGATTTAAGACCTCTGACTTCAGGGCATTCCTTTGCAGCAGCTTCCTAGACACAGTGCCAAAGATGTCCCAACAAGATCCATGAGCTGAAAACAAAAGCTGTTTGCACTCTTCCACCGAGTGTCCGTGCCTCTTTTCTTTTCTTTTCCGTGCTTGTACAGTGTCAGTGTGTGCCAGACAGCTGTGCAACCTGGAGGACGACCAAGTCAAAGACACCTGTTGTTTAAGCAAAATGTTATTTTCCAAACTGAATGTTTATTCCAGATGTCCTCAGGAGGAAATTCCAGTTTAACTGCTGGACTGAAAAACTGTTCCTAAATAAGCAAACATTAAGTTATATGCTCACTAAAGAACTTTATCAGATTTATTTCAACATAAATTACATTTGTTCTTAAAATGGCTAAAAGCTGCAAGACAAAGCTGTAAAATGTGAGACACTCAACTGAAAACCTCACGTTAAAAACTGCTAAGAAAATCAAATCAGAGCTAAATTTAGTAAACACAAAGGACTCTGGTTTGTGTTCTTTCCAACTCCCCATTCTTCCCAGTCCTCCTCCTGCTCCAGTGTGTCATTAAAGGAATCAGACAGCCACATCTGGAGAAACCTTAAACAGCTTCCAGACGAGGGGGAGGATCCGCCACAAGATGGAAGCCACGGCCCAGACGGCATAACTGTGGTTTCTCTGACTTCTCCCAGATTCAAGAATACTCCACAAGTGTTTATTAAACTCTGGTACTTTGTGTTTCAAATACTCAAAGAAGCAGTTGTTGATAAAAATGATCCCATAGCAACAGGAGAAATTTAGTTTCTTATGAGTCAACGGCTCAGTGTGTGAAACTTTCATTAAAAACAAAAAGTTTTTTATCCTAAAAACCTCATTTAAATTTGGCTGTGTCTTAAGAACAAATCTCCAGAGTTTTTAACACGCTTCCTGTCAAAACTGCTCGGGCCTCGTCCTCCAGCATAGAAAAAAATAAGAAATGGTAAATGGCCTGTATTTGTGTAGCTCATTCTTAGGGTTCTACAACCCCCCAAGGTGCTTCACAACACAATCAGTCATCCACCCATTCACGCAGGTGGGGATGAGCTACATCATAGCCACAGCTGCCCTGGGGCACACTGACAGAGGCGGGGCCTCTGGCGCCACCAGTCCCTCCGACCACCACCAGCAGGCAAGGCGGGTTAAGTGTCTTGCCCAAGGACACAACGACAGCGACAGACTGAGCGGGACGCGAACCTGCAACCTTCCGATTGCAAGGCGGCCACTTAACTCCTCTGCCACCATCGCTTATTTGCTGGAGGACAAAAACCTCTAACGTGAGCATGTCCCGCTCAGATTTTAGGAGTCCTTTCAAACATTTGCCTTGCAAAAAAAATCATTGTGCATTTTTGTCCAGGGACACCCAGATCATTCAAAACAGCAAACTTTCAGTTCACAAGATTCTGTAACAAAATAATCAAATTTCAAGTGTTGAAACTGTTACAACCCCTGTCTGTTTTGTGTTTCGTATTTTAACCTTCTCCTTTTGTTTTTCTCCCTTCCTGAGAGTGTGAGGAGAACACCTGCAGCACCTGGCTCCACTCCCACTAATTGCCTCCACTTTGAGTGTACCAGCTGTCCCAACTTCTAATCAGCCCTGACACTGCTTTAAAGCTCAGCCACTCCTCAGATTCTGGGAGCAGCAGGACAGAGAGGAGCTCTGTTCTGTTGGCTCACCGGCGATGGTTATTTTATGTATTTTGAGTGATGGTCTCTTGTTAAGGTTTAAGCAAACATTTAAGTATTCATTTGGATAACTGTTTGAGATGTGATTCTGGATAACTATTCACTCGTGTGACAGTTCTGTGATGTATTTTGTGAGTCTGCTGGAGACAGACTAAGACAATCACCTCAGCTAATGGTTCGGTTTGCTGTTTGGTTATGAGACCTTTGTTAATTTTTGAGTTCTGTAAATAAACTTTGTTATATTTGATTTTAACATCTGAACATGCCTCCCTTCTTGTTACCCCTGGCCACCTAGAGGGCGTGGGGCGTAACAGAAACAAACAAACAAATAAATAAATCCAAACTGATAATCAGAGAGGAGACAAATAAGATGAGTCTGATATGGTTGTCAGGGCAACAGTCTGAGTGACCAAAAAAAGTTGAACTCACATTATATAAAAAACAGGGAGTCTTATTTATCTTTGAGCTTCCCTTCATAACCTGTAACATTACCAAATGCAAACAAAATCATTTGGATTTTGCAATGACAAGTAAAATACAGCAACATGATGCATCCTCAGGAAGAAGTCACCACCCTCATCCTCCCATACCAGCTCAACTACTTTTTTATTGCAGGCTTTAATGAGGACTTCCAACATATACCTGTCTGTCCCCTGGATTTCATTTCAAATGTAAAGATTCTAACCAGCAGGTGGAGCTATCATTCAAGAAAAGCAAACCAAAGTTTATTCTACAATGATTTAATGACAAATAGAGAGAAAGTGTAACTTTGACAGTCTCTAATAACAATAATAACGATTTAGGGAACTGATTTTGAAAGAGATCACAACAAATTAGCTGCAAACAAGATGTGCAGATGCAAAAGCACAAAAGACACTCAAAATTCAAATCTAAAGATCAAAGGAAGTTTTAGCAAAATGCAACGAGAAAAGCACAAGTGAGGACAAATGTCATAGAACACTAAAGCAGTAAAACATGCATGAATACTGTAATTAAATTCAAATAGCTTTTCTCTCTCTTTCCCCTGCACACGCTCCCATCTTCTCCTCAGCCAAGTCTGCGGTCACCACTCCAGTGACCCCTCTTTTTCTGTCAGTAGTCCATGTAATCAAGAGAAAACAATTACTGCTGCTCTCAGGTACTCAAAGCACTCAATACCAACATCTGCTCACTTCCTAATTACCCAGCAGGTAAAAGGCTTCATTTGGAGGGAAACTCACAGCGATCAATCCTTGCATTACACGGGGTTTGTTTGTTGGAATCCTAATGTTTCAGACTGAAAAACTCACACCTGTTCACTCCGATTTTCTGTGATTATCCTCTCCAGCTCAATTTAATCCTCCAAGTGGCGCTCAACGGTTTTCAAACCATTTAGGGGTTCCTTCATTTTTGTAACTATATCACATAAAAGAGCACTTTTATTCAGTTAAGCCCCAGGCTATTCTTTTTTTATTCAATCCCTTCCAAAAAATATCTTCATATTCATTAACATCTTCATAACTGGAAGGCCAAACTGAGCCATCCCAGTCCCTATGGATCCTGAATCTGCAAACATGGTAAATCTGTTGGACTCACAAGGCCGAGTTGAGATCTGAACACTCAAGGATGAAAGTTATATTGTATTTGCACTATTAAATTTTAATGGTAAACAAAAAAATGCTGCAGAAAGTGATTTATACTGATAATATTGATCTTTTTTAAAAAAAGAATCTGCGTTAAAGAAAACTTTGTCCCTGGTGCAGCTGAGTTTCTCAAACCACGATACGACCACCGCAGATGTGATTCCTATTTACTGGAATGCAACTGCTGCTTTTCCTCAAACATGTGACTCAAATGGGGGAGCTTTAACTCTGATAGGGAGGTTGTTGGAGAATTTGGGGTTTAAACCCTCTGTAGCATGCTAACGTGTCCTTGGGGGAAACATTGTCCTCCTTATGCCCCCATTATGTTTGGCAGAGGGTGAGTGGTAATTTGGAGATGCTGCACAAGTAAAACTTATATCTTAAATCTTCGTAACTGTTTCCACCCTATGGAGCACCAGAAACAAATTTTTTTCTAAATCAATTAGAAATCTCCTTTCCTAAAGAGCCAGTATGCTACATATGCTCACAAACACATTGTGACGATTGAAATGAGCTAAATCTATACTAATCTCATTCGATCTGTCATCTGTGGAGAAGTAACCCAGCCAGCACACATAAGTGGACCCCATATGGGATCTATATGGGCAAGCTGTATGGGTCCCAACAGGGTTTGTCCGCGGGTTCCATGATGGCCCCACAGAGGTTTGCCGGTTTTTGAGTCAAACCCTCTGAAAACCCATGTAGGGCCCGTTAAAATCTATGTGGGCAAATATCTTTCTGGGCAAACCCACATGGGGACACCATAAAACCACAGACAAACCCTGTTGGGACCCATACGGATTGCCCATATAGATCCCATATGGGGCCCACCTATGTGTGCTGGCTGGGAAGCTAGTTTAAAGAGACACAATCCAACAAAATCCCCCAAATTGACCTGGGATGTCCTGTTTCCTGACCCAGGACACCTCTAGATGTCCTGGTTAAAGTAGGACACTCCATTTTTGGAAGATGGTCATTATGTTACGGCCGATCGATGTCTGACGTCTCGTTACTATTCTGACAAGAGCAGCTGCTCTAAAGAAAAGTCAAGCAGCGTCTGTCAGCGATTTCCTGTCTTTTCTCTTCATTCTCTGTCAAAGCAACAAAGAGAATCTGAAAGCTGATTTGATTCCTTCCCTTGGTGCTTCCTCTCCAGAAAAAATAAAGGATTTTGAAGGTGCGGAGAAAAGTACAGAACGTCCACAGGAAGAAGCAACACAGATTTTATGCGGTCCGTGGTCATGGCAGGCCACAGAATGGATCGCTCCATGAAGAAAACCCAAACTATATAATTGATGATGCCCCGAGGCCTAACAGCTCTGTCATGGCTTTGGTGCATCAGGAGAAACACAGATTATCTCAGATCTCAAGGCCTTTCAAATTGAATAGGGAGTATAGTTTATATATTAGATACATTTTGATTACATCAGCTGCAGCTTTTAATTTATAAAAAAAAAAACAATATAAAGAAGTGTTTACAAGCTGAGAGCACTGACTTGCAGAGCTGCTTGACAGCATGGCGAACGCTGCACAACACGGCTCGGTTTTTATTTCCAGCGTAAAAGTCGACATCTGTTCTCAAACAAAATCCTGCTAGTTACAGGTAAAAAGTTCTCCAGCTGCTATAACTGCCCCTCTTTCACTGTTACATAATGGGACTGTGGATGTCAGACATCATTACTGAACCTGTCTGTGCCAGTCTAAAAATACGATGCAGGATCTGATGTAGTATTTATGTAAGTAAAGTCAACAGGAGAGGGCTTTGGATCACAAGCTGTTTCTGCGACAGTTCAGAGCCGACGTGACAGAGAAGCAGAGTGAGAGGGGGAAATTAAAAACGAGGTGTTTGTTTGGTTGTTGAACAAAAGAAGGAGCCGGAGAGTGGTTGGTGCTACTGAAGCGGTGGAGGCGGTGGAGATAACTCTGCTCCATTAGCAGGCACACTTCAAGAATCCCTGCAAGGGGCCTGTAATGAAACTTCACTATTTGGCTGCTTTTTCTTCAAATTGAGGTTGTGCTAATACAATAATATGTTGAATGAGCTTTTTTTAATTTTATAAACCTTAAAGGGATTGTCTCAGTAATGCATAATGCAAACTAGCAGAAGAAAGTAGAGTTTACATCTTATTTTATTTCTGGAATTCCTGGAAAAAGAGCAAATTATTTGAAACTCATTTGTGTGTCCCAGTTCCGTTCAGTTTTACAGCATCCTGTCATTTTTACAAACTCACACCAGAGATAATATACAGTACATGGTGGAGCATTGGACTCCATTATCTGCATAGACATTATTATTAATTGTAGTTTAACTCAGTCTAATGATGTCATCCCTGCTGCATCCTAAATTATAGTCCTGTGTTTCAGGCATCTGATTTGTCAAGATTCATTTTCTTTCATTCATCTATAAAATGCTGGTTTTCTTCCCGGCTGAATGTTGACTCTTCAACTCGTAAATCGTCTTCGTCATTATTTGCACAGTTCTGTTGTAATTGCACTCATTCACATCTCATTTCCACATTTATGTTCTCACTCCCTATAATATTGTGCAAGTCTCTCCACTCATTGTTTTATTCTTTATTTTTAAAATGTGATAAATTCAGTTGAATTTTTTTAATGTATTTCTTGCATATATGTTTTTATGTTTTTGTTTAATGTATAGCATTTTATTCTTTATGTTAAATTCTTTGCTCCTGTTGTAAACGTGATTGCTGCTGTGGCACCAAAATATCCGCACTGAGGGAAAAGAAAGGAATTTTCTATTCTATTCTATTCTATTCTATTCTATTCTATTCTATTCTATTCTATGATTTTTTATAAATAAAAAGGATTTATTTAACAGAAATGCTCCTGACGTCAAGCATGAACATTTACTCAAACAAAACTATGTAACACAAATTCACACAAGAAGCTCCTCTGGAGCTGAATTGGCTGCATTAAAACACAAAACAGAACATGTAACCACTATTTAGTTATAAAACATTACACACGTCAAATTAGGGACTCCCCTGCCTTTGATAATTTGGATTAACACACACAAAACACATTTTAGCTACAAAAGTGGTTACAAAAGCACGCCGAGGTGACAACAGGCCAGAGACAGGTGTCTCTAGTCTGCTGCTCCCTGAGAACCTGATCCAGGAGTCTTTTATGTTGCGATTTCCTTCAGCTGGGCACTTCAGGGTGGAGCCAGGTCATGCAGGAGGAGACAGGTGCTGCAGAATTGCTCCTCTCAGCACATGATGAAAATAGAGGGGGAAAAGAAACATACAAAAAGAAACACAATTGGCTGTGGCCGTAACACTCCCCCTCTTAAAATTAAAGCTCTGACTTTAATCCAAATCACAAAACAGTTTTGTTCTACCTGGTTCTACCTTGAAAAAAACAACAACCACACATCCTGAGGCCAATTAAGCACAGTCACAATGCCTGAATGCTGGGAAGTGGCAATCAACCTCGGATCCCATAAGATTAGGCATTGTGATCCAAAGATTTTTGGAAGTCAAATGGGAGTGGCCTAAATCCCTGCACAAATTATTATTTGTCAGAGCATCGTGCTGCAAATTACAATGCGTTCCTCCAGAAATAGATCATTTTTAAAAATAAGCTCCTGGTTCTCAACATTAGTTCAAGTACAATTTTAAGGCCTGTCCTTTCCATGTAAATGAATGGTAAGTGTTCTGATTAAAAAAATAAAAGTACACTGCAGACACGCTTCTATTGCTTCGCACAGTTGTTTTTGTGCAGTTGCATGTTCAAACAGTCATCTTTGTTATTGGTTTAGTTGTAATTACTCATTTTCATGACACAGTGAACCTGCAAGGTTTCTGACCTCTCCACATGCTGGATGCCACACAAGAAAAGCAGCAACTCTATCGGATAGTTGTGGCTTTTTGTAGAATTTATTACAGCAAAAATACTCGATCGATCATAAAACATAAACAACAACGCGAAGCTTTTTTTTTGTCTGAGCTGTAATGATCATTCTTTCCTTAGGGTGCGGTAAATAAAATATGTTTTTAATTTCGGTTTAAATTTTTGAGTCAAACTGCCTAAATTTTGACACAGTCAATAGAGAAATAATCACATTTGAGAAACTTAAACTTTTATTTTCTTATATTCTTGTCAGTTAAATTAGAAACAGCAAAACAACAAAGAAAAAAGAAAAAAGAAAAAAATGGACTCTGTTCCTTTTGTATAAGAATAAACAAAAGGTAATTTACTATTGTTTTGTGACACAAACTTCACACATGAACCTTTTTCATCAGTTAGCAGCACATGGAGGCATTTGCTTTATTTCATAGTGACACCCCCCCACCCCCACCCCTCCCAGCTGTGCTTTGTATGCTTACAGATCAGACTCCAGGGAGGGAATCTACTCAAGTGTGATTAGAGCAGCATTATTAGCCGAACGTTTCCCCTAATTAACATGCAGTTAAAGTCAGCACTTAGAGTTTACTGTCAGTTGCTGCACCCAGAAGCCCTGAAGTTGTTTTTCCCCTCACATTTCCAATATCCATGACATGCTGGCACAAACAGAAAACACATTTAGATACATGTGTCGCTTGCAAAACCACTTGAATACGTATTTTCAGTACTAGCTGAAAAAAGGATATTAAGCAACAATTATGAGTAATTTTCTTAACTGATGAGGATGATGCTGCAAAAGAGTACAGAGCTCTTAATATGAAAGAAAATCATGCAATCAAATAAAGATAAAAATATGAAGTTCTATAAAATAAAACATTGAGAAATTAAAAGTCACATTAGTTCATGTTTGACATATTAACAGCTTCTGTTTGTCACACCTATTTCCTGCAAACAGTAAAAATGAGATGCAAGATTTTTTAAGTCAGTTTTCATCACATACAGAACTTACAATGTACCATTTGAATGTTTAAGCATAAATCTAAATGTTAATATTAGGTCTAAATGCTTAGAGTCAGAACAATATGAATAAAAATAAAACATATACAATGTAAAATCTGAATATTTAGAATTAAATCTAAATATATGAAGTCAATTTTTATGTTGAAACCTAAATATAAATGTGACTGTTTCAAACTAATATTTTTGCTAATATGCAAATTCATACTTTTGTTAAATGGACCGAAATTACAGAAACAAAAAGCCTTAAACAAAACAAAAAACTAACATCTCAAAGCTATGGTTCAATGTTCCTGTCAAGGTTCTCCCTGCATGTTAAGTTTTCTCTGCCTGCAGCACCTTGGACAGCGCCTGCATGCTGCCACTCTCCTCTCCAGCGCTGTTCCAGTTTCCATTTCAGCACCACGGACAGAGGCAAGCTGCTGCGCAGGACCAGGTGCAGCACCAGGTGCAAAGAATTTGTAATTAGACTGCTCAAACCTTTAAAAGGCTGAGCTTTTCAGTCATTCAGGGGTGCAGATCCATTCGGTTGTCCCCTTGGCTCTGGCGTTATTAGAAGAACTTGTTAGAGCTCTTATAGTAGTGAGACTGTTTAGTTTAATGTTGACATTAAGACAACTTGTAGAGTTTTGTGTGCAGTTTCTTTAGATTTAGTTCCTCTTTAGTGTTTGACCACTAGTGTGAGTAGTTTTCCAGTTATGGCTTTTGTGTTTGTTTTAGTTTAATTTCCTGCTTTGGAGATAGAAGAGGGCCTTAGCCCTTCCTGTTATGTGTTAAGTACTTGCTGCTGTGGGTTTATCCAGCCTTTCGTTACGCCCCTCTGGCCCATTGGCCTGGCTGTGCGCAAATCTTGATTGTGCTGAGTGGCTGCACCTATGTGTGCAGGATAAAAGCCTGCTTGGTGCAGCTTCAGGGAGATCACCTCAGGTGTTTATGTGGCATTTTGGAGGCTGATAATGATAAAAATACTCTAAAACTCCAAAATGTGTTCAGTCTCCAATTTATGTTGCGGTCCCATGAGCCAGGTCGTAACACGTTTGTGTTTAGTTAATTTAGTCAAGTTGGTTTTCTCCCAGTGGATTAAATTTCAGTTACTTATTCTGAGATTCAGGAGACTTGTTTTATGTTGCAGTACCTCTTCTTTTACTTGAGTGAACCTTTGTTATAATAAACCTTTTTAATGGTTGCTAAGACCTCGATTCATTCCTTTTTCTTTTCATTTCCTGAGTTACTCTCTCCTTGACCTCCTAGACAGAAGGGGGCGTAACACTTCACCTGGATTTTTAATATACACATTTAATAATAAAAAGTTGAATATTTAAAAACATGACACACAGCTGTAGAAAGACAACACATCAGCAAAAAAACACTCATGTTAAAAAGTTAACACGAGAAAGTGAATATTTATAGAGACATCTTGAATCGCCTTTATGGTTTTATTACCAACTCTGCCGTATGTTCTGATGCAGCGATGCCACATTGAACAATAAACCCTAATGGTGTGTGTGTGTGTGTGTGACCAAGTAACCACTTCTCAACAAATTACACCCAGTAAGCAAGTCTGAATCACGTTACCTCAGTGTTTATAAGATTTATGAGCTTGTCTGCACCCGCGACTAATTCACTCGGATCTGGCAGACACGGCAGATAGAGAGAGAAAAGTGTGTGACCAAGAAAGAAAAGTAGGTTTCCTCAACAGTTTTTTGTGAGGACGTATGCACTGCCACTACAATTCAAAAGAGGCTGTAAAAGTTAGCTACTGTATAGAGGGGAAGTGCAGGAAACATGCTCTGACATATAAAAGGTTGTGCTGATCAAAGCCTCAGGCAGCCATTTAGACAAGGATTGCTCCACTTTGTCATTTTCTGCATTAAATATGAAATATGGAGTGAAGACCTTGTAATGTCAAAATTATGTCAATGTGTGTTAGATAAAGACGTAATTAGATTTTTTTTGTCATTTTTGAAGATTCAAATATTTTACTTTTAATAGTTTTTCTGCTTCCTGTTTCTTTATCTAAATAAAAACTAAATACTCAAAACACTGTACAAGCTCCTGTTCATACACAAACCGATCCAGTTCTCCGGCTATCTTTTGCACATGCTCATATGCTGCTGTTGTTCTGTTTGTGTTATCAGAGCTCAACGGACTGAGCTGAATTATTCAGCGCTCCCAGCAGCACCTCACTCTCTCTTTGCACCGACCTAGTTTAGATCAGAACTTTACAGTTCGGGCAGGGAGGTGCTGGAAGTTTGTAGCCCTGCAGCCTTGACTTCCAAACACAGGTCAAGAAGAAACTATTGTATGATTGGCTTTTGCCACAGGTAGAAAAAACAACACTAAATCTACTGGAAGGTGTGGTGTTTGATCTGCTGACTGTACGTTTTTAGATGTAAAGAAGAAAACAGACAAAGGTCAAAAAGAGAAGTGAGTGAGCACACCTCTGCCGGGATGTTTGCCCCTAAATGTTTCCACTTTTTTGCAGGCACTGTTGCCAGTCCAGCATGCATAAGGATCTATTCAAAAGCTGTTTTGATAGTATACTTGCACATAAGCCACCAGCAGTGTTTAGTGTGTTGGGTTGACCGTGTGGTCATCAAAATCATTTATGTCTCTAGAAATCAACAATTGTTTTTACCTCTTACATGCTGGTAAAGGTTCTCAGGGCAACTGGACTCCATTTTTTCTGGATGACATTCTTCTTCTCAGTTCAAACAAACAAAACATGTGAAGTCCCAAGCGTCATTAATACGAGTTCACAAATGAATCACCCACTTCTCCCTCCTGAGGGTTTTTTAGGTCAGTGGTGCTGCAAATTTTGTCGGTCCTCTGGGGCCCCCTGTTGGCCTGGAGGCCCCAAGCGATTGCCTGCCTTGCCAGTCAGCACGCGGCGCCTCTGATTGAAGTCCTGATCCACATGCAAGATGCTTTGATCACAATCATGAGGATGTGGATTACTGAGAAAATGTTTGGGGGATCAGATTTGGGGCTGTATTAGAGAGTTGAGACCTCACACCTCCTCCTCATCTGTTTTTGTTCCTTTTCTATTTTAACAAAGATGGTTTCTTTTACTCTTTTCTCAAACTAACAATCGTCTTTAGGATGTAAATGGACGGAAAATTGTCTCATCAAAGAGGAGGTCTACATCCTGCATGAAGGAGAACTTACATCCTAGCAGTTTGATGTGTTCATTACCGATTCAAAGATCTTTAAATTGATCAGTTAGTCATCAGTTTTTGATGACACAGCATTATGATGTAATGCACATCATTTAACATTTATTTCCGTGGTGTACAGTAGCTTTCAGGTCCAGTCCAAAGGGACAGTGTGGGTTCAACCACCTGCCAGGCTGACAGAGCAGAAACGCTACGCCTGTTAACCAGACCACCAACTCCCAACAGCTCAGCTCAGTGACAAGCCTGATGGAGCTCAAAGCTCTGTTTTCCTCCTCCAGGACCGTCGAGCCCAAATGAGCTTAAAACGCAGCATGAAACGCAGGCTTTCGACACACATCCGTGAATCTCCACAAGCTCCGGATTCTTGATTTGCTGTGAGAGGTGACAGATCCTTTGAGTGGAAAGTCATTTAGGAACACAAAGTTCTCCGATTTGTATGAATTCTCCACATCGCTCCGAGCACATTCCATGAAAACAAAGGGGGTGGACTTTAACTACGTTATCTTTGTTTTGTTTTCCTTCACAGACAAAACTACGGGTGGAACAACAGATGCCAGGCTCTGGAATAAAGAGTTAATGAAATTTCCCCTTCAGAGAGACGGAGGGAGATGAAAAAGTCAAATCGAATCGGGCGGCTTCAAGTTCGGGGAAGCCAAGGTTAAGGAAATGCAACAAGACGGTGTGGTGTTTTAATAGAAAATCAATACTATGGTTCTCATCATTGTCCTCCTACTGCTGCTGCTGCAGCTGCATGTACAAGGACAGGTCGGATTTTTCAACATTCAGAAAAAGCTGACCAAAAAAAAAACTCTTAAAACCAGTAAAGCATCAGAAAATCGTGCACATGTAATAAAAAGAAATGAAAATATTCGTCTTTTTAAAAGAACTTTTTAAACCTTTGATTTTCCCAAACATGCAGACATTCTGCTTATGCAATTTTCTCTCTCTCCTGACCTCTGGTCGACCTTTGGTTAGCAGCATCTTTCCCTCCCCGGTGAGAGAAATCATGGCTGTAGCTGACACATTCCTCTCATCCACTCTCTGCAAAAATAAGAAAATTATCCAAGTGCTTGGCCAGAAATAAATAAATAAATGAGCACACTGGGAAAAAAATCCATCATTTCACAGTATATTTTCCCATCTTTGCAGGCAAAATTAAATTAGAACTGTATTTCTTATTAAAATAAATCAATTTGCATATTTGTAACCTTTTGACTTTTATTTTTGAATAAGTAAATAAATTTATGTCCACACCATTCAAAAAGCAGTACAGAGTTTTACTATAGTATTTAATTTTTCCTTTGAGGTAATAAAAGTAGAAATTTATTACATAGTAATAACATTGTAATAATTATAATAATAAAACAATGATAGAAAGTTATTGTGTTTAAAATTTTATAAAAATCTCTTCATATTATTTTTTATTTTTAAAGTATTTTAACTAGAGGTGGGACTCGATTAAAACAATTAATCTAATTAATTAGAGGCTTTATAATTAATTAATCTTGATTAATCGCATTTTAATCGTTCAAGAAAATTTGCTCCGAAAATAATTTTTTAAAATTAAAAATAATGAAACAGAGGATCCAACAATAGTCATTGACATTATTATTGTAATTTCTAATTTTTAATTTGTAAAAAAAATGCTTTTAATTTGTATTTCAATTCAAAACAGGAGAAAAAAAATGTATATCACTGGCAAAAATAGGACAGATCTAAAAGTACAATACTATTTTAAATACATTTTGATAATGGTATTATAATAATTTGATAGAATGTATGTGCAATTTAATTTGATTTAGCATCATTAGAGACAGAAGAGGGATTTCTGATCACTCATTTGATTGTAGTTTTAGTTGTGTCTGGAGCACATAAAAAAGGTTTACATGGTCTTGTAGCCAGGGTTCTGAGCTTTCTGCAGAGGTGCAGCTTGACTATATTGATATTTAGGGCATGTATTTTGCTGCTAAACGTCAACATCCCCCAATTGGGGGAGCCTCGGGCTTAAAGGGTTAAATGCGTTAATTTTTTTAACGCGTTATTTTTTTCTAATTAATTAATCATAATTAACGCGTTAAATTCCCACCCCTAATTGTAACTAAAAGAGTTAAAAAAATTATGTTATGTTTTCCTAGTTATGCAGATTAATTTGAACTGCTTTTCTTTTCCTTTTGTGTGTTTCAGCCTGATGTCCAGTAACACCACTCAGGTCGAGCCTCCTTGTGCAAAGGCCTCTCGAGTCGGAGGACAACATATCACCTCTGTAAGTGTTACCAGCAACATGTCAGAGTAAATTAAATTTCAAAGCCACAATAACAGAAGGAGCCACTTGATCCTCTCAGACGCTGACCTCTGCTTGCTGGTCAGCTCAGTCAGGCGGGAGAATGAGGCGAACGAAGCCTGGCTCAGAAAGGCCAGCCTTCCTTTTGCTTGTGATCTGAGCTGCTAGAGCTGCCATCGCCGGTTTATTAGCATGGAAATGAGAATCTGGCTGGAGTTAAAGTCAAATTTGGTGTTGCTTTAGTTAGAAACTGATATTTTACAGCAGAGTACTTTTAATAAACGTGTTTAGAAAGTATTCATAGGCAGAAATGTACAAACTGTTCCTGAACCTATAATATTTTTATTAACAAACCTAGCCAATTGCTTTATAAGTATTGCGTTAATCCCATTAATGCGATCTGATTACAACGAGCACTCCAAGACTAGTTTCATTCAAATGAGTTCCCACATTAGCAGCAAGAAAATGAGACCTTGATAAGTGCTGCTAATTACATCTGAAGTGAGGTGTGTGTCATCTGCAGGTTTTTATGAGTGTTGTGTCATTATGTTACGGTGCTCTGGTGCTGAGAGAGGGGCAATGGCATTTATTAGTTGATGGAATAGGCCACCTGGGATAAGAGCAGCCGTGACATTTCAGCAATGAAGCAGGGCAATTACCCCCGGTGTCAGCAGCAATAGAGCAAACCAGCCTTTTGTCGTGGTTCAACTCATCCAGCCTTTGATTTGTACACAGATTTCACTGGTTGGACACTCAGAGATTACAATGGCATCTCTGGATTTAGTTCTTTTAAAACTCATGCAGACTTTATTTTGAAAATCCCATCTATTTGTTCCATAGGAATGATATAAATAGCATCAAAGTGTTGCTATTCATACACAGATTGGCTGATCTATGTCAAGCCCTGTGTTGAGGAGTAAAAACACCAACCGTTCATTAAAGGAATGCAAACTACCTTCATATCAGTTTAAAAATAATACCTTTTGTGGAGCAATATTAAAGGGACACATTGAAACTTTTTCATATTTTTAAATCATTTTTTTGAGCCAGTATGTGCTAAAATGACCCTTTACAGGGTTAATGGAAGGCCACCCAGTCCCTGTGGCCCCCTGTGGTCAGAATATTTCAACTTTAGAGTGCCGGTCCGGTCTGTTGGGACTTAGAAAAAAATTGAGCTGACATACCTGGTGCTGCAGTCTGCTTCCAGGATGTTTCCCGCATGTTTTAGATCATGAGCTCAGCTGATTTGTTTGATTTAGTGATGAACCGCTCCTGTAGACACTAATGAAGGCTGAGGAGACATTTCAGCAGTTAGATTAAGGTGTTAAGAAGACGAACGCACAGCGAGGAGATAAGTTTTGCTTTTGGTTCTACAAAAGGACACTAGGGGGTGCTAAAAACAAGCCAAAACTGCCTAGTCTCCCTTTAATTATAGCAATTTTTACCATATCTTGAAAATGACACGGGAAATGGAACACTCCATTGAATTACACATGCAGAATTTTACAATCGTACACTGTGTCTTTGCTCTAAAGTATTTTATAATAATTCAATTAAAATCCATCCAATCTTTCATTTCTATGTAGAAATGGTAAGGTTAATCCTGGCAGAGGTTAATTAACCAATTTTATCTTTTGAAACCATCTTTGTCAGCTAGATGAGATAAAATTTGGAACATTTGGCCATAAAATGCAGCTTTGTGGTTGGTATAAACAAAGTAAATACCAGCACAAGTAGACTAGCCAAACCCAGTGATGGACCAGTGGAGGGTGTAGATACCTTGAAGTCATTGAGTCGTCAAGTCATTTGTCAATTTAGTTCAAATCGGATTAAATGCACAAATAAAAATCATAAATGAAACAAGAAAAGAAGAAAATAATCTGATCTCAATTCAAGTAAAACGTTTGTTTAATTGTGGATGTGGGAGGCACACGTGAATAGTCAATGTCCTACCTGCAGTAGTCTGGGAAATTCCAAACAGGAAAATGAAGGGAAAAAATCCTATTGAAGGCAATGACTCAGAACAGGAACTAGTTAAAGACCAAGATCACTTGTCTAATGCAGGAAACAGGGGTAGAAGACCATTTTCTGACTGATCATATCTCAAAAACAAACAAAAAAAAACTAGTAAGAAGTGTTTTTTTAGTGAACTTCCTCTTTAACTCATTCACTGCCATTGACGACTAAAGTCGTCTTTTCACATCCAACCGCTGGCTGCCAAAGACGACTTTACTCGTCATTTCCCTTTTTATACGGAGCGGGCGTCAGAACAAGCCCCCGCACCGTGAGAACAAACATCACGTGTCTAAAGCGGATCTTCATCCGTGTATGTCACACATCACGTGATCAGGAAGCAGAAAATCAATGGATTACGAGTTTGTTTTGGGCCGCTGCTGTGAAAAAAAACGATGCGCCGAACCGGAAATGCTTCTGGAGCGGCGGTTGGGCACCAGATTGTGAACGAACGGATAACGCGAGAAAAATCTGACATTAGCATTCAGCTGACTTAAATTTTCCATTCATTTTAAAACATTTTGGAATGTACAGGCAAAAATACAATTAACAAAATGTTATTAAAATGTGGGCGTGTGGTATACTCTGCATTTCATTGCAAAGATGAAATAGGTAAATCCATAAAAACATCAGATTTCGAGGGTGTGTTCTTGTCCTGATTTACAGTCTGTGATGTTCTCTTTGCAGGAAAGTCAAAGAAAAAAACCCAAACCATCCTGTTTTTTTTTTACAACCTCTTATACTCATGTAGCCACAAATAAAAACCTCCACTAATCATCGTGCAGTGTGCTCCAATTACCCCCACATACATCATAAAGCAGCTCTCCTCCTCGCAGAAAGCCACAGCCTGAAGGTCATTGCAGCTTTTAGTGCATCGTGCTGTCTGGGACTTCTCATGCTTGACCTTTCCCTGTCTGTCACCTTCGAGGAGGACACAAATCTCTGTGTGGGGACTTGATTGCAGGTTTACATCTTGTATCTCGGCCATGTTTATTAGTACATTAGAATGACAGGAAATCTAGAATAAAGAAAAGGAGAAAGAAGGAATGAATTCTGATGGATTTATTCTTGACGCATTGATCTTTCACATCTTCCCTCCAGTTATTATTAGTAAGGAAAACAGTCAAAGCCTCTTCCTTTACTTTGACAGACACACTTTCATCTCCTCAACAAGAGTAAGTAGTGATTGTTGTTGTTTACCTGCACACCACCCACTTTTGAGTTGTTACTATTTTAGTAAATCAACCTCGCTGCAAAACACACTCAGACTGAAACGTACCTCCTGTTTTCTTTTGTTTTGAAAAGCAACCACCGTTTTGGTGCTTAATTGGTTTTAATTTCCTTTCCAACATGCTGAAAATTATTTGCACTTTCTTTGCATTAATTTAAAGTGGTCCTAGAATCTAAAACAGAGCTTTGAGCCTCTAAAAAGCATAAGAAATGTTCTTTTGGCTTTCATCT
Source organism: Aphyosemion australe (assembly GCA_006937985.1). NCBI lineage: Eukaryota > Metazoa > Chordata > Actinopteri > Cyprinodontiformes > Nothobranchiidae > Aphyosemion > Aphyosemion australe. The sequence continues at coordinate 1,065,925 of SSNS01000054.1, forward strand.
GTCCCAGGAGCCCTGATACAGGCCATTCTAAAACCCCTAAACCAGCCTTGCTGTGAAAAGAGCTAGACCCCGCCCACTCAGCCAGGACATGAATATGATAATGAGCTGCTTGCTGATTGGTTGGTTTCCCCAGAAGGCCTCAGACACTGGAGACATGCAGGGTTGAGGAGGCGTGGCTCCCCCTTATGTCGTGTTAAGGAAGACTTTCTCAAATCAGAAGTTTTTCTCTCAACTTTTTCAACTTTCTAATTTAAATAAAAACTAGGTCACACACAGCTTTGACTTTTTGGCATGCTACTTTTGACCACCCAAGCTGTCTTTATTCAACAACAAGGAAAATGTTGGTTTACATTCTAGGTCCCCTTTAATTTATTTATTTACTTGTTGGTACATATTGGTATATTTGGAAAAAGGGCATGTTTAACAAAAATAAAAATAAAAATCATAATTATCAGTCCTGCAGAAGTAAAAATCTAACAACTAAAATGGAAACTTAAAAAAAATCTAAATGGGAACATTTCTATACAGTTACAATGAAAATGTATTAATTTTGTAAGGATTTCAAAGAACAGACATTAGACACAATTCTGGACTTGCACTGATGTCTATTATTTCTTTTACAAATAAGCAAAAAAACAAGAAAATTATTTAACAATTTTCTTTCCAAGTTTGATCAAATGTCTTATGTTTCACTTGACTTTATGACTTATAAGTAGATTTAAAAAATTGTGCAGGACAAAAATGTCTCAAATAGGCCCTACACTGATTCAACTTTTTTGAACCTTTGCCTCTTTGCCTACTTTTTTAACGGTACCTTTATCATCTTTGCCTCTTTCAAAAATGTGAGAAACATCTTTTGGGAGGTATTGTTTCTGTTTCCTAACACTTGTATTTTTTTACCAGTTTATAATGTCATGAATAAAAATTAGCAAAAATATATATATAAAAAAATTAAAGTACAAGTAAAACTAATCAAACCTACCAGACAGGGACTGATATTTGCAAAGAGACAAACACCAGAAGCACAGTCATACTTAGATATTTGGAGGGTATGGAGTAATAAAATTCCTCAAGGTGCAAAAGGTTTGTGATGATCGGTGTGAAAAATCTGCAGGTGTTTGCAAGCAGTACGGGAGCAGAGGTTTGCATGACAGGAAGTACAAAGGCTGCTTGGCTGAAACTGACTGATCTAAAGGAAAAACAAAAGAAAAAAAAATAGGGCATTGATTGCTAATTATAAAAACGCCTCCTGTTTTGTTTGAGTGGGCGTTTACAAGCTTTTTCATGTATGGGTTAAAAGTCAAGTTTGGATCGATAAGATTAACAAGGCGTGACCACCAGGAGTCAGAGGGTGAATTATAGTTGACTCAGGTCACATCCGAATCGACACTAGCAGATTATTGATCGGTCCAAAGACCAAGATGGATTCTCCCAAGTCAATAATTTCTCATGAATCTTGATACGGGGAAATTTTGCAGAGAAGAACTTATGAAGAAAACAACTGAATATTAAAATTTATTACAAATCAGAAATGGATTACTCCTCCAGACATTCTCTATTATTCACAGATTAACGGTTCACAGTTTTTATTTCATTCTCTAGTGGTTTTTTTTCCAAATTACTTTTAGTTTACAGGGTTAGGGTTAACCCTATGCGGTTAGGGTTACCCTAACCCTACAGAAATATTAATAATAAATACCTTTGAATAGAACTAGTTAAAGGAAACAGCATCAAATCTGAATGTGAAAATTAGAAATCTTAGTAAAATATGTAAAAAAAAACAACAAAAAACAGAATGCAATATTGATCACAGCCCTAAGGGATCAGAAGGACAACATTATGATGTCTGAAAGACTAGAATACTTTAGAAACCCTGCTGGTTTATTCTAAAAATATTTAACACCTGACACAATCTGCTCTTCTGTCACAGAAAATCCCAAAACAGGAGCAACACAGGGAGCGGGAGTCAGGCTGAAAGCTGCAGTCTGCACAAACATCAGCATAAAACAGGAATATAGACATCCAGCTCAAATTTCTGTTTTAGGTGATGAAAATTACAGCAAAATATTCAAATTACAGGTGAACAAAGAAGCTCCATTTTACACCAAAAACATGAATGTTTTAGCTATTATTAATTTTCACAGTAACCCTTTATTTATCTGACTGCAGATTTGGTTAGACAACATTTGTTCTTCATGTGGGGACTGAGTGTAATTGGCTCTGATGGTGAATTCACATCCAGCTGATGTCCATTATGAGTCCACACTGAGGACCAGATGAGATTCACAGACATGAACTGGCTCTGATCTGGGTCACGCACTGGACGGCTGAGGGCCAAAAAACAAAAAGTTAAATCAACTCTCCAGGGATAAACAGACACAGAATTGTAGATTCACAGAACTACTACTTCTTATAACTGTTTTTATGGTTTAGTTAAAGAAAACTGCAGGTTTACTTTTAAAATCAGATGAAATTATTAAGTGTTGCACAAATAATATATAATCTCAGTAATACTTTAAAGGGTAAACATTATGCAAAACTTACCTGGACATTTTCTTTTGTGCTGCCATCTACTGCCTCTATAAACATTCCAAATGTGAAAAAACCTGTCCATTTGTTTTCTGTCAGTGTTTGGTTTTAGGAATTATTTGTCTTAAAAAAGCAGTTTCAAAAAGTCCCTGTTTGTGATGTCACAAATGCTGCTGGAGCAGCAGCTCTACTTCGAGCCCCTCCCATATATCGAAGCTTCTCAGCTTATAGCAGCCTGAGTGGGGAATGGGTGGACGTGGCCAGCTTCAGCTTGTTTTCTTAAAGTGACAGAGCCCTGAAACGGCTCATTCTGGAAGGTCCTTAAATGGTCAAGAATAAAACTGCTAAGATCGCTTCACGTGAGAGGGATTTAGTGCAAAGAACTTCATGAATGTGTTTTAAATCGACCACAGAACTATTATAACTTAAGAAAAAAAGTCATAGTATGTCCCCTTTAAAATGATTGAAACATCTGCCTTTATAGAACAAGCTGGGGAAAAATGAATGTTCATATTTTCATTAATGCTAAAAGTTTCCTTCGAAAATTAGTTCATCAAATTGTTAGTTACCAACCAACAAACAAACAAACAAAGTGATGTCAGAACCTTTGAAGGTTTCAGGATGTCCTGAATGAGATTTTGTCCCTAATTTTGACCCGATTCATTTAAGATGAAGCATCAATTGATTCATTCTTGATCTGATTTATAAACACCGTTTTACACTGAAGTATAGGGTTTATTACTTGTGAATGTTCTGTATCAATCTCTGGTTGGTAGTAATTGATTATAACAAACTTAATCTTCAGTTTATCATTTTATAATGTGGATTTTTATAATATACTGAGTGTTTAATCACCTGCTGTTGTCTTTACCTTAATTTGGAAATCATGTCTAAAAAACTTCCATTAACACTAAACAGATTTATTTATAGGTTGATCGTTTCTGACATGGAAGGAGACAAAAAGAGTGAAATTGCAATTAAATCAGGAAAGTTAAAAGAAAAGGCATCGTGTTTTGCTGCCTCCCTGCTTGGTTCTGTGTCATTACTTTGATTTGTGAGACATTTTTATCACTATCATCCATATATAGCTGTCAGTCTAATACTTGTTAAGCTGCTTGTTAGTCTGATGGAAATTTCTAAATAAAGCAATCCGATATCCCCGAACCTTTCTGCACAAAGACCACTGCTGTTACACTCTAATCAGTCTCACTTCAGCGTTTCATGCAGCATCAAAGAGTGCTCGGGGGCAAAAGTCAGGCAGTCACCTATAGATCTGAATATACAAGAAGCTGATTTACAGCAGGGCTATTCCTGCTAGAAGCTAATTGCTGTTTCACTTCTATGCTGGCAGTTCCTGTTAGTCCGTGCTTCTGAAATGGGCTGAGATCCGTGAAGAAAAGATGCAAAGATGTGTTTCAAGTTTTCCGTTTATACAGGAGTCAACAACAAGTGAACCCGACCAAAGCGAAGCGCGGCCGGGATATATTTATTCATGTCTCTTTGAAAAGCTCTGCAGAGCAGTTTTCCCAGTTTCACAGTGGTCATCAGTCACGTCCACGTCTTGCACTTTTGCTTCCAAAAAATATGTTGTAAACATAAAATTCATATTTTATACTAATCATAGAGCTTGCAGGGAACAAAAAGGCACCACTAAGCAAACATCCGCCACATCATCAGGCTTTGCTGAGCAACAGAAAACAAAGCAAACACCAGCAGCTGTCCTTGGGCTTGGTTTTAGCCGGGCAGAGGTGGAACCTAAAGGCTCGGAAAGTGTGTAATGACAATTTTACTGCTCGTGCCGACTGAAGGAAAACAGCGGTCTGCTGCCCTGGTGACTTGTGCTGGGGATCAATGGTCATTAATCTTTCTAAAGAGGCTCTGGTTGCACTTTTTTAGGGGGTAGAGCGATTGCTGATCCAAGAGCAGGACGTCTTTCTGGGTCCACATAGCAAGGTTTTCTGTGTTTGGACGGCACAGCACTTCTGGTCTGTGTTGCTTAAAGCAGAGCTCAGTCGGACTGGAGATGGACACAAGCTCTTCTTCATCAACTTACTCTTTTGTGAAAACAAAAGTTTTTGTTGGTAATGCATTTTTAATTTTTTTCAATTTACAAAATATTTGTTTTGGTTTTAAAATCTTCTACGCAACAAGTAATGCGAAAGGGACATGTCACTTTTTAAATAGCTCCCCTGTTCTGTTTTTGTCCCCCTTGAATTTAATTTGGTTTATATAACAGTTCATCAAAGGAGAACATACTTTGTACCAAAGCCCTGCAGAAAATCTCCTTTTGAAGTAACAAGAGAAAGTAATTATGAAAAGATCACTGCAAAACAGGGAGTAAAAGTGCATCAAACATCTTGTTGAACACGAGTAAATTAGGTCCATGTCACACAATCTAGCAGAAATTAAACCTATAAGAAGTCTGAGAATGCCGAAAAGCATAGTTTCAGGTAATACAAAGCTGGTTGCTTGGCTTTTGAACAAAAGCACATAAATTTAACCTCCTAATATTAATAATCCAACTTGAGGTCAAATGAAAAGCAGCAACTCAGTGAGAATCATTATGTCCATGCAGAGATGTGTGTGGTTTTATTTGAAGGCAATTAGAAAAACTTTTCAAAATAAAGGTTGAACATTTCTTGAAGTAATGCACATCACCCAGCATTTTAAAGACCAAGTTCACCCATTCTTTCCAATACATTTGCAGTGGTCTCTAGTATAAATGAATGCTTTGTGAGACCATCTCTGTAGGAAAAAGCTCTTGTGTTCCTGTTTCAGGAAGTAGAAGTGAGACAAAGCAGAAGGGAGCAGAAGATGGCAGGATTTGGAGTCTTATTTATTATTATTTCCTGATTTTTGCCTCTGATTGGCTAACAGCAATGCGACTCTACCACTGACTCTATTTGCTTGTAAAAAAAGGTTTCTCAGTGAACTTGCTCTTTAAACCAGGCTTATTTTATGTAGAAAAATGATGAAGCTGTAGGTTTTATGTTTGAAGTGTGACATCAACACAAGAAAAAACACAGAAACAGTGATCAAGTCAGGTGCATGTAGGTCCACTAAGGTATAAATGCATGCTAGCTAGCAGGATGTCATAATTAGACATGTCCTAAAATGAACTCTGTTTTTGGGAATTTACCTGCAAAAATCAAACATTTTGCAATTTTTGATACTAGGAAATAACAGCCTTCGCTAAATACAAAACCTTTTGTACAATCTAATTAAAATCATTCATACAATATTTATTTTTTAGGAAAATCACATCCATGAAATTACCAATGAACCACCTGGGAAGAGGACAATAGAACCTCCCTCCTGCTGTGAAACGTATTTGAAAAGAAAATTTTACTCTCAAGTGAAGCTGTGAAATTGAACGACATAAAAGTATGGCTGAACAGTTTAATAAAGTTGCACCGTATAATCCCTGAGTGGTTCAGCCGCCCTCACAGCAGCTAATGTCACATTATAAAGAATTATTGGTGGTACTGTAAGAAAAGCTGTCATTACAGTATTTTATACAGTCTGTGTTATGTGCACGGGTTTTACTGATAGAGTGCTGCAATTGCTCCGAAAGGTCAGCTACATGTTAGCATCTAAACAGGTAGGTCATTGAAGACATGTGTACTCTTCATTCTGCAGAACAGCGGTATTGGGCTGCAGACTGTAAAGACTTTCCAGACTCCACCAACAGCTCTTCTTAGCCAGGGTCAAGGGCACTTCAGTGATATGATACTAACAGAGGTTGGCAGTGAAACATAAAAAACACAATGAGTTAGAAGATCTTGAAGGTTCCCAAAGGCCAAAGCTTCCTCTTTTTCCAGGCCAACTACAGAAACCTTGAATATGCTGTTTGCTTGTAGATTTGACGTCTTTTTAAAATGTCTACTAACTTCAAGGCACAGCTTGTTGAAAACCACGGAGAGCAGAAAAGTGATTCCTCAGCTTTTTCACCAAATTATGCATGCAGAATTTGCTTTCATAACACAAGCAGTTTGTCCTACCTACATGCTACAAATTCACACACGCAACAGCATTATGTATGCTAAAAGCTGCTGCAGCAAATATGCAAAACATGCAACACATCCACAGAAGAAGTTGATATAATAAATTAAATTTAAAAGCAGTTTTGGAGCTTTAATCTTTATTTTTATCTATTTTTGTAATAGTTTTCCTGCTTTATTTTGATCAAATATAAGAAAAATCAAATTAAGAAAGGAAAATTTCCATTTATATGTTGTTGAAAGCTGAGACAGTATTAAATTGAACAGTGGCATGACATCTTTTTTCTAAGGCAAATGTCAGAATTTCATAATTCTCTCAATCAGACACAACTAATAATTTTGACTATCTGTGTAGAATCTAACCTGTTAAAAAGTTATTCAGATTTTTTTTTGATGGTTTTTGATTTTTCTGAATAAAAGACAAGGATGCCAATTTTTTTTACTGATGTTATTTTGCAGCTTTTTACACTTTATCAGGTACACCAATTCAAACCTGCAACCTTCCAGTTATGGGGCGGTCACTTAACTCCTCTGCTATCTCTCTGCAGAGGATAATGAAGGATAATGCATCATGTCACAAAGTTCAGATAATCTCTGTTCTTTTGAACATGACAATGACATCAGGGCTCAATCTGGTTCAGAACCTTTGGGATTTGGTGGAACAGGAGATTATGAAGGTAAAAGGGGGTTCAATCTGCAATAATAAGATGTACCTAATAAAGTGGCTGTTGAATGCATGTTTCTGCCTCTTTCGTCGATTCTGCTTCCGTGACATATAAAAACAGCAGATCACTATTTGCTGTTTTGCATTTATTTGTACAGACAGGTAAAGAATTAATATTTCTAAAAGAAGTTGGACTTATTTCCTTGGCTCACAGGCAGTGAACGGGGTTCAGTATCACAATGACAGCAAGGAAATATTTTATACATTCAGCTCATTATTCACTGTGTCTAATTAACGCCACACTCGAAATAAGAAAAGTGCAATTAAGCATCTACTGTGTCCCTGTAGGGAAATCCATTTAGGTGGACTGTAAAATCTTTGATGGAAAAAAAACATCCCCTTTTCACTGGTAACACAACAGCAAAACCTCTATTTTTAAGTCCCAAAAGAAATTAATTTTGCTGCAGCCCCTGTGGCTGTAATTTTAAGTTTGTTATGTTTTCTTAGTTTAATTGAATATTCTTGCATCAGTTTGTTTAATGCATTTTGTACCATTTGATATTTTTTCTTGTTAAACAAGTAAAAACAGACTCTTTGGCTTCCTTTCAAGACCTTTTTACACAAGTCAGTAGGACATCATTGGCCCGTCTGTGACACTTCTAAACATAAATAAAAAGATAAATAATCTCACAGATGTGTTTGGATCAAAACTGGCTGGACTGGTCTAAAGCTATCCACTTGACAGTGAGGAAAATGTCTGGGACAATCATTTGTTGGTGAATTGTTTTAAGTTCATGGCTTTTATTTTGTCATCATTCATAAAACTTGCCCACTTAAGCTTGCTTGACGCGTCTGCGAGGTCCGCGAGGCCCGCAAGGCTCCGTGCGGCCAAATTACGTCATTTTAGCAAACATGCCCCTCCGCGTGGCTTCCGCGCGGCCCAAAGTTTCCGCACCGTGCACCTAGAAAATTTTCTAACTACGTGGATGGTCCTGCACAGAAAAACATGGCAGACTGGCAAGAGCTCATAGTGGCGGAGGTTCGTAAATACAAACATGTCTATGATTCGGCCCATAAAGATCACCGTGATCAAAATATTGTTAATAATTCGTGGAGAGAAATTGCTGTCACACGCGGAAAAGACGAAGAAGCAGTAAAAAAATGTAAAACATCAGTGATTTCTACTTCTACTATGGTGTAGTGTTGGATGCATGCCGTAGAGCCCCATGCCGCCCCGTACAGTCTGGGAGAATATTGGCTCACAGCGGAGACAAGCTGCAGAAGGTAGGAAGGAACCATAAATGCGGCAAAGTCCGACGCGCATTCCATCCACGCGTCATTTCCGCGCAGAAGACATGCGTCAAGCATAAACCAAGCTTTATACCAGCCGTCCCTGCATTATTAGCTATCTTGTCCTTGTCAACAAGCCATCGAGGCCTTTCACACTCAAAGTGAGATCTTGGTTTGTTTGGCTGGCAGAGAGTTAAGCACCTTTCATACCAAATGTGGAACAGATGCAGTCCAGTTTTTGTATGTCCTCCACATATTTCAAAAATCATCGAGTCCAATCAGAGCATTCTCACTGCAGTTCATTGCGGTTCCGGATGCAGAGCGCTGGAAAGTTTCCGCATTAAGTCTATTTTTTCCAGACGCCACATGCGGATTGTTGTGAAGTTAAAGAATATTCATGAGCCAGACAGGAAGTGAGAAGTGAAGCAGCAAGGTGCATCCGGTATATTTCAAAATAAGACCCATGTCACATTATTACTATTTTGTGTTTGAAACTCAATTATGCCAATTGCGTAAATGCCTTTTTTTCCCCCATCAAATGTAACAAAACTTATAAATGCACTCACTAAAGCTGCTGAATTTATGATTGCTGTTCTCTGTGCATCCAGATGAGTTGATAGAACTCAAACATTGACCTACAGCGTTGACGGCGGTGATCTGAAACTGGTAATGGTGTGTGGAGAAGTTTCCCATAAAACCAGGATGAGGAAACACGCTGTCACAGCAGCCCAGTCATTAGTACACCAAACAAAGGAGATGCTCGGCTGGACATTTATCATTCAAAATCAAACACATTTTAATTACCCAATAACATCTGTTCACACAGCTTTTCTGGTAACTTGCCACATGTTTTACTATCTCATATTGGTGATGGGAATGGCTGAATGTTCAAATATCTGTTTCAAAAGTGAAAGAAAGCAAGACAAAGATCAGAATCTATAAGTTAGCTTGATGCTGAGCTTGAAGATGATTGACTCCCCTAATTCAAAACTGTGAAAGTGACTTTGAAGGGCCTAAAAGGATCTTGTCATCAATGTAATTTGTGTTGGAACATATGCTCAGCCAACAATAACTGACCATGACTGCATATACCATGGAAACCTGCTGCTACAAAGGAAGTGTTTCTAGTTCCTGTGTGCAAATTCATTTTGATTTCTACACATGCAAATAATGACAAAAGAAAATCTGCTTCATTTGTTTTAATAATAGCAACTGTTCATGTTTTTGTCCCAAGTTAATCACCAAACACTTGAGCTCAGAAAAAAAGAGAAAATTCTGCTTTTGTTATATGGGATAAAAGGAGTTGTCAGCACATCTCTACCAGCCTTATGTGTAATACAAATAAGCTTAGCTGCTTGTAGGTGCTGAAGCTCTGCGAGGGTTTTCATCCATAGCTGAACAATTTTCTGCTCCCCTGGGATCTTTTATATCAATTCAATTTATTTCAGTAAATGGACCAATTCATCAGGGAAATTTTGGATGTCATTTGTGTTTTTCATCAAGCGATACCTTCCACCGCATTTTTCACCAACACAGGTGAATCAGACCCACACGTAGACATCTTGAACCTTGAACATCTTCCATGACATTTGATTGTCATGGGCTCCTGAAATAGAAGATAGGGTTGTTGTTTTCTGCATTTGCACTGCATAATATTAAGTTTGTCTCAGTTAATAATTAATTTACCAAGAAATTGACTAAGAAGGTTGGAATTAAAGCTAAAGACTGCCTGCAATCTTTAAGAAGTGACAAAAACAGACACTAGCTCAGATTAAAACAAGGATTGGTGCTTTGTATCCTATAAGATGTGCAATACGTTGCTTCCTGCTGGCCCTCACTGTCAAGCTCATGTCATCTCGGTGATATTTCAAGAGACGTCACGTTTCATTAAAAAGGTAATTAATCATTGCTGAAACAATGCGGTGGCCTGGGACATCAGGGTCGCTGTGGTGCCAATGTGGAGCTAGAGGGCTGCCAGAGGCCTTCTTGGTCGACATCAGCACGCCACCAGGAAAGTGTTGCCATGGTGAAACCTCTGCGGCATCAAAGAACATCATCTGCTGGCATCTAAGGCTGCAGAAATCAGATGTTCAGGCTGTTATGTATGTGTACACAATGACCTGATTTAGATCACAGCTGTCTGAAGAAGTTACGAACATTGAGTGATAAGCTTGGAAATAAACCTTCAAAATGCTTTTGATATCTCTGTTTTTTTTTGTGAGAATAAGACCCAATTTACAAATTTGGGCCTGATTCCGTGTTGCCAACCAAGCAGCAAGTTTCTGTGCTTTTGCCGTTTTACTCACATTTAAATCAAGTATTATGCATTTAAAGAAAGATTTTGCTTATGTTAATATTAATTACTATTAGTGCAAAAGGTTTCTGATCCCTAAAGAGGGCCATTGTTTGTTACAATGGAATCAGGTGCACTAATGCCTTTACAAAAACAGGAAAGGCGTGTCAGGAAAAGCATAATTCCTTATTCTAGTGGTGCCATATTGTTGCAACAAATCTACAAATAAGTAGTCAAATATGGTAATGTGGGATGATTACCTCCGTGTTCTTCATCCAACGCTTGTTTCTAGGATTAGAGCAGGTCCAATGCCCAAAGTTAGAAAAGAAAAAATATTCATCATAATTTGAAATTTTATTATGTTTTCCCTGTTTTGTCATCAAATTGATGGAAATTTGTAATGCTACTTTTCAGTCTAATAATCAGTTTTGTTTATGACATTTTTAACATCACTGATAATTTTTTCCTTATTTTCTAAAACAATAACTAATACCGCAGTCATGCCCTCTTCCTTAGTAAACGGGTTGTTTCTCTGTAGAACCACAGTGGGTGTGGAGACAACAACCAATGTTGATGTGAAGATGTGAGAACAATGAAACCATAAATGACTCACACATTCACACTTCAATGGTACAACTTAAACTTTCATACGAAGGCTTACTAATTTAGTATAGTCCCTGAGACTTGTGTGGAGGTGTAAATGTAGCTGTCAGAGCTTTAGAGCATAGTCCTTCTGTTAATTCCACTAAGAGAGTGCAATGCCGATGCTAGTTTTCTGGCGGCGTAGGTTCCGGATCTGCTCGAGGTCCTGCGCCTGCCGATGACGTCAAACTACGGCAATACCACTTGGCCAAAATATATTGCATCTCTTTTTCGATTCTGTTCTTTCACATAGGTTTTGGAAAGAGTTTAGCAGTTTTGTTATTAAATTCATGTTTCTTACCGCCTAAATGTTTTCAAACATGGTAACGTAACTTCCGTAAGTCGTACGTTCAGCCAATCATCTAGTGTGACGTCAGACCCGATTTTTATGGTTATATGTTACAAAGTCGCCAATATTTTTCAACGACTGGACATCCTTTTTTCCATTTTCAACATTTCAATGGATATTTCCAGAGAGTAATGGTAAAACTACACATTATCACTTTAAAATGATCCTTTTCTTAAAATATATCCCCTAAACACTTTCGTGAACGTCAACTCCTACACGTAACACGTGAACAATGGGCAAAACAAGCTTCCCTTTATCACTTGGTCAAAATTTTGTCTTTGATTGAAGAACTGTAGAATTGATGCACACATGCTAACATGTAGCATTCATAAAATTGTAGGTCATGTGCAATACACAAAGAAATGTTCTTAATTGAAATCAAAAGTAGTAGGTAAGCGCACACCACGAGCACATTTAAAGATAGTAGTTGAACTGAAATGCTCATGCTACCTCTGGCTTGTCAGAGCAGTGAAACATGGTGTTCATAAAATAAGGCGTGATAAGAAAACAGCACCTCCAGGCGGGAATAAAGGCAGAAAGAGAGCCAGATGTGCCCCAGACTTTCAGAGTCTATTAAGTGCTGGAGTACACATAACCTACTTCAGGTCTGTCAGCTGTACACACTTCATCTGTAATGCCACAATGAATAAATCAAACGCACAACAGTCTTGTGGAGTCATTTATTTATTTTATGAAAGATGTTACCCAAATAATGTGGAGCTCTTTTATGTGTTTTATTTCTTTGCATTTTCCTCTCATTCAAATCAACAAAGTTCTGTTTATTCAGCTTTTGCCAAAGTTCCCAGCTATCACCCCTTTCTCACCTTGTCACCATGACCTTTTAATATGTGGTTCATGTGTGCCGTGTGCATGCTCTTTATCAAGAGACAATGATGAAAATGAAGGTGCCATCCTTTGCCAGCAATTTAGACTAATTGGTAGAAATTTGAAGAAAAGAAGAAAAAAAATGGCCACGGGCCAAGAAAGCATTGCTTTGTTGTCACAAAATCCCCTCTGTAAAATAAAGCAGGGGCTGCAGAATGAATACTCACTCCCACTTTTGTGGTGTTCACACAGCATGCAGAATGAAAATTATGGCTCCCCAAGTCAACCAAACAGGTGAGGTCAGATTATTATCAAAGCTGCTGAACCAGAAAGTTGATACAGAGTGCTGTGTGTGCTCGAGGGAGAAGACACTGACAGTTCAAGGCCTTTGAGTCTGCAAGAAAACAGAGAGCTTGGGAGAAATGCATCTGCAAGCACCCGAATTATTAACATTTAGGTATGCTTACAAGACAGTATTAAATCAAAGTAAGCAAAAAAGAAAAAAAAAAAGCTGAAGCAGTGCTGTGTTGATATAGATGGACGCTCGGATCCACTCATTTACAATTCATGTCAAGTTTCTTTTTAACCAGCACCCAGCCATCCTCTAGAGTTGGCAAAATAAACAGTCATAACTAAATCTGCAGCCTCAAAATGGACTAGATTTATTATTTTTATGTAACAAATTAAGTAAAATGATTGATTTCTTTTAGATGAGATCATGTTTTTCATATTTATTACTACAGGAAACCAGGTCTAAATTAGATGTTAAAAGGCCAAGTTCGATGAGAAACCATTTTTACTTGTTATTTTTTGAAATATGATCGGTCACTCTAAGTTTAACATGCAGGCCAAATGTGAAAATAATCTTCTACCCTTATTTCCTGCATTAGCCACCAATCGCGGTGGCCCCTACGTACCACACAGAGACAGTGGAGATTAGGATGGACTTGATGATGGACGTATAGAATTGGACCATCATCATGGATGGCATTCTGAGTTTCTTTAGCTGTCGGAGGAAGAACATCCTCTGCTGGGCCTTCTTGATAAGAGAGCTGATGAGCTTCTCCCATTTGAAGTCGTGGGTGATGGTGGTTAAAAGAAAGCAGAAGGATTCCACAGTTGAGATGGGGGTGTCCGTCAGGGTTATGGAGGGCAGTGGAGCTGACACTCTCCTGAAGTCCACAATCATCTCCACTGTCTTCTGGGCATTCAGCTCCAGGTTGTTGATGCTGCACCAGGACGCCAGACGTTCCACCTCCCTCCTGTAAGCAGACTCGTTCCCTTCTGAAATGAGGCCGATGAGCGTGGTGTCATCTGCAAACTTGACCAGTTTCACAGACTGTGAGGTGTTTTAAAGTTTCTCTCCAGCCTCCAGGTCCCCACAAACAACCTCAGATTAATACCTTGTCCTTTTTTTAATGAAGTAAAGATTTGTTTGAACATTTCAAGTTTTTGTAGATGTGTTTATTGTGAGTTTCATCTCATAAAAAACAGCCTTTTTAAGTTAAAAATTCACAGAAAATATTGACGCCAATCATGAATGCATTTGTGCACAAATAAGCGAGAAGTGTCATGCTATGCTGTACACAAGATAAAAATGATCAGATACGACCAGTCAGCTGCTGATTGAGCCGATGATGAAGCCTGAAGCAGCTTGTGCCAATCACTTTATCTGCTGATGTGCTCTGGGTTGAATCTGAATAGCAAATGTGGGGTAAATGGACGTTTACTGTCAGCGTGTGCTGGGATAGCATCCTGTGAGAAGATTCTTTATTCTCTATAACAGCTTGTCAAATCTTCCAGCTGGATCTCCTGGTCTGTGAAGCAGCAGCCCAGGAAAAGTGTGGCCTTCTGCAGCCTTGATGAATGAAAACTGATAGATCGATCAATAGAGATAACAACTCAAATGAAGAGTGATTTTAATTGGCTTCCCAAAGCCCTTTGGACTTGGTGAGTGGCCAGACGAGGGCCTGCTCTGAGGCACAGCAGAGAATCTGCTCGGCTTTTGGGGTAAATAAAAATAAAATATATCTTTTTTAAATAAAACTTTGCTGGATAAAACTACAAGTGAAACTCTAAACATCTGAATATCATGCAAAAGTTTATTTATTTCAGTAATTCAACATAAAAGGTGAAACTAATAGATGAGATCGACTCATTCCATGCAAAGCCAGATATTTCAAGCCTTTATTTGGTATAATTGTGATGATTATGGCTTACAGCTGATGAAAACCCCAAATTCAATTAGAATAAAAGGTTAAATTTTCTAGACTCAGTGTCACACTCTAATCAGCTGATGAATCCAGAACACCTGCAAAAGGTTCCTGAGCCTTTTGATCAGGGGTGGGGAACCCTGGTCCTGGAGAGCTGCTATCCAGCATGTTTTAGAGGTTTCCCTGCTTCAACACAGTTGATTCACCTGTTCAGCAGCTCGTCAGGCTCTGCAGAAGCCTGTTAATCACCTGCTGATTAAAATCAGGTGTGTTGAAGCAGGGAAACCTCTAAAACATGCTGGATAGTGGCTCTCCAGGACCAGCGTTCCCTACCCCAGCTTTAGATGGTCTCTAAGTTAAATTACTGAAATAAATGGACTTTTGTACCATTGCTAATTTTTAGCGTTTCATCTGCATTTCTTACATTCCACAAACCTAGAAATTGTTATAATTAGAAAAAATAAACGCCAAAGATTTGGTGCTACAAAGCACTTTTCATAGCTATTTTCCTTACTTTTCCCCACCGTTTCACAGCTTACTTTGCTCTTATTTTTCTCTGAAATCTTAATAAAAGAAACTCCAGATGAGTGCGGGTCAGAGCTCTCCCTTTCCTGTCTTCACTTAAATATTTAACTGCTTCACATAATCATGAAATAAGACATGATCTCTAACTTTTGATGTGCTCTCAGTCAGGAGCTGGGATTGCCTGCACAATTAACATGAAGGACCCCTCTCCTCGCTGCATTAGCGCTGCCTGAACTGGCTGTTTTAATAATGCATTCCCCCTCATGCATATTCTGAGTGCTCTGTCAAGTTCAGTGGAATTAAACAAGTTTATCATTTAAAAAAATGACATTGCCCGTTGAGTTTTATTTTTCTAACACGAGCAGCTTTTCACTTATCACCCAGGGTTCTGAAATAAGACGCTTATCAGCAGTCACTGAGAATTTATAATTTCCTACTGGGGCCTCAGTCGTCAGCTTAATAAGTGAGAACGGATTAGGATTCTAGATATTGGTGAAAACTCAGCAGGAGTTGACCCACAAAGATCAGTTCAGATGGAAGATGTTTCAAAGTCTTCAAGAGTACATAACAGAGGGATATGGCAGAACAAGAAGATTTAGGACAATTAGCCTATAATTATTATAATACTGGAGGTGACTAACATCTTTATTTCAATCATCTGTAGCTTATCCTACTGGTGAGACACACCGGCGAGAGTATTATGGTCTGTAACTTTCTCGACTTATCTGGGCTCGAATGATCTGGGATTGTTTAGGTAACACTACCTGTTGACGTACACAGTACAGCATTAGTAAGTGAGTAATTAATTGTTTATTAATGCCCATCCAAGTAACATCCAAAATACAGGGTAGGATAAGTGGATGCATTAGTTAGCTGTTACTTACTGCTTATTCACTGCAAATACACAACCATAGTAAATGATTACTTGGGTACATTACGTCGCCACAGGGCGACGGTGGCATAGGAGTTAAGTGGTCGCCCCACAATCGGAAGGTCGTGGGTTCGCGCCCCGCTCAGTCTGTCGCTGTCGTTGTGTCCTTGGGCAAGACACTTAACCCGAATTGCCTCTGTTGGTGGTGGTCAGAGGGGCCGATGGTGCAATGATGCAGCCTCGCCTCTGTCAGACTGCCCCAGGGCGGCTGTGGCTACTCAGTAGCTTACCATCATCAGCAGTGTGTGAATGTGTGAGTGCATGCAGCGTCTTTGAGTGTCCTAACAAAGCGCTATATAAGTTCAATGAATTATTATTATTATTATTATTATTATTATTTATTAAGGGTTTATTAACACATCAACTATCATGGTAATTACTGCAGAGTAAAACACACATGATGCTAAGTAATTAAATATTATTTAATGCTTATTACTGCATGAACTAAGGTTCAGTAATAAACAATAGTTAATGGCTTAATAATGCATTAAATAATATGTTTATTAACGCTATGTAATGCATAAAAGCAGTTGTTATGTAATGGTTTAGTAATGCTTAATAATGCACTAATTAACGTTAATAAAGGGACCCTTATTGTAAAGTGTTACCAGTCAGGGAAGTAATTTTGACTTCACAAAAAGATAAAGCAAAACAAAAACTTGTAAGTTGTGGAGACGGAAAGAAAATAAATAAATGTCAGATGAAAACAGGTGAAAAGAAGCAAAGGATGAAAATGAGAATCTCTCTGATCACTTCTGGATCCCGTCAATTTTACAGGCTCCCCTGCTCTCCTCACTCGCCCACCGCTGCATGAAACTCCTTATGTTTGCCGATGACTCAAACGTTATCAGACTCAGACCAGTTGGGGATGAAACTGGTTACAGAAAGGAGATCAATAATTTAGCAACCTGGTTTAGAGACAGCCTGGAGCTCAATTCTACCAAAACATGGACTTCAGAAGGCACCTGGCCCCATCAAAACCAATAATCCTGGACAACTGCTCTGTGGAGCCGACCTTCCACCTCCTGGAAACCATCATCTCCCAGAACCTGATGTGAGAGTTATATAGTATTGCCTCGTAAAAAAATCAAAATGGAGTATCTACTTTCTGCAGCAACTGAAGAACCTGACAACGTCAATGATAATGATCATTGAATCCATCCTTGCCACTTCCATCTTGATTGTTGTTGGAGATGAAAACGCGTCTTCAGTTGTACAAGGAGGTGACAGCAAGTTGCTTTGTCTTCATGATCTTAACCCTAACCCTGGAAATAAACTTTTAGGGCTGCTTCCTCCAACCATATATTACTGTATATCAGAGCCAGTACCTCATACCATAAGAACATTTTATTCATGTTGAACTTCCAACTTTTGTTAATTTTTTGAAAATTATCTCTTTTGCTTATTATGAATAACGTGTATCAGCTTAACAAAACCAGACTTTGGAGCCACAAATTAAATCAAAACTGGTGCAGTATGTAAGAATGAAGTAACAATGACATCCTGTGGTCAAATCTGGGTACTGCAGTCCACTTTTATAAAAAAAAAACTGACTTACTCACTACCATTCCGTGAGTTCCATGGCTATTGCCAGTTATGGCTCAGTGCCAGGAGATTCTAGATGAGAAGCGAAGATGAGTAATACATAGTTAGTTGATAAGTGGACATTTCATTGTTATATCTAGTTGTTGGTAATTGAAAAAGTAGCTTAAGACATTTATAGTTGACTATTTTATCCAATTAGCATTGTTAGCTCAACGTTAGCCTCTAGCTTTCTTCACCTGATATTAGAGTAAAACAAAAAGGATGCTGTGGCTTCTTAGGGTTACAAGAAATAACTTCTGGGTCGTTCCTGTTTCCAGCTTTGGTTCCTAAAACAACTCTGGAGCTTTTTGGCCTGCTGGTGTCAACTTATAAATGTGGGCGCAGACTCTGCATCCCCACGGGCTCACAGATTGTAAACAAAAACAACGTCCCTCTTTGGCCATTTTGACAGGATAAAAACTGACAAACCCATCTGGCTGACAAGGAAATCGGTTTCAATGTAACCTTCCTTCCTACACGATTGAGACATTAGACTGTTTTGTGATTATTTCACTGTAAAATTTGTACATATTGTACCTTTAGATAAAAAAAAACTTGCAAAAGGTTTAGAGTAAAACTTTACATCTGAAATGGGACTTTACATAAGCAGCATTACATTCAGTAAATACCTTAAATCTGTGTTAAGCACTTAATAACTGTTGTTCATCTCCTCCTCTGACGTTACACAGAGAAGGAGGCATCAATACATCCACTGATCCTCCTAAACCACCTGCAGTACAACACTGAGCAGCTCAATGAAAGGAACCAGATTTCTTCTTTCATTTTTTAACACCACCGCTTTGAATCCAGCCCTAGATTGTGCTGCTGTAATCCCCCGACTCAATATCCCCAATGTTTAATATGTTAATGCCTCCAAGTGAATGCATCATCCATCAGATGGACTTGGCAGACAGCCTCATGCTCAGAAAAGACAAATGTAGCGACATGCCTTTATACAAAATCTGTTTCAACTCATCGTCCACACGACAATAAATACACCTTATATTCGTTGCATCAGTGGGTTACACAGAATAGTTCCCCAAATGGTGTGCTGCAAAGGAAGCGCAAACATAAAAGATGTTTTTGAATTTCCAGAATCATTTCTCAACACATTATTTTCACACCAGATAATGATCTCAGTTCCACAGTGTCCTACTTAGCCTACTTATCTAAGTTGCATAAAAAAAATCTTGATGAGAAAGATGCTTCTTAGCCTCGCTAATGCTGCTCTGTCCTTGATTATCATCCTCATTATTTATTAGCTTAAGGATGTTTTTTTCCAGAAAAATATTATATATATATATATATATATATATATATATATATATATATATATATATATATATATATATATATATATATATTGCAACAATCTTTTGGCTTGAATAAAACTTTATAATAATGGTAAAAGGTGTGTGAACCTATAACTGTTGTTTTGCAAAAAACTGAAAGAGACTCTATATTCCTGTTGAGGCATCTCAGTATTGAACTACCTGTGAGCTATTATGATCCTTTTTTTTCAACCATGATTTGTTATTGAACCCTCTGTTGAACCTTCCCTACCAAAGATCAACATCAGAGGCTAATACTGTTCTATCACTTTTGAAAAATACAGTAAATAATTTACAGGCTGTTTTCTACCTCTTATAATGTTTTAGTCATTTTATTTAATATCAAACACAAGCTTCAGTAAGTTTTTATCACATTTATTATAATAAAAACATTGCAACATTTTCCTGCATGTAAAAGCCTAAAGAAATCCTAAAAATCCAGACAGTTTTCTGCATCTGATTCAGTTAGATGGATAAGTTGCATGGCCTTCATATTAATATCAAACAAGCATCAGATAAAATCTTATTATAATTTGCCTTTGAAGTAAAAAACAGGCTGATGAGGACACTTTTTCATGTTGAATCTTCAATAATGCCAACAAGAGTACAACTGGCTGTTTTTACATAGCAATAAAACCATATTTGCTGACCTATAGATGTCTTGAGATGGACTACAGTATTTGCAGCTCTGTTGTAAGAATAAAAAAAGAAAGCTACTGCAGTTGTATGATGAGCAGCTCTCAGAAAACATGCTTTCATGTGTGCAGGCTGACAGGCTTTTGATGTAAGTAGAAGAGTCTGAGATTAGGCTCTGAGGATATCAAGCTGGCTTTCAAAAAAAGATAAAGTAGAAGAGACCGATAGATAAATGAGGCTGTGTTTGTGTGTGTGTGATGTTTTATTAGACACTGTAAATTACTGTAACTTGCAGTGCATCAGATTCCTATTAAGATTCATACTGAGGATGTCTTGATGAGCAGAGATGGAATGCAAAACAAAAAAGGGTAACACTTTATAACTACATCTTATTTAGCCTTAATTACACATGAATAAATATGTAAGTAACTAATAATAAAATAGTTAATTAACAATGACGCATACTTAATAAGCTATAAACAATTACATTAATTAATGCTATGTTTTTAATGATTAGTCCCTTGTAAAAGCTGTTTACTCATTTCTTATTCATTCTTAATAAACCATGAACAAAGTATTTTTAAGCAAATAACTAACACATTAATTAATGCTTAACTTCTAATGACTAGTTGCATGTAAAAGCTGTTTATTTATTGCTTATTCATACGTAATAAACCATGAACAAAGTTTTCATTAATGCGTTTTTGCATTCACTACTACATGATTTAGATGTGTAATAATGATTAGGAAGTAACTAATACATGATTTACTAATTCTGCAATGCATTATTAATTAAGTGGTTTGCTAATAACTAATTAAGCCTATTTTGAGACTCTTTCTAAAGTGAAGACTATTTATGCTTAATTAAATATTTGTTAACGAATTTATGCTTTCTATGGACCTGGTGTCCTGTGTGTCCCTACTGAAGACTAAGACTTTAATGAAAAAAATAAAACATGACACTGGAATGAGGGAAATATTCTTTGTAATTACATTTTGTAAATTTGTATAACATACATGTGCCTCATCAACATACATAGCACCTGCAATAGTTAACACCAAATATTTATTACAAACTAAAATATTTGCATAAGTGCAAATTATTGCTGTAGACAGAACACTGAAATACTTTTATAGGCAACAATAAAACAGTATCTCAATGATCATTTCTCTGTTGTAAACAGCATACCCCTGCTTGCATTTTCACATAAATAAAAATTATTAAAAATACTAAAGCATAACTAAATGGACAAATAAAGTAAATGTTTTAATTTAGTGCAGATGTTATCTCTGAAACACCAAAACACTGAACAGATCAAGGTTTTTATTTACCTTTACATGTTTCAATAGAGTCTGCTGTCTTCCTCAGACGTGTCACTTGATGTTTGTATTTGAAACATGTAAAAGTAAATAAAAACTTTGATCTGGTCTCAATGAAAAAAGGTATGTTGAAGAAAAAAAAAATCAAAATTAATATTATAGCACTACTGAACAGACTTGTTTACCTTTAGAACATTGATCTTTCAAACAAATGTACAGACACCACGGTTGGTACTCATCGCAGTCAGTTTAGAACTGATGTATTTGTGGTTTAGACTTCATTTTACAATAGCTTATTTCTGATTGAGAAATTACCTGATGTTTTTGTAAATGGTCATAAATGTGAGAAATGTGTGAACCACTGCTTTCCATTATTTATACTTTCTTGCAATGTCACGTACTAACCTTCCAAATGCCCCATCTGGATGTTTCTTTGCAAGCCATTCATTCCATTCTATGACAGCAAGGTGGTCAGAAAGTAAAGTGTCAGTCCGATTACCCCTAAGCCTCCAAACCTGTTCTTTGTATGTTCTCCATGCCCGTTCAATGTGTTGTGTGCTCCTGTGTTTGGGTCTACGTACATAGCACCTGCTATGGTTAACTATATGATGGGTGTATCCTAAAGTACTAAGTACACAGTATGCACGCCACTCATCACTAATTATTGATGACCCTGACCTCACATGACGAGAAATTAAAGGGACTAGATGCCTCCTGGACATTTTCTCTACAACACGCAAAACAGGCTTGTGGTTTCTATTGTTCTGTCTTACACCTAACATTCCAAAGACCCACTGCTTTCTTCTCCATCCGCCAGTCATTCGTAAAGAAATAGGGAGGCAGTAGACATGTATAGGACAAGACACTGCAAGTTTTTGATGAAGGTCCTAATCCTAATCCTAAAGGCTGCTTTAAAGCGTCATCAGAATTCTTCATCTTGGGCGTTTGTCTAGATTAAAGCCTTTTCCCTCTCGACGAGATCTGGAAACAGTAACTATTGCAACTCAGTTTTATTCAGAGTTAGTCTGACAGTGGTGTCCCATCTTAAATTGGTGCAAAATGCCACAGTGAGGATTTTTATGGGGCACAGACAATTTAATCACAATACCCCAGTTCTGGCATTGTTGCATTGGTTGCCTGTTTCTTTTAGGATTCATTTGAAGATTCTTTAATTGGTTTTTAAATCCCATAATGGACTTGCACCAGTCTTGTCTGAATTTCTGTAACTGTATGTCCCCCAGTGCTCTCTTCATTTTGAAGGCTTATTGTTGCTTTCGGTCCCAAAATCTCAGATGAGGCCGAAGTTGGACAGAGTGTTCTCAGAACCACGAGAGATGCTGCTATGACAGCTTGCACGCAATGTGGTAACACTCAAGCAACTGGGTCGAGTTTGGTGGAGCAACGGGTTGCAATTTATCTCCATACGATTGTAGAGACACCGATGTCGTGATCATTTTTAGAATCCACCATTTGAATTCATTATTTTTTGCAAAGGTGAGGACACGAGTGAAAGCAGGACAGGCAGCAAGATTTGGACACATTTTAACTACAATGACAGTTCAAAGGCAGAGTGTGGAATATGCAAAGGGAAAATGTCCAGCAGGTTGTAATAGTTCAAAATTAATAAATATTTTACTTAGAGTTTGTTTTTTGTGTGTTTTTATAGCACTCTGCTTCATGTTGAATAAATTAAGTTATTTAATTAACAAATATTTGATATAATGTAGATTTGTAGATTAGCAATTCAGTTTACACACAATTTTGCACAATTTCTGGTGATAATTTAAGAAACAAAAAAATGTGAAGAGCCATTTAAGAGTTGGTTTATTGTAGTAAGTAAAATCACTATTTTAGAGTAGTTTGCAAACCAACTTCTGCAAAAGTTAGTCATTCCCAGAAAAAAACATAATTTGTTTTCTGTTTGATGTGTAATAATTAAACAGGGCAATAAGAAAATTAATCAACTAGTTTTTCTAATTTCTTATGTTCTTAGTGTTTGCAAAAACGTTTGAGCCACGCCTGTCAAACTGGCAGACGTGAGAATGTCTCACGCAGGACATTTTTGAACCACGTAGGACAATGTCCTCGCGGGCTTCAGATTTGTAACTATTTAACAGTGGGTATTGTAGTGACCTCTGACCTTTACATATTATACATATTTTTATTGTGACAATAATCTGTTGACATAATTTGAAAAACACACTTTTTCCTTTTGCTGTTCCTCTATAAGTCCGCAACTTATATCTTGTATTTCTGCAGTTTAAAATAAGTCCTTGACTTATTTTCTTTGTTTTAAGGTGCAACATGGAGATTATCTTTTAAAACCTTTTCACTGTGGTTTGTATTTCGGTCTTACACTATAACCCAGTCACACAGCCGTTTTTAGTCCCTATTGATACTCACTGAATCCAAATTCTCTGGTGGAGGTGGATTACCGTCACTGGGCTGTCCTCGAAGGATCACCAATGCATTTGCTGGCCTCCTCTTTAACCCAACTTCCAGGCGGAGGGCTTTCAAAAATCCCTGGTCTTGGACCTGGCCGTGCACAGTGTTTTTAGCTGCCACTGGATTTCCCCTGAAGATCCACCCAAGTGTTAGTATCCGGCTCGAAGGACCAAAATGTCAGGGAATTCTTCCCTGCATTGTTTATTAAAAACCTCACACCTAATGAGAGACAGGATAAGATTCATGTTATAATTTAAAGCTTTACTTGGCCAAAGAGAGAAATGTCATAGAATACAAGCACTATGAATAATTTTTTGTAACACCATCCTTCTCTTTTCAAATTCATTCCTCCCATGTTTTAGTCATGTTTTATTGTCTGCCCCCAGTGTTCAATTTATCAGTTCATTCATATTGTTATCTTTCTTACCCCTGTAGTTATTCTATTCTTGGGTCAACAGTGGCTCATGGGTTGTTCTCCTTTTAATCAGTGGGTTGCTGGTCCGAACCCAGGCTCCTGCAGTCATGTCAATGTTGTCATGTTTTGGGTCTGTTTCCATCTGGACCATTTTAGACGTGACACACTTTAAGCCTATGTTTATGTTACTTTTGCTGCAAAATGTTAGCTAGTGCCTGTTCTCAGCTAACTGTAAATTTATTTCTTTTTGTTGTCTCACGATGTTATGAATAGCACTGCATAACCCCTACTTCACACTGGATGCATTAGTGGCACGGATCGGCGGCGGAACATCACTGCTTCAAATAGAATCCATTATAGTCTGAGGGGGTGACAAACCAGCTGCAACGCGTCAATTTTTAGGTGCATCCCAGAAGTGGCACGCTGCACTGCGCCACACCACTAAAGATTGGATCGGGTTCTACTTTTGCCGCTAACTGCTTCTGGGACACGTCAATTTCCGCAGTTAACATAAAGCTAGACAGGAAATCACACGCGGTTTCAGTGTAAAACATCCAGTAATTTTCAAAATAAAAGTCTATTGCGGCAATGCTATTTCATATCTATGTAGATTACATCTATACATGTGACATCATGAATTATTTACTCCCTGCATTGTTCGAGAAGTGCAACGGTGTGTTTTTAATGGGTTTAATACTGGCAGTGGAGAGAGACAACCTTATATATGACATCAAACAGCGATGTTAAATGTGATTTCCTACTTTTTGGTTTAATGGCAGATGGCATAAAGAAACTGTGACTTTTGAATTCTAGAGGGATCTTCTGATCTCGTGAGTCAAGTGAGGAGGATGGGAGAACTATCAAGGGATTTAGTGATCTCGTCAGTCCAGTGAGAAGCATGACAGAGAAGCTGCTTCGCAGCTGATATTCTCCCAGTGTGTACTGGCACGCAGCGAAACTCGCGAGTAAACTGTTCCGTGACACTGATGCTTCCAATGTGAAATAGGGGTAACTTGCTACTTCTTTGAGTTATGTTGAATTGTGTACACCTTTTAAAACATTTCTCTTTTTGGATTGTTAATGCATAAGTAAATGTGGATTGATTGTTCAGTAACTTGCAAAAAAGTCAAGTGAAAACACTAAAGATTACTTAAAATAATTATGAAAAAAAAATGATTCCTGATTAATGCTAAAATGTCTCTATACAGATTGTTTCACTCTAGCTCATTTAATTGCTCACTAATATTTTTAAAAATGTATCAAACTGCTGTTTTCTGAAATCCTGATATTTTTCTGCACCTAAATGATCACACGTGTTAATTCTTGCACCTGCACCTGCAGCACCTTCCATATAATTATAACGTGAACTGAACAACTAAATTAGCTAATTTTCCTTCTTGCCATTTTTTGAATTTTGAAACATTGCATCCGTAATTACAATATGTGCACTAATTTATGATCTGTCCATCATTTTAAATGGAATATCCAATCCTGTATTCAGTACAAATCCACACGTGGAGCACTACTAAAATCTTGACCAGGGGCTAAGCTCAGACTCCCAATGAACATGTAGTATTTTATTAAATTATAAGAGCTCTACAAAGAAATAATTGGATGAAAATGTCAGTGAGAAGCCAAGACAGAAGGATTTGACTAATCAAGCCTAAAAGCATTGTGAGTACTTTGAAAAAGAGACTTAATTTTTCCTCTGTAGGTCAAATGCTTATTTTTAAATTTTATCAAAACTTTAAGCTACCTGACCATGCAGCAGAACATACTTTCAAACCAATCTCTAATGGCTTATTTGGATGTTTTTCTTTCTTTAGCCTTGCACATCATGAATTTAAGGTCACTTTCTTGATGTTGTTGGATCAAAATCGTGCTGTCCAGCTTCCACTCGCATCCCATCTGTCTTTTATGGAGACGGGAGGAATGAAATCTGTTTCAATGGCTGAATTTAGATTTCCTTCCCGCATCTGTTTTAGAAAGAGGAAAGCTCGTTGGCTGGAGGACACTCATATGCTGCTAATTAGGATTAATGGCAGGCATGGCACTGTTACCATTTAACTTTCAGCAATGCCCCCCAAGAAAAAAAAGTATGTGAGACAACTAAAAAGGTTTTTGAAGGCTTTGAGGCAACCAAAAAAATTTTCTCTATACTGGAGAAAAGACAATTCCTGTAGAAATCTTATTTAAATCCTTGATTTGGGCTGATCTGTAGTGCGTTTTAGCACCTGGGCTAATCTCTTTTTATTGGGAACAACTTTTTGGTTTCTTAATAATAATGGTTTCTTAACCGAACTGTGTTCACTGAAGGGCAACAGAGAAAGCTGAGTTAACATACAAACAGGCAAAAAGGACATGAATAAGAAAAACAAAACAGGCATTAATCAAGGATTATTTCTCCATTAATCTGGATTGTGAAGACCCTCAGGTTTCATTAGTTTTACCCTTGAAATTAAAACAAAACTCTGAATGAAGTTTGTGAAGGTGAATGATTTCTTTCTTTTTTTATTCAAACCAATTTCCACCAAGGTTTTTGTGTCCTTAGCTGTGCTTCACAAGACACAAGGTTAAGTACTTTATAAAATTAATGAAACTAAATTATTTCATTGTGTAAAATCCAACACCCATTTATGTCACCTTAACATATATATATATATATATCCAACTACAGGGGGATCACACTCCTGAGCCTCCCTGGTAAGGTCTATTCAGGGGTTCTGGAGAGGAGGGTTCGTCGGATAGTCGAACCTCGGATTCAGGAGGAACAATGTGGTTTTCATCCTGGCCGTGGAACACTGGACCAGCTCTATGGGGGAGTCCTGGAGGGTGCGTGGGAGTTCGCCCAACCAATCTACATGTGTTTTGTGGATTTGGAGAAGGCGTTCGATCGCGTCCCTCGGGGGGCCCTGTGGGGGGTACTCTGGGAGTATGGGGTAACAGGCCCCTTGATACGGGCTGTTAGGTCCCTGTACGACCAGTGTCAGAGCTTGGTCCGCATTGCCGGCAGTAAGTCGGGCTCGTTTCTGGTGAGAGTTGGACTCCGCCAAGGCTGCCCTTTGTCACCGATTCTGTTCATAACTTTTATGGACAGGATTTCTAGGTGCAGCCAAGGCGGTGAGGGGATCCGTTTTGGTGGCCTAAGGATCAGGTCTCTGCTTTTTGCAGATGATGTGGTCCTGTTGGCTTCGTCAGAACTTGATCTCCGGCTTTCGCTGGAGCGGTTCGCAGCCGGGTGTGAAGCAGCTGGGATGAGAATCAGCTCCTCTAAATCCGAGACCATGGTATTGAGTCGGAAAAGGTTAGAATGCCTTCTCCAGGTCAGGGACGAGGTCCTGCCCCAAGTGGAGGAGTTTAAGTATCTCGGGGTCTTGTTCACGAGTGAGGGAAGGGTGGAGCGTGAGATCAACAGGCGGATTGGTGCTGCGTCTGCAGTGATGGGGGCATTGTACTGGTCTGTCATGGTGAAGAGAGAGCTGAGC
This sequence comes from Aphyosemion australe, assembly GCA_006937985.1. NCBI lineage: Eukaryota > Metazoa > Chordata > Actinopteri > Cyprinodontiformes > Nothobranchiidae > Aphyosemion > Aphyosemion australe. The sequence goes on from SSNS01000054.1 coordinate 1,093,403, forward strand.
CAAAAGGCAAAGCTCTCGATTTACCGGTCGATCTACGTTCCTACCCTCACCTATGGTCACGAGCTTTGGGTAGTGACCAAAAGAACGAGATCGCGAATACAAGCGGCCGAAATGAGTTTTCTTCGCAGGGTGGCTGGACTCTCCCTTAGAGACAGGGTGAGAAGCTCGGTCATCCGGGAGGGGCTCGGAGTAGACCCGCTGCTCCTCCACATTGAGAGAAGCCAGTTGAGGTGGCTCGGGCATCTGGTTAGGATGCCTCCTGGACGCCTCCCTGGTGAGGTTTTCCGGGCACGTCCAACTGGGAGGAGACCCAAAGGAAGACCCAGGATACGCTGGAGAGATTATGTCTCTCGGCTGGCCAGGGAACGCCTTGGGGTTCCCCCGGAGGAGCTGGCCCAAGTGGCTGGGGAGAGGGAGGTCTGGGCTTCCCTCCTTAAGCTGCTGCCCCCGGATAAGCGGAAGAAAATGGATGGATATATATATATATATATATATATATATATATGTATATACACACACACGAAAATGGTAGAAATAAGACAGGGCTGCCGACTCAACTCTCACGCATTGAGCGTGACACACACATTGACTGACTTCACACACTGTCACGCCACACCTCCGATTTCTCACACTTAAAAAAACACAACCCCCCCTTTCACAGCTGACAGAGGGATACCACACTGGCATGTGTTTGGAAGATGGGCCAACAAAATTTTACCACAGGACGGCCACATTACTTCATTCTTATAATGCACATTAAAAAAAATAATTATTAAATAGAAAAAATAACAAATTTTCATATTCCCACATGGCGACTTAAAAAACGTATGAGTTTTTGTTGATCAAAGTAACTATTTTTCTTAATAATAAAAATTATTATTATTATTATTATTATTTTATTTCCTTTTTTTTTGTCTTTGGATAATGCTCATGTGCATTTTGTACCAAAAGGGAAGAGAACAGCACATTAAAAATGAGCCAAAACATGTAAAACATGTACAAAATTGACTTAATGCTGAGATCAATCATGAGTAAATTCCTTACCATAAAATTATTGATCCATGCAGATTTTAAATTGACACTGGGCTCTGCATGTGAGCTCAGAAACTCTCCAAGTGCAAGACAAAGGATGTTCATCATAGAGTCAGACAACACCGCGACTCAGTTACCAGCTGACAAGAACAAATTCAACTGGCTCTCTGATTAATTGTTATAAATGCTCGTGCAGGCAGCGACAGTCAGAGTTAGTTAATGCTGAGGGATCGAATACAGGCAGTAAAATTTTGCACACCGGTGATTTCAGTTTAGGAGGGAATGTTTCCTTTACATTTCCATTTTTATTGCTGTCCATTCTGGGTCATTTCATGCATAAAGCAACGTCAAGTCTAAACTAATTTGTCGGCAGCTGTTTTACATTCTAAACATTTTCCTTTAGCAGCCGAGCTTCATCCACATAATGAAATGTTGTTCCTCAGATTTTATTTAATTTCACAGCTTCTGATTCAGGATTGTCACAAACGTTCCTGAAAGAATGTCCACTTTGAGTATAAATGACATTTAGCTACTTATGCTAATTATTAACATTGTTGTAATCTGCTGTCAAGAGTCCGTGAGCAAGAAAATGCTGTAAAGGACAAACTGCAACACTTTTATCATCAATGGTAAAAAAAAAAAAAAATCCACGTAAGCTTTGACATCAAAAGGCATAAAGTAACAGATTTAAAATGCAGCGTTTATTCTGTCCTCTTTACTTGAAAGATATATCCAAAGCCAAAGGCTGAAATGTAAATGGATGAATAACTATAAATATTGCAGTAGTAAAAGTGCCAATCTCTCCAAATTACAAATGGGTGGCACGGCCTCCGTGAGGTGCGTCCTCTAAAATTCAGCGGGGGGACGTTTTTCTTTTGTGTCCTTCAGAGGTGAAAGAGAAAACAGGGAACAAACAGGATCATCTGGATATCAGGTTGAACCAGAAATCTTTGGAAACATTTACGCTTTGATCAACATTTCCATGTTCCATCCAAAGTCTGGTAGCACTGATGAACACGAGGTTGAGAAGCAGCATGTTTGTGACGGATGTGCATGAATGCAAACATACTATCTCCGTCATGAGGTGCAGAGCTAATAAACTTGATCTTTTGGTGTTGTATTTGTTTCTAGCCTGGAAGCCATCCCATATATGTAACTGTAGTCTGGCCACAACCCATTGACACTAACCAGCCATGTTGAGGAATCTATAGTTGTCTTTCAAACTGTCATGACATGCAAATGAACAGTGCTAAGACAATCATTGTGATGTATTCACTGCTATGGCAATCAATCCACAGGAAGTCCACCATCACCGTCAAAGAAGAAGAAGCAAATACATCCTTCTTTTAGATAGATGGCTTCTATCTGCTCATGTCTCAAAGAAAAGCTCAAATCTAAATAGTCCAAAGTTGATGCCAAAGCTGCTTAAAACGAGCACTGTTCCTGAACCAACACCATGTTTGTAGTTTTTCTCCAGTGCAGCTCTATTGCTAGACACAGAACTGTTCAGACCAATTGTAGCAAAATGTTTTTGCTACTGCTACAGTGTTTGCGAAAACACGTCGGACAGTCGGACATTACCGACGTGGATTAATATTGTCCGACGAAAAACTTTCAATCGTCGGACATTATGACCGACGCCGTGCGTCTACTCTGAACGTGTCAAAATAAAATAAACTTCCTGAAAACCACAAATTGCAGACTGTTTGTTGGCTTCCCCCTCAAAAGATCCAGTTTCTACCTATATTACATTATTTATTTATTTGGACTCTTAGCGTAGCAGGTCTTCTTTTGGCCAGAGAGGATGGAGAGCGGCAGAGCGCTGATTGCTGCTGCGCACCGCCGGGCAGCTGCGTCCTGCGCACGGCCACAGTAACATTCTCAAAGTGGCGCCACCAAAAAAAACATAATTAACACACGATCGTTCATGTTTGCTCATACTTTCTGTTTAATTTGTGCCTGAAGCGCTCCGCTGCTGCAGCTCCCGCGCTTCGGTGACGTCACCTCACTGGCCCGGCCGCGCTGCACACATTCCGCTATTTTTGCGGTCGACGGATCTTTTTGATCTGCTAATTTCAAAAGTAACTTGTGAGTTGAAAAGTAAGAAGCCAGGCAGCAGTTTCTCTGGAGGATTGAGAGGAGATGCAGCTAAAAGACAAACAGGACAGGAAAATAGTCGCATAAAAAACAAAACAGTGTTTGAAAAGGAAAATGTAGGTAGATATGTCCACTACACGTTTGTAATTTTATAATAATAATAATTTATAAGCATGTAATATTTATTTATTTATTTGATACAATTCAGATCACCTTCAAAACTCAGTCCCACACCCAGGGCCGTTTCTAGGCATTTCGGGGACCACGGCACAGTGACACCCCCCACCCCCCCAAGAAAAAGATAATTTCTTTATATTGTGATATTTGTGATGAACTAAATCGTCAGACAGAATGACATTTTGTCCTTAACATCAGTTTATTAGAGTAGTTTAACAAACAGCTGAGATAAACCCGCATCTCCAACTTCCAGTTTCACCTCAACCAGCCACAGCGTCTCTTAAAGGAACAGTAACATCAGGCTACAGCATCAGTCACAAAAAACCCTTATGGATCGTTACAATATTTAGAAATATTTTCATATATAATATGTTGTTTCTGCATGGTGTTTCATAATAATTTATAATAATTATATTATCTCTAATAATTTCCTGATAAATTCTGTTAATCCTCATTTTATGAATTTGGCAGAAAATCACATTGATGGTTCTTTTTTCAAATTATGTCAACAGATTATTGTCACAATAAAAATATGTATAATATGTAAAGGTCAGAGGTCACTACAATACCCACTGTTAAATAGATACAAATCTGAAGCCCGCGAGGACATTGTCCTACGTGGTTCAAAAATGTCCTACGTGAAATGCTCTCACGTCTGCCAGTTTGGCAGGCGTGGCTCAAAAGTTTTCGCAAACACTGCTGCTATGGTTTGTTTAAATGTCTAGGCTATTTGTTTTCATCTTTAAGGCTCGGCCTCAAAATCTACTTTTAGTAAAACAGAGACTTTAAAAAATAATAAGAGAAAAGAGAGAGACAATCTGTTAGTTTAAGGATATCCCTTTGGAGCATAGTGTGATAATTCCCCCATAATCCCTTGGAAGAATCTGGCCAATCACAGCGCTTGAATAGCCCCAGGTGACTATGTCCTGCTTCACTTCCTGTAAGTCGAAACTGCACATCGTTACCTTTCAATCTTTCACCAGCTATGTAATTAGCAACTAAAATATTTATCTTCAACAAAATCAAACAATTATTTAAAGTATCTGATATCTGACAGTTGCCAAATTGTCATGTTTGTACTTTGTAGAGTTTAGTTGTTGGCGCATAATCTGTTGTATCTATGTCAAACGGGGAAAACCTACATTAACTAGGGGAGGAGGACTCAGGTGTCACCTTACCAGCACCTATTGCAGCTCTGAATCTTATTCCCAAACAGTTTCAGTCTAGGTCACACCCTCCTGCATCTAATCAATACGACTCCCACACAATAGAGGCTAACGACTCATCGGGGGGTAGGGAGGAGGGGTATTCATAGGTAGTTTCTGCTCGTTAAGCAACAATAGACAGCTACAGTTTATATGCTCGACTCTCCCATATTCCAGTCAGAATTGACAAAACTCCTCGAATGATAAGTGAAATGTCTTCAAGAAACCAAAGAATTCCAGTTCAACTGAAGCATCCCAGTTGGAATCCATCAGAATTTCATTTCTTGAACCTTTGGAAGATTCCTAGTCCAAACTAGGCGGCGAGCCAGTTGTAAAGCAGAGAAGTGGATGCAGCTCATGCTTCTTCTTTAAGACTTTGTGGTAGGACAAGAGAACATGGGCCCCAACAATCAAACGGTTGGGTTATTATGTTTTGTTTGTAAATACTTGTTTCTTTGTTGTTGTTTTTCTGTTAAGTCTGAAATTGAAACTGTTGATAATTGTTTTTGACTGAGTTTCAACTCTGACTCTATTTGAGAGCTAGTATCTTTTGTCACTGGTCCAGATATTATCCCAGATTATTGATTGCATGGTGCTCACTTATTACATTACTTATTATTACATAGTAATAAGTGAGGGTTACAATAAGAACTGTTTTTCTGTCATAACTTTGCTTAATGCAAGATGTGGAATGAAAGCATGTGAATGAATTTATCTGAAATTGAATAAAGATGTTGAAACAAGGAACTTCATGTTGTTTCTGATATAGACAACTAAGATATCAAAGTATTTTTTGCAAACTAGTTATATGTATCTGTTGTATTTAAAATGACTAACTGAATTTTTATTATATTGTTTTAATAATTCAATAAAATTTGAAATACTTAAAGGAACATGGGGCAGGATCTTTAAAAAATCTGTAAAAAATTAAACATGTATGTTCATTTTTTCAAAGCTAATGGGTGATGAAGCGTTATAAACCTAAAAGAATGAGGCCACCCATGTATCGTTCCATTTTCTTGAACAGGCTGTTTGCTGCAAAATGCGCTGCAGTTCGGTCACGAATTTCCCGCGCTGCCCTACGGATGTGGCGTCAATTGACACTGCTTGCGCGTTCACGACAGCTTCAAAACAGAAAGAAAATGTGTTCGACACTGCAGATCGGTAGGTGGCGCTATTGCACCTTAAGTTGCTTGCCAACCGCCAAACTTCAAAAGAAGAACTGTGGGAATGGATTCTACTGCAACCAGCAAACGACCAAGCGTGGCACAAAGGAAGTTTATTCAGCGGCATCTCGTGAGTCAAAAACCAAATATGGTAAAAGACAGGCAGGGACCCGAATCTATATCGGATACGTGATTGACGAATGGAGGCTGCTTCAACTATATCTGGGACTCAAAAAGGATGCTGCCATGGCTCATTTCCTAGTGAGCAGGTAAGAAACATTATAGGTTGTGTTTAGAGATAATATGACAATGATCTGACCTCACCGATGACTCAGAGAGAGCTAGCGTGCAGTAGCATTAGCTGTGATCATGCTACAGTAGTAGCATTAGCTGTGATCAGGGCTGCAGCGTGGATTGCTTCGCCACAATATTGTCCGTGAGAGCGGCGGGGAGTTGCCTTTTCAGCGTGAGATATTGGAGGTGTGGCGTGAGAGCGTGTGAAGAGGGTCAGGTAATGGTATTTTTGTGTTTGTGTAACATAGCCGTCTGTGCACGCTCTCGTGCTGGGCTGCAGTTACTCGCAGAGCCGGGCGCGTCGCTCGTGAGCATCGTTTCTTTTTTCCTGCCTCTAGTTCCTTTAAAGAGCATGTTTTCTAACTTTTTCTACAAAGTGTGCCTCTCTAACGGAGCATCCGGCCCCAGCTGGCCCCCGTCTAGTGTTGGTCTAGAACCTCCCCTGGTAATTAGTCACATTTATGAAAAAGTTGCTTTGATTGTACATCTAAGCAAAATTTGCTGTAATAGTTGCAATTGTAATATCAGAGGGATCCGTAAACGACCTGACCACAGCACAAAACAACCTGCCTCATGGGAGATTGTGCATCTTCTCTTTTCCTGCTTGAATTCATAAAAGGTTGTCCCTAAAAGTCTGTCAGTTTGCAGCACTGTCAAAAACGACAGAAGTTATTGTTGCCTTTTTGACCTGCAAGACAAAAACAGAGAATATTAATGATACGTGTGTAAATTTCAGTGCATCATTGCACAAGAACGTCTGTCAAATTGTAAATATATCACAGTGAATACTAACTCAGTGTGTTGTGGAGTTACAGAGATCTGAACTGGTAGTAAAGTTTCACACCTCTCTGGTTTTTATACAAGATCTCACAGTGACTTCGAAAAGCTCACGACACAAAGAAAATAAAGACGCACACAAAAAAATGAAAAAATACGTACACACACACGCACGCACGCACGCACGCACGCACGCACGCACGCACACACACACACACGGAGGAGACCCTCACCCCTCATCTTGGCCTCTGTCACAAATGCTTCTTGTCGTCAGGCGGTGTGAGACTCCCCTGAGCTGGTTGCTAAGCAACCATGGCTACATTAATATGCGCGGTGGAAAGGGAGCTGGGGATACCTCCAGCCTGTGGAGCAGAAGCAACCACGACATGATTGGTGTGAGAGTATTTGTTTTTTCACAACACACACACTCATGCACGTGCACACACACGCACCCACGCATTTACAAATGCACACACACACACACACCCCAAAAAGTCACACTCTGTTCTTTTATTTTTAGGAGGTACTATCGGAAGATAAAAATCTGTCAAGCAAGCAAGGGCTTCGGTTTACTTTTTAAAAATTAAAATAGAGAAATGATCAATAAAAATCTTATTGTGCTGAGAATTATAAAAGTTTAAATGAGGCGAGACTTTGGTCAAACCTGTTTTGGGATAGAAAACACTAAAAATCTCCTTTTTTGTGTTAAATGAAAAATAAAACACACACACAGAAAAAGGATGAAAATCTTTACATGAACCAGCTTCGTTACCCTCCCACCCCCATATGCCCATCAACAGACTCTATTCTTCAACTTGACATCATCCTTCCTCACAGACAAGAGGCAAAAGAAGAGGAGGAGAACAGAGAGAAGCAGAGGAGGGGAAGCAAACAGACGGGAGAAGAGAGGAGGTGGGCAGCACAGCTTCAGCTCTCAAAAGGCTGAGGAGGAGAAAGTGGCAGCAGCTAAAACTTGGCTACTAGTGAGATGAAATTTGCTGAGGAGACGCTGGAGCGCCGTGGGAGACGACATCCAACCCTAAATTTGGAACGGCGTGGAAGCGAGGCAGCCCTCCCTGAATCTGGTGCACCTCCTAACCCGAAGGATGAGAGGGGTAGACTTTCACCCTAGTTGCCAGGGATGCCTGTGCACTACAGAAAGGCGTCCCCCTCCAGCACGTCCGATGCTACGTTACTCCTGATGCTTTGCAAGGTAATTACCACCTTCAGACCTTTTGCTTTTTTTAAACATTCTCTTTATTTTAAAAATGAGCACTCTTAAAATCAAGATTTTTTGTAGCAATGAATTTTTCATACATCATGATTTATTCCTGATAAATCTGGGATTTTCCCAGCTCAGTTGTCTCCATGAATCATTCATCAACACAGACATACAACCTGAATCTTTCTTTGCAGTCAAACTATAATTTCTCCACAATCTTTTTTCCAAGTTTTCAAATAAAAACAAAGCTTCACCCCCAGCTCATTGGACACACTGATTATGGATATGCACACACACACACACACTCACACACACACACACACACACAACTTCATGAAAGTCTCAACTTCTCTCCTATATCTTAAGCAGAATTTATGTCTAATAAAAAAGAGGGAAAATTTAGGCAAATCATTCAAAATAACCCTAACTTTCCGTTCATTCACAGGTCAAAATAGGCCAGATGTAATATTGGCAGGGTTTCATCAACATGAATATCACTTGTTATTTTTGCGTTTCCGTCAGTTTTTGATGGGCGTAAACCTTGATTATGAGGGAGTGTGTGTGCATACACACTTGGGAGGAGCTGTTAGCTTTAATTCCATTTTAAAACAATGCCAAAAGCACCTCTGCTTGTCAGACCCTGTTAGCATCTGGAGCTGCTGTTCGACATGCTCGGGATTACTCAAGTGGCGAAAGGTTTCACTCTCCAGTGATCTGATCTGAGGATGTTAGCGTCTGTCAGGTGTGGCGGGAGTGTCTGCATTTGTTGTCCCAGGTAGGGTTTCGGTCCCTTTCCTCAGTCTTTGAGCGTCTTAACCCTTGATGGTATTTATTTAAATGTGACTGAGACAGATGTGCGCCTGTCATGGAGGAGAAAACGGAGAAGATTTTAATTTTGAATTTGTTGATCCAGAGATTTGAATCCCTTGGAAAACTGAGTGGTCCTGCTTCCGATGAACAGTTTAGACAATTGTAGGGAATTAGCTCAGCTGTGACAATAGAAATTAGCATTTAAATTTCAGAATTTTAAATATTTAGCACCAGAATGCTTTTTGGTCCACATTTATCTGGTTCCTCACAGCTGAAATACCTCATTGCAAACTGGGTAAGTCATTTTGGAGGGGGCTAACGCTTTGGCTGCCACTTTATGACAGCCCAGACTGGAGTTGTTGAACGAGGAGCCACTGGAAAGCGTCCAGTCTGATGCACAGCTGCACTCATTGGAGAAGCTATTACCTAAATACACAGATTTCTGGCAGAGCCCTGACCTCCCCCTCGTCTCACTGCCACTGCCACTTCCACTTCCAGCACCTCCCTTATCTCTTTCCTCATCACCTTTGGGGCACATTTCACCCGCCTCCCTTTCTGTTTTCTTTTGCTGAGTGCTTGTTTAGATCAGCAGCAAGCGGGCGTCTTCATGCATGAGGGCACATCCAGTGCACTGCACAAAGATGTCCATTCAGGTCGAAGGGAAGCCCTGTTTATAGTGCTCCCCAGGAGAGGCAATCAAAGCCCATTGTTACAGATCAGAGAGGGAAAATGCACTTTAACACAAGGACACGGCTCAAGGCAATTTTATGTGTCACCATGCAGGACACAAGACTTTACAAGGACAGTAACTTTGATGCTCTTTTCCTTATCAACAGAGTTTTGGAAATTGTTTTTAAAATAGACTTACAGATTGCATCTGATTACTTATTTAATCTGGGGCGTTGCACATACATAAAAAAATGCATATTCTCAGGAAAATGCTTTAATTTTCACCTACAGTCTATATGATTTAATCCTCATTTCTATTAGCAAACTGTGTATTAAGGAAATTTTTACATGAAATTAAGTCAGGAACTCCACTAATTTGCTGATTTGTTTGAAATACGAGTTCTCAGATGAAGTTTTACGTATTGGATTACTTTCTCTAAGTAAAGGCCACCCAGTTGTTCTTGATGTTTCTTTAAGGCCAAATGTAAAAAAAAAAAAAATAATAATAATAACAATAATAAAGTTTTGAAAAGAGATGAAGTGGAAGAAGAAGATGTGAGACAATCAGTGTAATTAAAAATGTGCATGATGCAAGTTCAAAAGAATGCATCTCTGCATGTTTTAAACTGTTTGGACATATTTGGAAATAAAAGGTTGATCAGTGGATAATGCCCACATATCTGAAGTTATCTATCTTATTTTAGATATTTGACCATCTTTGATTTGGTGCTTTATCTACAAAAAAAACAAAAGTATGCAGCACCATATCATCAGCATACATTATTACACCATAAGCAGTGATCCTAAAATTGACCCCTGTGGTACTCCTGTGCAGCCGTTGGAAGGAGCTAGCATGTTGTTGATTCCAAAACAATGACGTTAATCACTCAGGATCATTTCCAATTATGCATTTGTATAGGAAGGTCATATCTAGCCAATTTTGTATTAGTATGTCATAAAAAATAATGTTAACAAACTATTGCTGGATGGCAACTTTTTCCAGATTGAAATTTTTGTTATATTTAAAAACACTTTTTTCTAGGAGAGGCTTTTTTTCTTTTCTATCTAAATAAAAAAAGGTCCATCTTGAATGACTGACCTCTCACCTTAGATATATCTAAACACACAGTATAAATTATGATACAGCATATCTTACATATGAGTTTGTGAAAAGTATTGTCTTTTGTCCGTGTTCAGTCAAAAATAAATAACTTTATTCTACTTGAATAAAATCAATAGAGGAGTATTATGGTAGAAAAAAAATTGTAGGATAAAAAGTCAAAATACTTGAGAAACATAAAAAAAACCCTAAATTTAATGATAAAAAAAAAATCAACGAATACATGTGGTTCAAGACACAGTCCAGGTATAATATTTAATATATCTAATATTTTGTATTTTTTCTTTTCTTTTAGTCATTTTTCCCATCAAATAAATGACTTTATTCTAAAAATAGGGTAAAAGACAAATGCATCTAAAAAAAGAAACTGCCGTCCTCATTTATTTCTTTTTCTGTTGGAGTGGCCCTAATGTGCTGTTTCAAACATCTTCATTTTTATTGCTGTCATTTTTTAAGAGTTTTGAATCCAATCAGCTGAGAAAGGCAGCATGTTTCATATCCTCTTCTGGTTTGTATTAATGAAGGATGTTTTGTTTCCTGATGGGTTAAAAATATAAAAATGCTGTAAATATAAATTTAGTTCTATTCATCGGCATACAAATGTGGATGTTTTGTTTATTTCAAACCTTGGTAGAACAAAACCAGCAATTGAGCGTGTACAAAAATAGCTGCATATGCTGCTTAATCCATTTTCACTGATTATGGCTTTATTATAAAAAAGCACACATTTAATTCTGTACTTGTTATGAAACAGGAAGCAAACCTCTGTTCATAGCAGAATCTCTGCAGCTACGATCGCATTCTATTCAAAAATCAGGCACCAAATCCCATTTGCGACTGACATCCTTGACTTGAGGTGAATAGTGTTGCCAGCTTTCTGAAGCCTTGAGACAAAACAGTAAAAAGAAAAACAGACAGCAGATATTCTTGCACCAAACTCTTTTTTTTCTTCCTTCAACGTCTTCTACTGTTGGACAGCTTTGATACAGGTTCTGAGAGTTCCAGCAGTCATGTGAGGTTTCACAGGTGTGTGTGTGTGGTTGTGTGTGTGTGCTGATATATGTTGCCTAGGGTGCAGTGTTAGAAACTAGCTGTATGTTTTTAGCCTGCAGGCACAGCAGCTTGTGCAAGTTTGCATCCAAACACCTCTCAGGAGAAAAGTGCTGCTCTTGCGGGTCAATGGCTTTTATAACGCCAACTAGCAAGAGGAAAGCATGTAAACGAACACAAACTAAAAATAAACCTACTATCTGGAAGCTCTGTTTCTCAGTAAAAACCTCAGATGGGGAAAAAACTACATATTTTTGACTTCCATTAGGAGTTCAACTAAAAGTTACCTGAGGCGCAGACAGGTGTGTTCCTCACTGGCTGATGTTTGGGTGAGTAAGTGTAAGCTGTGTTCTCCAAATCCTCTTTATGCAGACCATCATGCTAAATTAATGCAAAACAAACAAAAATGTTTTGTTTTCACAAGCATGCTTATTTTACATTTTGTTCTCTGAAACATAAGATGAAGAAATTCCCAACATTTCAAATTTTGACCCACAATTTAACAATGACAAAGACTTGCAACCCTAAAATATTAATGGTTCCTCAAAAGATGAATAAAAATGGCTTCAACTCATTTTATATTACTTATTTTTAGTCATGGCTTAAACATTTATTCTTCAATTTAATGCCATTTCTGGAGATCACCCCTTGCATAAGTTCATTTGTCTTTCAAATGTGAGATTTACAAAAGGAATAAGAGTTTTGCAAGGATTGTTTTAATTTTATTTTAACTAAGTCTTTTACAATTATTTAAAATAACACTTCATAAGTTTCCTGCTTCTCCCCCAACTAGTTGAAAGCGGAATTACAACTATCGTAAACAACCCTGCTGCAGGCTTTGCAGATAACCGTGTCGTCAGACAAGGTGTTGAGTTTTGCATGTTTTTTATGAATGAATGATTATTGGCAGCTCAGAAACAATAAGAAAAAATGACTGCTTGCAAATTATTTAGCTGGTTTGAAACTGAAACCAATGAGTGTAGGCCACACAGAATGTTCACTCTGGTTTTAGCCCTTTTTTTGTCTAATTCACGCTTTCTTTGCTTCTCCTCTCTTACTTTTACTTCCAAGCTCCGCCATGATGCCAACAAAACAGCAAACCTCTTTTTGCACTTTTTATTGGCAGTCGGCGAACTGAAAAAGCTAGCTGCTAGCCTTTTTTTGAGCTGCCACACAGTAAACAGCTTTTGCCGTAAAGCAGGTAGAGAGCTCCCACTGGTGCGGGTTTTTAAGTGCAGTTCTGGCCAGCAGAGGGCTACAGAGTGCTGCCCAATATGAAGCTGGTCAATTTTCTGTCTCAAAAACCACTGAAACCAGTTTGAAAGCAATAGCTTAAAACGTTAAAAACTCTTTAGTGTTGCTTTAACGACAATTTGCACAAGTTAGGATTAGCAGACAATTCTTTCAAGCCCCTCCCACCAGGTGCATGGATTTATCAGCTGATTTCATTTTAAACAATCTGATTGGCCAGTGTCTCCAACAACATGCGCTCTGTACTAAACCCTTCAAGAAGATGAGGTGCAAACATTGCAAAAACACTTGATGGATTTTTTGCACCAGTTCCAGTGAATTCCACCTTTAAACAAATAGTTTGGATATTTTTTGTGTGAATTGAAATGTTCTTGCATTGAGTTCACTATGAAATCTTTGACATTTTTGTCTATTTTAGATGCACAATTTGACCCTTTATTGCCCTTGATGGTAGCTTTTCATTTACTTTTTAATCTCTTTATCAAACCAACCTTTTGAAAATCTTAAACAATGATTGTGCTTAACCATTTTCTTCTTGTCTGTCTGCTCCAGATTGGTCTGAGACAGAAACTGCAGATTTTTTCGGGGAAAATGGTAAACACTGTCTACAATGATGAGGAAAAGGGAATTCAAGATAAGGAGAGTAAGGAGGAGACTATCTTAGCCATGTTGGGCATCATTGGGACCATTCTCAACCTGGTAGTCATCATTTTTGTCTACATCTACACAACTCTGTAGCTTTCAAAGGACTTTTTAAACTTCAATCCTGCAAAATCAAAGCACACCTGTGCTTGTGTCAGCTGGAACGGAAATGAAAATGGGAGGAACGAGGAAGAGGATGAACTTCCTGTGTCGTGAAAAGGATTTAAGGTTACGCGACTGCCTTGCACCTTTTATTGTGCATGACGTCAAACAGCTGAGACTATGGAAAACCGACTCTTTCCTCCGCTGTTTACAGGTTGAATCCTCCAGAGTATTTGATTGTTTTTGACTTGGATTAAGATGTATGAAGAGGATGAGAGAAGCTAAAAATCTGCAGCTTTTACCAACTCATGGACTCAAAAGAGCTACAGAAGAAGTGTGCAGAATTTTGTAAAGAATATTTGATATGAAAGTGATCTGAGTCGATTCAATGAGAGAGCAAGGAGAAAGATCTGCACTTAATTAAATATATTTAGTTTATTTCTTCATTAAAAAATAGAAATGTACGTTTTCATACAATTTCACCAAAATAAGAAAAAAAACCTATTCGTGTGGTTTTATTATTTTATTATATATTATATTTATCTTTATTTTAATAAAAAGTGACTTTGGGTTTTGTTTAGTGAAAATAAGACATAATCAAGAGTTTCATTTAAAACTGCTTGTTGCAGATGAAAGTTTTGCAAGATTAAATGCATCCATAATGACATAAAAACTGGTAGATGAGACAGTTTTGTAGGAAATGGCATGGTTATCATTTATTATTCAAGTTTTTAATGCATCTATTTAACCTTTAAAGGTTTAAGTGTTGAAATAAGATTCATCCATTTACATGAAGAGCCCCTCCTGAGGACTTGGAAACAGGTGTTTCACATAAAATAAACTTCAGGCTGCAGGAGTGTGTCAACGTGCTCAGTGAGGAATTTGATCACACCTTTGGTCCTTTTTACATAAATGTACATATATATTAATACATCTAAAAAGCTGAAAGTGGCTTTTGTCAGGCATCTATTTCAGTTTGTGCATCGCTGATTTAAAACTTCTGTAAATTTAATTGCCTTAAAACAAAAGGAAATACCATTTTGAAACAATATTTCGGTTTTAAAATGTTTCAGTTATTGTACAAACATGTAAGCCTCTTCTAGTTGCATTTAAAGGGTAATTTCATCAACGCACCCTGCTCTTGTGTGAAACTGTAACTAAGCATTTTACTGGTTATTTTCTACATTTATTTCATAACATTGTTTAAAAAGAAAACAAGAAATTAGTACTTTTATTTGACAGCAGTGACGAGGGTGACAGCTAACAGTGAAGGTGCAGATTTCTTTCCTATTTCATTCAGAATAAACATGAATAATATAAAACATAGAACCTTGCAGTCTTTAGAGATGGTGTTTTGTTTGTCCATTCAGCTGCTGCACCGAGAAAACACAGAGGAAAACATCCTGCTCTGCCTTTAGCTCCCTGATTTTGGTTAGAAATGGGGGAAAAACATGAATTTTATATTTTGCAGCTCTGCCTAGACGTCCCCCTTGGTGTTACATACCTCCTCGCTGTTTTAGAATGTAGCTGGTGCAATACCCGTTGACAGTTTGTGGTTTCCAACATTGAAAAACAAAATTATTCTCAAAATAAATCAAATCAGATCCTGGTCACTTCAGAAAATGCAGGTGAGCACTTTGTCAAAGTTCAAAATTAGAACGTTTTTAACAGAATACATTTTTATATATTTTGCAGGTTCACAGATCAACTACCCCCCCCCCCCCCCCCCCCCCCCAAAAAAAAAAAACCCCAAACAAAATCACATTTATTCCACCTAAGAGCCCTGCTGCTTTAATAGTGTTAGTCCTTTCCTCTCAATTCTGCACAATGAATCCCATTCATGTCTTCTGTCCCCTGGTGGAGAATATTTGTATTACAGGCATCTAGAGTAACAATTTTCATTATTAAAGCAACATTCCGCAACTTTTACACCTTAAAATTATGCTTTTTTGTACAGTTTTTGCATCATAGTATTATCTATTATGTTCATTTTCATACCTGTGATAGAGTTGGGGGGTCCCACGTCTGTTTACTGCGCTATACAGTTTTTGAGCTTCAGGTAGCGCCGGAAGGACTGACTGGGTGTCGTTTTACGGCAGAATATGGCAAGCCAAATGGATAAAAATGTCCGCCAAAATGCGCAAAGTTTGTTTTCATTATTTTGCCTGACATTAGGAATGTAAACATGCCTCTTATTACTGAGAGAGAGATTTGATTTTACGACAGTGACGTTACGCAGCAATCCTCTAGAGGGCGACAGAGACATATAACTGCTAAGTTGCGGAATGCTGCTTTAACATAACAAAAAATATATAAAATTATTATTATTATTGTAATAACAAATAAAAAAAGTAAATAGTATGATAATTTTCTGTCATGCTTCAAAGACTAATCCCCAAACAGGAATTTGAAGGTATGGCAACATAATGCGATTATTATATGAGGAACGTCCTCTAACTCAAACTGCTTCAATAGCCATAGTTCCACATTTTTCCACAGCATCATTCTATAAAGTCAGGAATGTTTAAACATAATTTCCCCACTTACTGAATAAACCTACCACTGATTTAGGCTTGAAAGTGTAGACGCAGGTGTACAAAGGAGGGCTGCAACCAATTTAGAGGAAATTCTGTTTGTAATCATTCACTCTAAATAAAGCAATCAGGAAATAGAAATACATCCGTGCTTTCCCTGAACTCCAAACTAAGATGATAGATGCAGTGAAATCGGCCTTTTGAAAGGATGTTGAGTAAAAATGAGAGTGCCCCCTAGAGGTGGGTTTCAGCATATCAATATATACTTGTTTAATTAGACTTTATCACTAAGAATAATTGTAGTTTATTGTGCTTATTTTCTGTTTCTTCTCCAAGTTTTAATACCAGCTTGCCTCTTACTGTACCTTCACTGGTAGTAGGACATGTCAGATTGATTTAAAAAAGAAATTTACCACAATAATTTCCAAAACAAAGCTGTAAAAGACAAGAGCAGGTTTGATGTACAGCATAAAGACAAGGCAGAACAGCAGGCATCAACATGTTTGAAATACTACTTTGTGTTCGTCATCCAACAACTTTGTGATTTCAGAAAGTGCCTGAGATAATTTTATCTCTACATCTTTACAGTAGAGGTGAAAACAAGGAAAACACAGAAAAGAACAGAAAAGACACCTACTCTGCTGCAACACAAGGACTGGATTTATACAAACACGGCTTGTTCAATATAAAAACAGACTTTTATTTTATTTTATTGACCCTGATGAGGTGCTTTTGTGTTTTAAAGAAAAGAAAATGAAAGTTTAGTAAGCACATGGACAAACGCTACGAATGTATTGATGTAAATCTTGATTATTTGTGTCATCTTTTTCTTTCCTAAAGCAACGTAACATTTTATTTATGTGCAAGAAAAATCTGTGTAAACGTCTCTTGTAGAAAGGTTGGAAAGTTTTTTCTGCTTGCATTTTTATTATAAAACATCAAATAAACATGTTTTTAAAGTGATTTCATCCCGACGTGCTCAGTTTTAGTATCCAGGAGTGATGAAGATCACCTGTTCAACTTTATCTCCATTTTTATGTGAAACCACAGCCACGCTCACTGAAGATGATGCATATAAAACGTTGCACTTAAAGTGAAATCTTAAGAAATGTGAACTCTCCTGCATCTGACAGCTGTGTGAGATTATAACCGAGCCTTGAAGGAGAAGACAGAGATGGATGAAGAAACCAAACCGTTAAGAGTCTTCGGCGTCTCCGGGAGCAGCAAGGCACATTTCCACGTCTCGCTGCAAATCAGTCTGAACGAATGATGGTCTTCTTTAGGTTTCTACCAAAGTCGTGTTTAAAATGTTGTCAGAACAATCTCCCTGCTTTATTAGGACTGCTCTATGACGAGTAACATTCTGGAATAATCTGGTTGGAGGAACAAAAGTGAGATTTGAATCAGCTTGAAGAAATACACGAAGCAATGAGCCAAATAAACAAATAATACAATTATTTGAAGAACCACAGCTGCTTATAGTCACATGTCTAGAAGACTGCTTAGAGCAATTCTTTCACCTGGATCCAGCAGAAGCAGCTTTAGAAATCGTCCCTATTTTTGATTCTGAACAATGTGCAGGATTGTGGTGCATCCTAGATGGATGATTCAACACAGCAGATTGCCTCTGCAGACTGTCCATGTCGATCTCCATCTCACTGAGCTGACATCGTTTTGATGGTTTCACAAGTACAAAAATAGGGGGGGAAAAAAGCTGGCAATTAATCTATCCATCACACAAGTCACTTCAAATCACCACGACATGCAGGCATCATCAGACGGATTCAGTATTTGTGCAAAATAAATGCAACATGTGGCTGCAGTATGCTTTAATGATTATTGCAACAGAGAAAAATATGATTTTCCACACGCTCATTGGCTCTTTTTCAAAATAAATAAATGCTAATTTGCAATGGAAAATTCTCCTCAAAGTATGATCACCCCCAGTGGGATAGTAATTCCTACTTCACAGGAAAAATGTTCAAAAGTTTAATTTGTTTTTATTTCAATAATAAATTAGATAACTCTTTGCAATAAATGCAGTTAGAAAGTAGTGTGTAACCTGTAAAATTTGCTGTGTTTGTTTTTTCTTCAGTATCTTTACAATCCTCCAAAAATGCTAATTAGCTAACCCACTATCAAAATAAAAGCAGTGTTCCCTTAAATAGCTCTGTTTTGATGAAAAAGAAACTTTTATTCTTCATTTAACAGCAGGAAATGCTGGTATTTTATCAATTTTGATCAAAAGTGGACCAAATATTGTACAAATAATGTGTATTCATTGTTATTTTGGTATTTAAGGGACAAACTAGACTTTTATTTTTATGTCAGGTCGTTTTTTTATCTGACCTTTGACCTTAAACAGGCTGTTAAATCAGGAAAGAATTCAATATGGCTGAATTAAAAACAATTCTGTGAAGAAAATTCTTCCAGAGTGATGCGAGGAGACTCATCACCAATTATCACAAATGCCTGGTTGCACATGTGGTCACCATGTTACACCTAAAAATAACAAAAATATATTTACAAAGAGAAGAACTGTATTTTTTATCTTTATCTGCTTTGTTTTGTTCAGATCACTGGCGTAAACACACACTGAGAATTCTTTATAAGAAATTAAAGGTGGATCAGACTGAAGGAGAAAAATTGCACCAAAGCTGCAGCAAAAAAAAAAAAATCAAATGACTCCTAGAAAATAAAAACCTCACAAGAGATAAAAGCAAGTGGGACATTCTGTCAGACTCAAATCCAGACAGTAGACAATTAGACAGTTCTCCAAAATCAGAAAACAAAGTTTAGCTTCTCTTTCAAACCAGGAATGATTTAACTCTATGGTATCATCGTTGTTACGTCCTCGAAGCCGCCTGTCCCATCAGTCCTCCCTCAGTTAGAGATCTGAGAGGATTTCCTCCTCAGATGTATCCTAAATAAATTTCATGTCACACAGAGTACACCCATCCAGCCGCCTTTCTTCACATTTATTCATGCAAAGAAATAAATCCTGTGATCAAAATCAGGCAACAGGCTTGAAAGCCATGACAAATCCTGATATAAATGTAAAACTTGGGAGAGGAAAGTGCCAAAAGTGTCAGGTTCAGCTTGACTGTAATAGATTGTGGATCTTTTTCATGCATGGAAAAGATTTTGTGGTATTATTCTGGATGTAAACCTGTCATCCAAAAGGCTTCTTGAGATGTTTGGGAAACTGCAGATCTTCTTGTACTGGCATTAGCAGAACAACAGAATTTTTGTTCTCTTCTCAAAAGACAAAAACAAAAGTAAACTGGACTTGAACTCGCCATCAAAGTAACAATCCGATTGGAATCAACAATAAATGGATGCCATTAAGTTTGGGAAGAAGTTTCTTCCCAGAAAAATCGACGGATAAAGTAAGAAAAAGCATGAAAAAAATTAACATGGATGGGTTTTAGTACAGTGGGATGAATCATTTCAGAATCTGCAGCAAAAACCCAAACACCGGCCCAATGAGATGAAGGTGAGTATGAGTAAGGAAAGCTCAATAGTCCACATATCATGATGGGAGGGGTTGAGTGCCTCTAGGATCCTAGAGGCTATGCTGTCTGGAGCAGCGTTGGTCCTTGTAGGGTTTACCCATGTTGGTTCACGGTGAGGGGTCTACTGTAGCAAAATCAGGAGTCATTAAGAATGAGTATTATTTGTGACAACAGTCATCAAGGGGTTGAAATCTACATGCACACACAGATAAAAGCCTTGGATTATTGATTATATATCATTAGTCCCAAATTCTTCATCATGTTTGTGTCATTATATTTTATTAGTAATATGCACAAAATAACACAATACATTTTCCACTTATTAGCAACCTTCCTGCTTATGACATAAAATGAACCCAAACCCTACCCTTTCCATGCCTTCCCCAGTGTCCATCTTATTCCTAATCAGAAAGTGGTTATTTGTTAAGGCCACCCAAGATGTCGTGGTATCTGAAGTTGCATTTCTGACCCTTGCTGAAGACGTTACGGCCCCAGTAAATTCCGCCTGAGATCAGCACCCTGGACAGCGCCTGTGCAAACTGCCACTCTCCTGCTGCGGCGCTGTTTTCCGTTTCTCCCATTCAGCACCTTGGAGAGAGGCACAATGCTGCTCAGCACAGCTGAAACAACTTTCAGTCATTCAGGGGGTGCAGATCTGTGCTGTTGTCCCCTCGACTGTGGCGTGTGTGTGTTCAGAAAGTAACTTGTTGTGCCCTGCTGTGTGTTCTGAGAGGAACTTGTAAAAGAGAGACGTTTTAGTGAGTTAAACTGCTTAGTAGTGGCTTTGTTCTTCGTGTGGTCCTTTTGATCCGGTTCCTTCTAGTGTTTTGACTCAGCATCAAAACTTTGTGAGTAGTATTTTTTTGGGGTGTTTAGTCTAAATTAAATAATTAATTTGTGCAGTCTGTTTTAGTTAAGGAGATTATCCTTTAGTTAAGATGATTGAGGTTTTTAGAGGCCTTCTCAACATTATGCCAAATTTTCACCCAGTCAGGTTTAAAGTCCTGGGTGGACAAATCATCCTAACATGATTTCATTCTTGAGGAGTTCTTTGGATCAATAGGTTGTTATAAATATATGAAACTGGCTTTCTGGGTGCATCTTGGGTGTTCACTCAGTCCTGATCCCCAGGAGACCCCATAGGCCTTCCAAGCAGATCTTATTCTGAAGTAGAAAAACAAAGAATGTCTATCAATATTATATTTTAGCACCAATTCTTGGAAACTAAAAATAGATGTTTCCCTACTAATAACTTTCAACGCTGCAACACCTTTACTATCCTAGTTCTGATTATAGAGTGGGTTCCCCCTGACAAGAGAAACCTGTTGTTCCATTACATCACTTTTAAATGTTTAACTCTGGCTTTTATCTTTCTAAATCTTTTTAAGGACAAAACAACATCAAGCTGCACTTTAGTTTTACTTTATACCTTGAAAATGTGCAAAAACAAATGAAATTTTCTAATTGACTTAATACAATTTCACACTGAATTCTACGTGCACTTTAGAGTAATAAGAAAAAGTAATTAGCCTTTACTTCCCTGTGTTAGCGCAAAGCATGTCTTGTAATATTATGCTTGTATTAAGAACATAAATTTATTCAGACAATCAAAACACACACACACACACACACACACACACACACACACACACACACACACACACACACACACACACACACACACACACACACACACACACACACACACACACACACCTTATTAACTGTAAACACAATGAGGAAGAGAAAGTCATTAGAAGGAGAAGATGCTTCAAAGCAGTTTGTCTTGCATTTAGGCCACGAGCCATGGATGCTCCCCTCCCTCAGAAACATGCCTTGTAGTCATCTTTACCTGTGAAAGTGGGTCACTATGGCACCGTGAACACAACATGAACTGTTATTTACCTTCAGCATTTTAACCACATTCTCGTTGATTAAAAGTGAGGAGAAAATCGGTTTGCTGATTTAAAAATAGGACTTATTAATCATTCCTGTTACAATCTGAGCAGAAACAATTTCTCTCCATAAATGTATTAGTGTTATCTTAGCTTTATTACATGTAGCTCTATTAAAAATGACAGGGTATTAAAATGAAAGACAAGATTCCAGCGCTGCATGCCTCTGACCGACTGTGCCGCTCTGACTATGATTAATTATGTTAATATTTATTTTGAGTCTGGCGTCGCCGGCATGATAAAGTAGCTCGCTGTTGTCAAGTGTCAGACAACCTTTCTGTTTTTCTAATCCAGGCTGATCTGCCTGAGAACAGCGATGTTAGCCAACTGGAAACGTCTTAACAGTAAGTTGGAAGATTTTCACTGGTGGTTCAGAGATTAAACGTTGCAGCTTAGCTCTCTGTGCTGCACATTTTAGGTTCAGAATGTACAGAATATGCAGTGCGGCTCATTGTTTAGGTCTTGTTGCTGGTTGTTGCTGTTAACCCAAGGATACTAACTCTAGTTTTTGGTCAATACTGAGGGAGAAAGTGAGGGATGAACCAAGATTGGAATGGACTGATAGACAGATCACAGTGAGCCAGTTTTTAATGGGCTGAAAAGTTGTGAGACAGCTGTGTGGATTCAAGCTGCGACTGGACATCTCAGCTCCCAGTTATCTGTCACTGTTGTCTAAACAAAGAGCTGATCGATAGAGTGCAAACCACAGGGCTTCTAGATGAAAAACAAACAAAAAACAGCTTATGAGCAAGAACAGGACATTCTTTTTTTGCTTCTTTTTACTTCTGCATGAACTTCAGTTTTAAATCAGGAAGAAACAACTAGCCAGATTTGATCTGGTGTGAAATCAATGTCTGTTAACTACTTACGCTGCATCAGATAAGCTCAACCAAAAGGCTTTGGCTCTTACAGTACTCCTCACTTCTCTTCTCACTCTGAGTCTGATCTGTACCCGGAGGAGGGGAATGGATGACTCCCTGGGCAAATGGTTAGGCAGGGTACAGATGAGGTTCAAAAGGAGAGAGAGAGAGAGAGAGAGAGAGAGAGAGAGAGAGAGAGAGAGAGAGAGAGAGAGAGAGAGAGAGAGAGAGATGGACAGACAGACAGACGGACAGAGAAAGAAGCTCTGCCAAACAGACATATTCAAGTGCTGAAACACCCCAGTGAACTTCAATCAGTCCAGTTGTGGAGAGCACACACACACACACACACACGCACGCACGCACGCACGCACGCACGCACGCACGCACGCACGCACGCACGCACGCACGCACGCACGCACGCACGCACGCACGCACGCACACACACACACAGTGCTATGGCTGAAAGTACATTTCCAACAAGGATCTTATGCACGTTTTTGGCACAGCTGCAAGAACTTATAAAAATGATGTGCAACAGTCTGCTTACACTAAAAAAGGGATGTATTTCTCTAAAAATGCATTTCTCTTTATATATTTATGCATATCTATATATTTAGAGGCTAAATCTCGGACTTTGTACACTAAATTTGTTATGTTTAGTTGCACAGAATCTGAAAAGGTTCCAAACAAAACTCTAAAGGCAACCATAGTTCACAACATCCGGGTTTTGCAGTAGCAGCAGAGGGGCCAGGGTAGTTGGCAGAGAGACACATTTTAATGGGGTCACAATCGCCACAGTGGCTGTCTGCTGTTGGACTCGGATCTGCTTCTGTCAGGCTGAGAAACACAAAGATCCCATTGATTTGTTCTGCTCAGGCGCAGGATACAGAAGCAGATGAAACAAGTATGCAGATGTGTGTGTGCGTGTGTGAGTGTGTGTGTGTGTGTGTGTGTGTGTGGGTGAGAGTGGGGAGGTGGGTTGTTGACGTCTTTGTTTGAGCTGCCAGGGTGATTTCACAGATCCCCCAAAACCAGATCCTACCATTTAAGCTATAGGAATGTGAAAAGTAGACACACACTGCCCTCTGCTGGTTGTTACTGAAAACAGCATCAATATATTTTCTTCTTTCATGTTTATTATGCAAAATTTGTTTGCAGCTTTCAAATAAATGTGAACAAGAGTTTAAAAGCATGTGACGCATAGTGCTATCAGAATTAAACAGACCATGGGACAAATGTCACAAGTCACTGCCATTGAGCTGCATTAGACTAAAACAAGGTTTTTCCAATGTCTTTTTGTTTTTTTACATGCAGCATGATATATGAGGTCATCCCAACATTTTCTCTCTGATCCTCCTAAATGGGCGGCCAGACTGAAAATTTATTAGCTGCTGACCTCTAGCTGACACAGAAGGTAACAACAGAACGCCTGATTGCATTTATTTTTGCAACAAGAAAAGAAAATCAATGAAAAGCTTCTTTTATTCAGTTTGAGTCCATTCAAAATCCATACAACCAAGTTCCAAATGTGTCTCACATGCAATCTGCAAAGCATTCAGCCTTTTTGAATCTTTAAACCATCTCACTTATGTTAATTGAAACCTTTAATGGAAGAATAGAGCAGAGGAGCAAGATTAAAAGTGTGACTTAGAATCTGATCTGTATTCAGTCCTTTGCAGCGGTGTCCAATCCAGCTGGCAGCGTGCAGACGAAGTCCATTGATATTCAACATGGTGAGTGTGTGATTTAAACAGGTAGTGCTCTGCTCAGGACAAAAATCTCATTTATGATTCTGTGTTCTCTTTGATATTAAAGCCAGCGAAGGCTATTTGGATGAGACGCAAACACATAAAATGCTCAATGACAGCCGAGTGTCGGCGGCTGGGAGCACGGAGGAGGAAGGAAACACGAAACTGATTAAACTGAGGTTGGGTCTCTGAGCAGCCACTGAACCCAGAGTGGGCTGGAGTTGTCCATCTTTGCAGGCAATCATGTCAGAGTCTTCCTTACTCAGCTGGTGCCCCCCCACCAAAGTCATCCTGCAGGTAATTGGGTCTTCTCTTTTTGGAAAATAATCGTCAACAAAGGACTTGAACTGAAACAAAAAGACCAAAGAGCTTGACAAGATCTTAAAATGTGGACATTTATTTTATTGATTTATGGTGAATTTCTCGCCACAGTATCATTCATCCACTAAGTGCAGCGTAGCATTATGGAGTATCAGGTTTGTTGACACTGAATTAAGCTCCTTACGTCTGCTTGTAACACTAAACGAAGTTGACAGAGACCACAGATTAACTCACGCACGTCAAAACATCGTTTATGGAAGCAGCTCCCAAGTTGGCACCACTTAATACCTCTTAGGTTGTAAATTAAAACGAAGACATGAAACATTCAGAGGCTGCAGCATTACAGAGAGAGATACACCATTAATGGAGACAATAAATATCTCATCAATACCAGCTCAATCGTTCACACGCGTATGGAGAGCTGTTTGTGTATTTATTTGACATCTTTGACATAAGATGGACATTTTATTCTCCTACAGTAGTTTGTACTATGGCTGAATTAGTTGAACAAAAATATGTTCCTAGTGGCACTTTGTCCAACTAGTTGGAGCTAAAGTTGTAATAGTTTAGTAATAGTCAGCCAAAAAGCCATGCTAGTAATCCAAGTGAAAAATTTGAGCCTTCAAAATCAACCAGTCAACATTTTAGGTGTATTTGTCAACTGTTTGTTGACATTGGGCCACTATAAGTCAACTAGTTGGGACATTTGGGCAACTAGTGCAACTCTTTGATTAACTAGTATGTATTCATCTCCAATTACTCCAAAAAGTACCACCAGTTGGTGAAATATTGTTAGTTATAAATGTCTTTAATGGACTAGTGGAGAAATATGACAAAATATTGCAGTGTAGTTCCAATCTAGTACAGCAAAACTATTAAAGACCAAGTTCACACATTTTTTTCAACACATTTGCAATGGTCTCTAGTATAAATGAATGCCTTGTGAGTTGATCTCTCTGTGGAGAAAAGCTCTGGTGCTCCTGTTTCAGGAAGTGAGCCAGAGGAGAAGTGAGTAGAAGACGGCAGGGTTTGGAGTCTCATTTCCTGGTATTAGGACATCTCTCCCTTGATTGGCTAGCAACATTGCAACTCTAGCACTGACTCTGTTTGCTTTGCAACGTTGATGTTTTAACTCAACAAATAACACAAGCCTGAAAGAGTTCTGCCATGTTGTGGAGTTGCTAATGCTAACGGTTAGCTTCTACTAGCTGAGATGTGCTGTGCTCTCTTCTGGATGCTAAACCAACAACAGCCTTCTTGTGAGCCAAGATGGGTGAGTCCATGAATGCTAATTTTCAATGTGACATGAAATTGACTTTTCTAATTCGAGTGTTTTCCCATCTATTTTCTATGGTGGTTAATGCAGGAAATAGGGGTAGAAGACTATTTTCACCTTTAGCCTGCATGTTAAACTCAGAGATATCGATCAATTGTATCAAAAATATAAAAGGTTGAGTGAACTTGGGTTTTAAAACCAGAAAAACTAAATAAATACACAAATGGCTTACCATACAGGACTACAACTGCACATAGCCTTGTAACTATCCAAATTACCATCTACTTAAAAATCTCTTGCATGAAGTTTGGAGTTCTTAATTTTCAAAAAGCCGGTTTGCGTGACTCTCCTGACAAGTATACAAGGGGCTGATTATTCCATTAGCCAGAGCCAAGAATATATCACTGTCTGTGGGTGAGCTGCTAATGTGGCGCATCATCGTGTAGACATAAATTATTCATAATCTTTAATTGCACACATGGCATGACTTCATCCACCACTAAATACATAAAGCACATCATTTTAGCTACATTCAGTGTTTAATCAATAAAGAACCTGAACATTGCAGAAATGATTTCACCTCTGAAAAAGTTTTAAACATCAGTTAAGTCAGATTAGAGGCAGCAGTTGTAAATTCCTTTGGTGCTTGATGCTTTAAACTCCTTTTTATACACGTTCATGTCTGGGTTCAGTCTGAGCCAAAGGTATTTAGCCTTTTCTGTCATCCTTTTTAAAAGCAATTCCCATATTTTCGTGCTTTAACCCAACAACATTCAGATTAAAATAAATGGATCTTCTGATGGGGAAGACAGCGCCAAATACCTTGCCTGAAGCTCAGATCATTGCACAGGGTGATTTGGGAGTCAGATTTCTCCATCTGACAAATATTTCATTGGGCTTGAGTTTTCATAAATAAGAAAAATGTCAGGTCAAGGACAAATACAAATGAGATATATTATTATTAAATCAATAGCATTTCCTCCACACAAGTAAAGCTGTTGTAGCAGGTTTGTGGTTTTAACTGTAGCAGTTTGAATTAGAAAATGAAATATATTTCAAATGCAGGAAAAGCTGTGGTCATTGGGAATATTAACGGATCATTTCTTTAAATATTAGTTACATAGTTTATCAAAAATGTAATTCCCAGCTAGACAGAAACCAAAAAACATGTAGTTTAACTGTCAAAAAGTATCCATCCATCCATTATCTGACCACTTCATTCTCACCAGGGTTGCTGGGGAGCCAGTGTCTATCCCAGCAGTCATTGGATGAGAAATGGGAGACATCCTGGACAGGTCTCCAGTCCATCACAGGACCACATATAGACAAACCACCAGCCAGACATTCACTCACATCTGGGGACAATGTCAAGTCTCCAATTAGCTCAACCTTCATGGCCTATGGGAGGAAACCGGAGCAGCTGGAGAAAACCCACACATGCATGGGCAGAACACGCCAATTCAGCATAATTAGGATTCAAACCTGCAACCTTCTTGCCTGCAACCTTGCAACAGTGCTGCCAACTGTGCCACTGGTACAGAATATATTGGAATACTTTTTTGGGCATCCATGCACTGTTCATGAATGTGTAATTCATTGCCAATAAAAGTTTCTGGAGAATCTTGAAAACTCAACCTAAAAGAGCTTGAATTTGATCTTGGCAAAGGTGTAAGAACCCTAAATGCTATTTGTGCAAAAAATGTAAACTTTCCAACTTCCACATTATGTAAAATATTAATATTGAACACCTAATAATGCTTATTTGCATCTGAAGTAAGCAAAACTATATTTACGTATATTGCTTAATTGAAATTGCAACTGTTTTTAAATTAAATTAAAAATATTTCACTGAAAGGTAAATGCAAGCTTTAAAAATGATTTAATTTCAATTTCTGATTTTTATCCCACATACACCCGCAAATACTTTTTTATAGTTTTAAATAAAAACCACAACATCCAGTATTTTCCTGCAACTTTGAACAAGTTTGTGATTCTTTCCAGCGGTTAGCCTACACCATCCCTCAAATCCTTATCTCAAAGTCTGTTTCATTTGTTGTTATCTACTTTATTTCTAGGTATCTGCTATCAAACAGCACAGACTAATGGTTACTGTCTATCTGACACCGGAGCTTGGCTTCCTCCGTGTTCACACTTTAGTGTGTTCTGTAAAAAGTTTCTATGTGTGTGTGTGTGTGTAGACAGGGTTGGTGACCTTTTCAGGGAGCGATCATTTAATCAACACTGACAGCCTTTTAGGGACCACTTACCATTTATCTGGTCTACAAGATTAGAGCCTCCAGTGCAACAACACGCTGATCGAATCATTGTCCCAGACGACCCAGTGACAGCAAGAAAACACAAAAATCAATAACTGAGTGGTGAGGGTTCATATTTTTGGAATTATTGCAGCAACATGGAGGTCCTGTTTTAATACAGGACAGGTCCCCTGTCTGCCCTATAAACATGACCTTTACGCCTTTTTTGAAAACTGGACACCTCGGGAAAACATTGTCAAATATCATTATTCATCATGAAGTGTTAAATTATTTTAACCTGTCTATTTCCATTGTAGACAAGCAAAGTGAAAATATGGGTTCTGCCTCCAATTTTGGAGAATTAAACAAATAATTGCAACTTAAAATGTAGGAACAGTTGAACATACAGCAACAGAGTAAGAGCTTTGTGGAGGAGGAAATATCTGGAAAACAGTGATCTGAGATATAATTTTGTTTTAGGTAGGAAAATCAACACAGATACTACAGGACTTAAAACCTAAAGTTAAATTAAGTTAAGATAAGGTTAAAGTTAAGTTAAAGTTAAAACCTACACTGCAGCCGGCCACTATGGGAAGCTTGTTTTGTTTTAGCTTCAACTTTTGCATCTTCTTTATGTTCCTCTTTAGTTCTAGTACGGAAGGATCAACAAGGGAGAAGAACTGGAGCTAAAATCATGGACTCCATTTTTTTTACTTTTAAGTTTCCACTTATTTTTGACCAATCTGACATACTTATCTCACCCACCTATGCTCTATTTTTTGAAATTAGCATTTCAAACTTGCTTTGTTCTTCCCAACCCAACCCAATTTCATGACACATGACCGAGAAAACATACCCATTCATTTATTTTCTGCACCTACTTTAACTTCAAGGTTGTGTAGAATCTGGTGCATGAAACTAGGCACATCCTGAACAGACCATGAGTCTGCCACAGGCCAACACAGACAAAAGGTACGCTGTCACATTTAAAGGTCAAGTTAAAGTCCTCTATTAACATAACACAGATTATGGAGAACCTGGAGAAAACCTATGTGTGAATCAAACCGCAGACTTTCTTACAGGAAGGAGACAAACATTTTCAGCACCACGCAGGAAAGCTAGCTTAAATTAGGCATTAAACAAAAAAAGCTAATTAAAATAAACTCTAAATTTCACTGAAAAATCAGTTATTTTAATTACACAAACCAATCCACTTTGTTCATATAATACATTTTAAAACACAAGGTTGTCAAAGTGTGATAAACAGATGACCAAATAGCCATGATTAGTAAATGCGGGTGTCAGGGGCAGAAATCCCATTTCATTTGGAAGAGGGGAGACACAATAAACAGTCAAATTTTAATTAAATAAAAAAAACAAATACATAAATGAGTCAGTCTCTGCCCATTCTGTTTAAACAATCAACAGAAATTTCATTCTTGTTACAGGACCTGAAAGTGCCAACTCCTGCAGACCTCATTCAGAACCAGGCGCGCGTGCTGCAGAGGTTTGCTGGAAAAAAAATATAAAAATTTTATATATATATATTAGGGGTGGTGGCACAAATCCAAATACATTAATGCTCAAATAACATAATGAATATTTTTTTCTAACAAATACTTAAAACAATATTTGTATTTGGGAAGAATAGAAACTATATATCAAAAACCTGCATTTCCTCATGAGACCGCAGCGGATGAGTGAGTGATCCGTGGGCCCCCCCCGCACCCGGTCTCACAGACAGCACAGGCGCTTAACGATTCGTGTGCTAAGTTGTAGAACTTTAGTTTTAAGGGGTGGGGGGGGGGGGGGGTGGAGTGTTACGGCCAAATCTGTTTTGTGTTTTTTTTTGCGCACCTTTTTCTCTTTTTCTTGTAAGCACCTTTGAAGCTGCACCTGAGGAGCTGTCCAGAGCCCCATGCCTGCAGACTGTGCCCTTCTGCCCAACCTGGCTCCACCCAGCTGTGCAGAGTTGCCATCAGCAGCTGATTGCATAAAGGCATTAATTACATAGTTAATGAGAAAGCCAGAACGTCTTAACCTATACAAACTACTTAACTACTAAAACTCAATAAATCTATTTTAATTATCTGTGTTCAACAAAATTAAATCAATGAGCTACAGCAGGAGCTGTAGGCAGCTAGCTGTTTTTTTCCAGAACTTTATTGATTGGCAGCTAGCTAACAGCACTAAAAAACATATCAGCTCAAATGCCCTCTGGTGGCCACAGGGTGCAACTAAATCCACTGTAGATTTATTCTTTTTCAAATACAAGATCGGTAGATTTTATTCCTAAAAATCAAATAAGTTATTAATAGAAAATATAAAATAAATATATTTAGTTACAAATTTTTTACCACCATACATTTGTAGTTTCTAATCAAACATATAAAATTACTAGTTATTAGTTCAAAGACCAATAACCAGCTCAGTGGCCTAGTGGTTTGAGTGTCCGCCCTGAGACTGGGAGATCGGGGTTCAAATCCCGGTCGGGTCATACCAAAGACTTTGGAAAAATGGGACCCAATTCCTCCCTGCTTGACACTCAGCATTAAGGGGTTGGATTGGGGGTTAAACCATCAAATGGTTCCCGAGCGCGGCTGTGTCTGCAGCTCACCGCTCCCCCAGGGCATGGGTCAAATGGGGAGAACAAATTTCACACACACCAGCGTGTGTGACAACTAGTGGGACTTTAACTTTAACAATAAATACCCAACTACATCTAATGAACACACTCAGACATTGATACAGACATTGAATTTTGTTTTATACAGAAAAAGCATTAATGTATTTGGATTTCACAATGAATGTATAAACTACTTGTTATCAAATTCTTTGACATGTCTGTGAAATTGGCTAGAGAGCCTTAGCTTCTCACCGGAGGATCTGGAATGTTGCTGGGGACAGGGATTGCCTGGGCTTCTCTCCCAGAACCTCTATGACCAGACCTTTGAAAAAGATGGCCAAATATCACTGGTTTGGACCTTCTTTCTTTTCTTGCCTGGGGGTTCAGAAAGTCCGGTTTGGTTGGATAAACCACTGCTGATCACAACACATTTCTTTTAACATATAGAGAAAACCTGAATTTATTTTCATTATTTAAAATAAAAGCCCAAGCACATTCTACTTATGCAACACCAATCTTACATCTACTCTACAAACACACACACACACACGCACGCACGCACGCACGCACGCACGCACGCACACACACGCACACACACTTTCATATCACTATGAGTTACATTGTGAGTTCTTGGCTGTGTCCATCTGGTGACAGTTTCATGCACCGCTGCAACAAACACGAGAAGTGCATACCAGAAACAGGCCAACAAGGATACAAAACAAGAGCATCAGCAGATGTGCACGCTACCACTCCTTTCATCTACAGCAGCCTCTCAGCCACCCGGCTGCATGTTTGTCATATTAAATATGAATCAATTACATTACCCACACTGCTTCTCGATCTTGTATTTGAAAAAGAAAAAAACCCTTTTGTTTCCACATGTTTGCCTGCTGGAGGGAAAACCTCAGAGGAACCAGGAATTCCTGCCCCTTGGCCGACAGATTTCTGTGGCTTATTGTTGAAAGCGAAATTGATTGATTTACATCTGGATGAATAAATTAGTTCAGCAACTCATTCATCCATTCATTTACATCTAGATGAGGTGGGACGAGGACTCATTACTAACTTCTGAAGCTTCTTCCAGACGTCTCCACCTTCCCTCCCTAAGCCTGGTTGCTGCTGGAACAACAAAATGTGCAGTAACTCGTAGGCTGATGTGATAAATTGCAGAAATGGATCAGCTGCACGTTTCAGAAGCTGAGATGAAGTTAAAGCACCAAAGAGACCCCAAGGAGCAGTAAAAACAAATGTTTCAGCAACTAGAAGAAGTCTTAATTAAATGCTAAATGCACACTTAATGTTGGGAAATTGGTCAAATGGGATTTTGCAGAATGTTTCTCTAATTTCCTTCCTTCCATTATGTTAAACAGAAATATGAATCAACCAATAAATCTCATTCCGATCTTGTTACACTCAACAAGGGTGATTTAAGGGTTGTTTATAATTAAATATTTGCTCATATTTAGGTGCAAAAAAAGTGTACTTGAATCTTTTAATTTAGAAATATGTTTATGTTTTAATTTGCATAATTGGAAAGAAAAAGTATTATTTCTGTTTATGTGCAAAGGGAGTTAGTTACGATTTTTTTTCTTGGATACGTTTAAAAACAACTGAACTTCTTTATGCCCATGTTTTGCTTCTGATTTCAGGAGCGTTAAAACACATTTTGGTACTGAAGTCCATATATCACAACAAACAAGTGACTCTCCCTCCTGCACCAGAAGAATCTAGAAGATAAGTAAAGACGAGTCATACACAATAAGTGGATACATAAATTTCACTGTAATACTGAGTTGTTGGTAATTGAAAAACTAGCTTGAGAAATTTTAAGAGTTTGAGAATTTTTTTTTATTATAGTGTTAGCATTGTTAGCTCAACGTAGCCTCTAGCCTTCTTCACCCCATATTCGAGTATAAGATGCCATAGCTTCTTATGGTTACAAGAAATAACTTCTGGGCTGCTCCTTTAACTGGCTAACATAATTTCCACAACTCTGGAGATTTTTGCCAACCGGTGTCAAATTACAAATGCCAGCTCAGCAACATTACCTGGTGCAGACTCGCCGACCCCCCAGGCTCACAGATTGTAAAGAAAGACATATACTGTTCTGTGATTATTTCACTGTAAAATTCTTACATATTGTACCTTTAAATTATAGAAAAACTTTGTTAATGCAAACTATATTGCCTGGTGAGGTTTCAACTTTCCAGTACTTCCAATGCAGCCTTTAAACTCTAATGTTATCAGAACATTTTACACAGGGAACAGGACAAATAAGACCCCTATGACCCTCCAGAGGGAGGATCAGGGGTTAAAGATCTCAATATAATATAGAAACGTCACCATTTTTCTGGATGAAAGGAGAAAGTTAATTGGAAGAAAAGTGAAATGTCTGAACCTGAACCTACAGAGCAAAGAAAAAAAAAATGGAAACAGAAACAAAAATGGTTCATATTTGCCAGCTACATGCTGCAGTTATGTCGCTATATTATCACAAATGATCAAATTATCATAAATATTGTTATATTATCTGAGAATCTCCTTTGAGCATGGTGCTATAACTCTGAGTCCTCCTAAAAAGATGAAAGTGCACTTTTGTATAACTTCTTGAAAACAGGCATTATAATAATACAAATCTGAATGTAAAAAAGTGAAGTGTTCAAGGGGACATATTATGCAAAACTCCAAATTTGCATCCCCTCGTGCTGCCATGTGGGTCTCTACTGCCTAAATAAACACTCCAAATGTGTAAAACACTTGTCCATCCATGTTCTGTCAGTGTTTGAATTTAGGAATTTTGTGCCTGCAACAAGAATTTTCAACAAAGTCCCCATTTGTGACATCACAAACAGGATAATTAGATTAGAGCCTCCTTTCACATGCAAGAGAGAGCTGCTGCTGGCTCTATTCCAGGCCGCACTTTGGACATGCCTGTTTTAGTGTAACTGCATTTGTTGGACCTGAACTTCAGGAATCCTCCACCCATTTTAATTTGACTTTTACAGTATGCTCCACCTCTAAATGTCAGTGAGAGAATTGCAAGCACAACGAGCCAAGAGCTGCAGAGAACTAGGAGCCATTTACAGCAATAATGAATCAAACAAAGACTAAAAGAAATGTGTTCACAAGCTGTGATATTTGCTAAGTGCCAACCCCGTCTGGTCTCTGCGTTTTTTTCATTTAGACACAAAAATACTGTATCTTTATTTAATTGCAGATATTTAACTTTAATTTTTCAAACAATAAAATTAGAGATGATTTAGAGTCGAATGAGATTCATGAGTAAAATCTTGCAACATATACGGTAAAATACATTTTGCATGCTCTTTACAAAAAGTGCATTTATAGTGAGCCGCTTAGAAGCATTTCAGAAAAGTAATTACGGTGTAATTATGTGGGAATGTGTTGCTACGCAACCTCAGGAAAAAAAAAGTGCTGATGTGATTAATATTCCCACTGAATTCCTACCCACGCAGTATGAAGTTAAAGTCAACAAGCATCATTGTTTCCTATTCTTATGGTCACAATCGTCTCGGACAAATGCGACAGCAGGCTTGCTGGTGTGTGGGATCAAGGTGACAGCAGTGAAATGGCCTGCAGCCTAAAGTGAAGGTGAAAAACCTCGTCGCAAATGGAAGGAGAAAACAGCAAAGTGCGCAGGAAGGTAAAAGGGGATCCAGCAGGGAAATCAGCCGAAGGGGAGGAAACTAAAAGGAACAGAAGTTCTAACACGATGATGCATAAAGCAAGGAAGAATTTTGAGATTGGAAAATAAATTGTAATTACATTTTTTTTATTTAAGAAGTCACTAAATGATTTATGATCCATTTGCTGTTGTTTCAAGTGTTTAAAAAAGGAATAAAGTTGCTCCTGCTTGAAGAGTGAGCGCATCAGCACTTGTCACATCTCGCCTTCGGATCTTCCCTATAGGTGCTTTGTGACACTCGGAACTGCCCATCTATCACGCAGCTCAGAGCCGTAACCTTCTGCTTCGCCCTCGCACTAACACACATTCAGGCAGCAATCTGAATGTGAGATGAAAGGAGGAGGAGCAGCTGTGGAGAGCAAGAGGAGAAAGGTTAAGCTGTGGGCCGCTGGTGACAGCACAGCCGGGGATTGTGGAAATGCGTTGGCAGGTACATGTTATAGCTCAGGGATATAGCTGCTGTTTATGGTTTACAGCAGCCTAAGAACAAGGCTGAGCTGTCAAGGGCCTCGACTTTGGGACAAGTCTTGGTATTTGTATCAAAGCAAAAAGGGAAAAACTTTGGATGTGCGAAAAAACAAGCTAACTTTCAAGAGGTTGTTTCCTTTTAGCAAGAAAATATTCACGTTTGTTTTGATATACCTGCTTCAAAAGATGCAAGATAAAAGCAGCTTGTTATGGAAATGAGGATCCACATTGTCAAAAGGTTAAAAAAGTCTCAGCTTGTTTCTTTACAAACTCTGATTCCTAAAAAGAACGAATTTCCGTCTAAGGACTCATGAGACTCTTTTAGTTTAATTAGACTCAGGACCTGCATATTTGATCAATATTGTAATTGATATAATCAGTGAGTTTGCAGCTAATATAATCATTGCTGACACTGTTTTTAATACAACTCCCAATTTACAATAAAATTATCACAAAACAGTCTACTGTCTCAATCATGAAGGAAAGTTACATTGAAACAGATTTCCTTCTCAGCCGGCTGGAGGCTTGTCAGTTTTTCTCCTTCCAAAAAAACTGAAGAAGGACGTAGTTTTGGTTTACAACATGAGCCCGCAGACTTACCGTGTATGCGCCGATCTAACGCTGCAGCACTGGCATTTGTAATTCGACACCGGCCGGCAAAAAGCTCCAGAGTTGTTTAAAGAACCAAAGCCAGTAAAAGGAACGACTCAGAAGTTATTTCTTGTAATCCTAGGAAGTCACGGCATCCTTTTGTTTTACTCTAGTATCGGATAATGAAGGCTAGATGCTAACATTGAGCTAACAATGCTAACGGTGAATTAGATGCAAATAGTTGGCTCTAATCCAGGAGAGTGCTAATACCCGATATGACAATGTATTTATCTACTTATAAACTTACTGTGTATCACTCGTCTTCTTGCGCTTATCCGTAACAGCCATGAAACCCGTGGAACGGATGTGAGAAAGTCACTTTTTGTTTAGGAAAATAGGCCACAGTACCCAAATTTGACCACAGGATGTCACTCATACTTCATTCTAACATATTGCACCCTGAACTAAAGCGCTAATATATCCTAAAGAAAATCTGTGAAACATATGGTAAATCAGAAATGTACACAAAGCAATTTAATAATCTAATAATTCCAAAATGTACAAAGATGTCCAATTGTATATGCCATTCACTTTAGCAAATTTAATCAAAGAATGGTCTCTTTAATTCACTATTTAAGTCAACCTCTGACTATGGTATGTCATGTGTTTCTGTAGGTCACAGCAGAAGCATAACCACTAGTGATAATGACACACACCAACACACACATTCAAAAACATGCTGGCGAGCTCATCGGAGTGTTAAATCTGACCTATACTGTAGTTTGACTGGAAGGAGAGGAGGATGTGTTTTTTGACTGCCCGTCATTCTCACTCAGAGGTTTTATTTTTATTCAGACACACTTTCCCATGAACTACAGTTCCACACTGATCTGGTGGAAAGGACAATTCCTACGTATTCTGACAGTTTTAGTGGTCATACTGGTTTTAGAGTGGTGTGGTTTACATTTGTGTAAAGATTTAGAGTTCAGTTTTTAGTATAATTTTTAGAAATGTCAGCGCTGAGACCAAAATGTAACCGCAAAGAAAAGACTTATAATGGTGCAGATATGGAAGTGGATGCTTTGTGATAAAAGGCTCTTTTTGCTCTTGGCGTCAAGCGTACATCATCTGAGTACTTCCTGTCCTGGTTTTGTCTCAATGCTGTTTCGCTTCAGGCCAGCTAACATCATGCACTATCTTTACCTTTTAAAGCCACCCAGTCAAACTGATGACAGACGGCATGATGACAGTAAACATTTCACAAAGGATACATGCACATCACAAAAATAAATAAAAACAATATTTCAGCTGCTACCAGAGCTGACCAATCAGTTCTGAACACCACAAACAAGTAAAATATTATCTACAATGTTTTCATTTGACAGAACACAAAGACTCAGGTAGAAGTTTGGTGATGTTTATTAAGAATTACGTTTGAACACAAACCACAAATACAACAGTTTAAATTCAGAACATAAATGGGCAGAATCAGCACACAGCAATCGAAGAACAGAGGAAAACAAGAACAATATGGGCTGAAGGTTGAGTAAAGACAGGTGAGCTGATTACTAATGGAAAACAGGTGTTCTACAAAGTAGATGAAAGTTTATTAAAAAAAAGACAAAAATTATTAATTAATGATTTAGAACTTTTGTGATAAGATTTCATGGTCAAGTCACATGCATGGGGCTTAAGTTGCACCACAGCACTTCTACACGTCCCCAAAACCATTTTTTAACTAAAGGCCATAATGACTGTAACAATGACATTTTAGTGCAATGCAAATACATTGAAGAACCATATTTGGATTGTACAAACCATTAAACAAAATCAAACTCATTGTGTCTAAATGGCGTAATTTATCTGGATAGGTATTTTGTTTTTTAACAATGACAAGCCAAAATTAAATAGAATTGACGAGGCTATTTTTAAAATGTAAAAAGTTGAAAGTACAGATAATTGTGTGAAAATGTAAGGAGTAGAAGTTAAAAGTCAGCTAATAGATATTTTACTTCTGTGATGTATAGATAGCAATAATTTCTACTTTAGAAAGGGAACGCCTAAGGTGTGGTGTGCTGCAGGGCTTGATCCTTGGCTCAATACTGTTTGCCTTATGCATGTTGCCTTTGGGGTTAATTTGGTTACACGTCCCTTCAAAAAGCTTTAGTAACGCCTGTTACAGCCCCCAAGTTTCCCCTGAATCAGCACCTTGGACAGCGCCTGCAGGCTGCCACTCTCCTCTCCAGCACTTTTCCAGCCTCTACATTTCAGCACCACGGAGAGAGGCACGATGCTGCACAGGACCAGCTGCAAGGAATCTGCAATTAGACAGCGCAAGCCTTTAAAGGGCATTTTCAGACATTTAGGGGTGTAGATTCAGCTGTTGTCCCCTTGTCTGTGGCGTGCATGTCTTCTTAGAAGAACTTGTGTTTAACTAGAGAATTTAGAGTTGTGAAACTGCTGAGTTTAATGTCGTCCTTAAGACAAATTTGTAGAGTTTTGTGGTGCAGTTTTTTGAGTTTGTTGTTTTTAGTGTTTCATCCAGTTTTCCACCAGTGTGTGAGTAGCTTTTCAGTTCTGGCTTTTGTGTTTGTTTTAGTTTACTTAAACCTTTCCTGCTTTAGAGATAGAAGAGTGCCTTTAGTTCCTGTTTTATGTTAAGTACTTGCCATTGTGGGTTTATCCAACCTTTTGTGTTTAGTTAATTTAGTCAAGTTGGTTTTCTCCCAGTGGGTTAAAGTTCAGTTACTTACTCTGAGATTCAGGACACTTGTTTAACTTGCAGTGCCTCTTTTACTTGAGTGAACCTTTGTTATAATAAACCTTTTTAATTGTTGCTAAGACCTCGATTCATTCTTTTCTTTTTATTTCCTGTGTTACTCCGTCCTTGACCTCCTAGACAGAAGGGGGCATAACAATGCTGTTATTTTTAACATTGTTATTCCCATCAGTGGTAATGATACACAGAAAACCAAAGTAACATGATCAGATCCATCATTTCAAAACTCAACTTTGATCTGAATAAAGACTTTGATTTGAAATATTTTCTGTAAAGCCATTTTTGGTATTTTATATCAAATTTGAACAAATAAGATGATTGATATAAACTTTTTTACATTTTATAAAGTGTAATTTATAGATCAATCTGTATTGGCATGATTATTTGCTTAATGTTGTAAAATGCACATGTAAAGTGTTTTCTTGAATCCTTGTGTACAAGATTGTTTTTCCACCCCAGCGAAGGTTGATGAGTAGCTAAATCACCAGCAGGTGTGTACCTTTGGATTGCTCCTTTGTAAGATGCTCAACACCTGTGGAAATATTTGCTGATTGTGACAAAGGCTAATTGTCAAAATGTTGACCAAGGGTTTTTATAAGGATCTGCTGCTCTTTATTCAAAATGTTTACCAGTTTGAAGCAAATACAAGTGTTTGTAGGAAAACATAATACATAAAATTGCAAAGTTTTAAGTTTTGCAAAGTACTCTAGCAATTTTTTGACAGAAACTTCTTCATAACAGTCATTTCCAGAATCTCTCCCAGTTTGAGCGTCACAGCTCCTAATGCTCCTATTTTTGCCCTGAGACTCAGAGCACTCCACAGAGAGGGGAACATGATGAAATGCAACAGAAATCACATTTTAAGACCTCATAACATGCACCTATGGCCAACTGAGCCTCCAAGGTGTCTCCATCATCTAGCAATGATCTCTTGTCACACACAGTGTGTCACCTCAAATATCCTGCATGCACAGATGGATGAAATGCCAACTCAGTTTGCTGTTAAAAGTCAAACAAGTGCACATTTCTGCATGCTGGCGATCAGCCCAGCAGTCAAGCTGTTCGACACGCCATTCAAGGATAAGAAACTGACTAAAGAGTGTCTGTTTGTGCATTTGTTGCCTGCCTAGACACACAAAATTGGGTTTAACAGTTCTTGTCCACTCAAGCGCCACGGAGAATAGAGCAATCAGTTCTAGAAAGAGCACGCAAATGACAAGAGGACATTTGAAAGTCAATTTTATTTATAGTGGCTGAGTTGAGCCCTGGGTTATGATTAATAACCCACACAGACATTTGCTAAATTAATCAGGCGATCATAGATGTGGATTGTGGAAGTAGCAGCTCATTTCCATTAATTTAGGATGAGTTAGAGTGCACAGAGGACACGGGAAAAGGAGCCTGGCCAAAACATATAAAATAAATGCATTTTGCTGTATAACAAGGCTTATTGCAGATGAAAGAAATCTCAAGTCTTGCATTAAATCATAGATGGGCTTGCATAGAAAGATTCAACCCCTATATTCAGAGGAGAATTGACTCAGTCTGGTTTGAGAGGAATAAAGTATTTGCACGATCTATATTTATTTACTGCACACACTTAATAAATTAGGCAGCCACAGAGTCAGCTGACGACAGAGTGAGGCATCTTTATTTCATGTGATGATGTAACGGCGACAGCTTATCACACGCTTGCCCTTACAGACGCATTGATTTGTCCTCTACCTGCCTTATCGTCTGAGGGCCTGTGACTCAACAGACCTTCATTATAGGCCTGTCATATCACTCTCCAGATTCAGTTTATCACAGACCCGCTGCAAATCAGAGCAAGGATTTCCACATTCTGCTGAAATATTAGTTACACTTCTTAGAATGAAATGAAAATAGATTGCACTTTCTATAGATATAAAGACAAACTATGACATATTTCAATGAATCAGCAAACTCTAATTCTTAATTTTTAAGGATTCATTTAAAGAATAGTACTTTTATGTCAATAGAATGCACATTATCAGTGTTTCCTGCCAATTATAACTTAATAAGTTTTTAAAACACAATC
Source organism: Aphyosemion australe (assembly GCA_006937985.1). Taxonomy (NCBI): domain Eukaryota; kingdom Metazoa; phylum Chordata; class Actinopteri; order Cyprinodontiformes; family Nothobranchiidae; genus Aphyosemion; species Aphyosemion australe. The sequence goes on from SSNS01000054.1 coordinate 1,133,713, forward strand.
TGGGCATGTTTTTGTGGACATTTGCATGCATGTGTGAATGCAATACTTCATCTCAGCTGTCAACATGCTTGAGCTATTTAAAGAGTCTGAATGTTGTTGCTGCAGAGAAATGTTTCAGGCAGGACGGCTGCAAAGAGTGACAAATGTTCAGGAGTCAGTCTAGTGTATGATTTCTACTCCCATCTAATATGAATGCACAAACACTTGTTTTCCCCCAGAACCACTGGCTTTTGTGATACACACACAAAGACTGGCGGTGTTTATGTACCAGCATTTGGCCTGAACTCAACTCTTGGGCAACATGAGGAGAAATGCTGAAAATAGAAAGAAAACTTAGGATAAACTGGAAAAAGGATCACACATCCCTGTGCATATCTAGAAACAATAGCCTATTTTATTAATTTTCCTCATAATGTTCTTAATCCTTGTCTGAAAACACCCTTTGTTGCATGAACAAAGCAGAAACTGCACACAAAGCACGTAGCTCATGTCTTCATTTTCTTTCCTATTGATGGGAAAGGGCACAAAATGTGTCCAACTTTATTAAGACTCCGCCTCGATGTTCCTTTTGCAAAAGTTCCTGTTCTGTCTTTGTGCTCGGTATTAATGGAAAAACTCTTTAGAATTTTGTAAAAAGACCAAAAACAAGCATGGACTACTCCATAAAACTCACTTATCTTGATCCTCGGTAACACAGACGTCCGTCATAATGACATTTAGAACAATACTTCCTATTCAACAAAATTCTTCTATTTGAGTCATACATTAATATGGCAAATAATTCTAATCTAAAGAATGATGTCCTTGTTGTGATCCAAGATCATTTCAGAGTTGCTGGATCTACAGCCTTATCCTGCCAACTTTTGTTCTCTTTTCTGCAAACTCTGTTTTCAGAAGGCTGAATTCATCAAAAAGTGATTGCTTTAAATCATTAATTTCATTGATGGATGTGGATGTGTTTTTATGTGCAGAAACCTTGCCTTCTTTTTTCCCTCTGAACTTTTGGTTATTTGGGTAGTGTAATGATGGTGAGTGACTGTATTTCTTTATTAAAGCAGCATTCCGCAACTTTGCAGTTATATGGTCTCTGTCGCCCTCTAGAGGCTTGCTGCGTAACGTCACATTAAATCTCTCTCTCGGGCATAAGAGGCATGTTTACATTCCTAATGTCAGGCAAAACAAACTTTTCCACCTCCACACATTGAATAAATAGTTTAATCAGGACTGTATAACAACTTTATGCCCAACCAAACACAAAAACCCTGGTGAAATAATTTATTACTTACCTAGTCATTAGCAGCACGGCTAGGTTAGAGTCCGTAGTTCATGCTGTTCTTTCTAAAAGAGCTCTCCAGCGAGGAAAAGACTCTGGTCTTTGCTCTTGCTCTATCACGTTCTTATTTTCTTTTCCTAGTTTCCTCTGATAAGGGATTTCTAGCTTTCTTTGGTGAATCTGCCACTGCTAAACCGCGAGTCTACGTTATACAATTATGGCAAGCCAAAGGGATAAAAAAATGCGCGTTCTAAACTCGCATTATGTCCGCCAAAACGCTCGTTCAAGATGCCCGTTTTGGCAGACATAATGCTCGCTTTTAGAACACGTGAGTTTTTGCCCCCTTTGGCGTCAAAACGCGCGTTCAAGACGCGCATTTTGGCGGACATAACGCGTGTTTAGAACGGGCGCTTTTTTATCCCTTTGGCTTGCCATATTTGCCGTAAAGCGACACCCAGTCAGTACTTCTGGTAGCAACCTGAGCTCAAAAACTGTATAGTGCGGTAAACATATGTGGGACCCTCCAACACTATCACAGGTACAATAATGAACATAATAGATGATAGTATGATGCCAAAACTTTACAAAAAAAGCATAATTTTAAGGTGTAAAAGTTGCGGAATGTTGCTTTAATGCTATACACTGACTTACAGTCCCCTAATTACTATGTACTTAAAATTGTAATTACATAGTAAGTTACATAGTAAATTACCTATTATTTACTATAATATTACACACTACATTGCTATATGTACCAGGTAAGTGCTACTAACACTTAAAGACAAGGAAAATATTTGATATATTAGGCAGTTATTACCAGAATTCCTTGTCTTCATTCCTTCTTACAACACAACACAGATAGGTTTTGGCAGTCGAGGAGCGAGTTCCCTCACGTCTGTCAGACTGGCACCATGACCTGGATTCTCCACCTGCAGTATTTTCCTGATCCACGCCACCACCTCATCAAATGAAGAGTTGTCTGATGCTGTGGAGGTGTGCACCTCCAAGTCATTGACACCTGCCTGGCCTGTCACACCTTGTTCCCGTGAACGGACAGTGCTATTGGGGCTTACAGGGGTACCAGAGTGCTGCCGTTGAAGCTGGAATGCTGGGGTTGACCGATGGTGACCCATCCTTGGTCTGAATAATGGCGTTGGGAGTATAGTACGCCTGTGATGTTCCAGAATGAATGCTATTCAGATTCATGACTGCATTTTTACAAGCCAAGGTTGTCTTTGCCGTAGTCGAAAATGTAATAATGTGGGTTGTAATTGTTTTGTGCACAGCTCATGAGCTGTGTGCATGATCCACACTTGCATAGCGCCTTTATAGCACAGGTGAAGCTTCAAGAAACTTAAAGTGTTTGTTTGCATTTTGCATATTTTGAAGTGAGATTCTGTAGGAACGCTATGATCAATGACTAACTTACCTGTTGTAGAAAGTTCATTGATGACTTTAGTTTGGAGAAACCATTTCATTGAGTTCTGACTGAGCATTTGAAGCAGTTCAAATCTCAAAAGTTTCATAGTGGTTTATGCAAATGCTATTTTAACATTGAAATTGTCAGAAAGTCTACATTTATTTAACATTCTGGCATAAACCCAACCCGCTTCTGTTGGCCGGCTAAAGGTGTGCATTCATGAATGAGAGGCATTGCCTCCAGCCGTGAACAGGGAAGTAAAGAAAGGGAATTAAGGTGAAATACATTTCTCAGCCTCTAGATGGTGCTGTCAGAGAAAAACTCTGGATTTCTGCTTTAAGGAGTTAAAGTCTGAATTGAACCTCAAGTTTGATGAGGTCATTTGACTTCAATATACTCTTCTGTACAGTGGGCAGTAATTGAATGCACAAAGGTAAATAGATTCACAGCTTACTTTTTGAATGGAGAAGAAAACCGTTAAATGAGAGGAAATAAAAACCAATTCTGTTCTTATTCTGACAGGCTGGAATGTGGTGGCCTTTATTGACTGTTTACCAATCAATAACCACACCTAAGCTCCAGAAAATGCAAATCATCCTCACTTTTATCTGATCTTTGGTCTGGCTGCAGCATGTAACCTTTGACTTTGCACGCACACTCCTAACTCATTGCTTTAACATTGCTAACCTGAAACAAGCTGGTTCTTTTGGTTTATTCTGCTTGAAACACAACATTGAATGAATGTACTGCTTTTGCTATACAGTTTCAAGGTGCAAAGGCTTCCTGCGACATCTGTTTATGCAGCTCTTGCAATGTCCTCCAGCTTGTAAAAAAACACCATATGGACATGTTAGCAAGGTTAAAAAAAACATAATTTTCACAAGAGGTGTCCTTTTGCATCTGCTGCAGAATTTAAATATCCTTCCACAAACAAACAAAAACAAAGAAATGGAGTTTATAGATCAAAATGAGCTTTTGTTTGCTATCACGTGCAACAATGATAATTTTGCGAGTACATTCACGCACGTTTCTGTCATGTGCGGGCTGTGTACGGTACATTTTGAGCAAGAACAATCGTACATCTAGTCCCAGTGTGCTTTATCACATCTGACAGGCCTGTAAGATTGAACAGGACTCCCTGGCAGAAGAGATATTGTATCTCAATGGGACCTTTCTGGCTAAATTAAGACTAAATAAATAATTAACAGCTGCTGTCGCAGAAACAAAGACAGCAAAACCAGCTCCGCTTCGGACTATGATAGAGTTGAAATGCATTAATTTACCCTGTAGGTAACTGGCCTGTCACCATAACTTTTCCTTCTGCATTCTTGGCTGATGGACTGAAAATGAAACGAAATGAAAAATACATTTTGGTGACAAATGACTTTGTGTTCATACACTCCAAAGAATCATGTCAGAGGCTATCAGCTTCAAAAAGACACTAAAATATTCCTCAGATGTGACACAAAGAACATAAAACACTGCTCAGAAGGCACTCCGGTGGACTACATTTGCCAAACTCGCATGATTTATTTCAATATATTCAGCTGAGCATCAATTATGAATCACCTGCCGTATTGTTTATGCTTCAGTTGAGGAAAAAAAGCAAACAAACATATTGTTTATCAACTGCCTGAAGCTGATAAATGACCTTATACAGCACGCCAAGGTAGTGTGAACTATGCGTGACGTGTTTTTGAGAACAAGTGTGTGAGAGCAGCCTGACTTTATACATCCTTTGACAAATTAAAAAATCAGGTCACATGGGGAATGAATTTTTAATGTTTATTTGTCCCTTTTCATGTTATTTTTGCTCAAATATCCTTTGATTTGATACTTGACAGATTTATAAATAGATTTTAAGCTAACTTAATGTTATTCATAGGTTCTGTCATGTAGCTGTCATAGCCCAAATTACAAAAAGGTCCCTCAAGATTAAAGATAGTTAGGATTAATTGGCGAGCACAACCAAACTCTGGAGAAGCCAAGCATACACACAGTTTCTGCAAATATCGCTGGACAAATATAAACATGCAGAAGGTCTGGATGACAGATTATATCAGTCACATCCCAGCAGGAGGGTAGGTGGTACAACATTATTCCAACTACCAACCTGGAATATTTTTGCATGATTGGAGCCACTGCGATGCTTGATTTCAGCCTATTTTTACAGAAATTGTAATGCTGCACATTGAGGCCAATGAATGCCCAGTGGCTTGTTTGTAACGCATTAAAATAACTTAGAGTAGTTCCGGTATGATACGGAGTAGGAAAACCAAAGACATGCATTTCAGATTAGTTTAACATCATCTGTAAATATCTCCTACCCTAACATTTCTATCGTTTATCCACATCAACAAATTTTGCAGCCAACCATGCAGTAAAATGCCAGGATTTTCGTCAATGATCAACAATCAGGTGATGATTTTTAATGTCTCCTTTCATTTCACTGGTATTGCAGCATTAATCAGCCTCATTTCTAATTCTGTCACTAAGCTGATGGTGCTGGTAATAAATCACAGCAGAAGAGAAGGGGAGATGGATATGCACTGCTTTGCTAACTGGATCACCGAGTCACTCCAGGCCAAGCGTTCCACCATATGGTTTACATGATTATACAGTCATCAAAGCAACACAGTATAATTCAACTTTTGTGGATGGAAACCTTTATTCACAGACAGAAAAATATATAATGTTACCAAAAATGACTTGCTTGAGATGAAGAAAATCTTAATCCTGGTCTCTTTTTATTGGTGGAGCATGCAGATGGTGAGGGAATTTATCCTGATGGCCTTGGTGATTTCCCTATTGAACATTGCTTAATCTCCATGAGAAGGGAAGAAACTTTTTTGGCTTGTCTATTGTTATGGCTGCACGTATTAGCAGTGCAAAGCATCCCCAACAAGGCAGTCAACTCACACAGAAGTCTAATCACAGATTAGTCTGCAGAAACTGGAAGTGGAGCTACTGGAGTGATGAAAATCTCCCACTCTGGGGGATCGGGCGAGATGTTGTGTATGCATGCTCAGCAAAAAAAAAAGAAGAAGAAGTCTGAAATGCTGATCCAGGAGATATGCTTTATCCCCTTGTGTCAGGGGTTATGGCCCGCTGTGAAAAATACAGCAAAGGTTAAGAGAAATGATACAAACCACAATTGTTCCAATTTTCTTCTGAAGTTAACGTCCCAAAAACCTGCTGCCAAGTTTTGCTTTTCCATCCAATTCTAACCCAAAAATATACATGATTTTATGTCTCATCTTGTTGACTTCTAGCTATCTGGATTCAGTTTGCATAGGCAGCAACCCTAGCAAGAAAGCCTGGATTGAACTCTCTTCTTCCTCCTGCTACCCCAATGGGATCCCAAGGCCATCCCAAATCAGCCTAGAGATATAATCACCTCATCATGTCCTGGATCGACTCTGCGGGGCCTCCTGCTAGCAGAACATGCCCAAACTTCCTTGCCTGTATTTGCAAGCGTGTACTTTTCATCAAAATTCATGACCATTATGGCCTGGAACATAGGTAAAGGTACATTTTTTCATATAGCTCCTTTCACAGATAGGAATCAACAAGTTCTTTACAACAGAACAAGAAAATGGGCAAGACAATTAAAACAAACATGAGAAAAACATATTCTAAAATTATTTAAAAGCAAGCTTAAGAAGCCAAATCTTTAAAAACTTTCTAAAAACGCAAAGGGATTCAACACAGTGTAAAGGGAGGGGGAGAGCATTCCATAACCTCAGGGCCATTGTTCTGAAGGAGCAGTCACCACGGGTCTTTAACCGGGTTTTAGGGACTGACAGAAGCATCTGACCTTCAGATCTCAGATGACGTGTCATAGAGTAAATTAGCAGGTCAGCTAAGGGGGAGCTCGACCATGAAGGGCTCTAAACGTCAGGGTTAGGATTTTACACTGAACTCTAAAATTTACCGGGAGCCAGTGAAGGGAGGCCAATACAAGAGTTATATGGAACCATTAAAATATGGAACTCCTTTGGGGCAAAAGAACAGTATAGCTGAATGTCATCAGCATAGCAGTGAAAGAATAGATCCTTATATTTATCGATGATCTGCTTGAGAGGAAGCAGATACAAAAAGGAAAAGAATTGGCCCCAAAAATGAGCCCTGAGGTACACCGCAGGTGAGCGGTTTATAGTCAGACTGCAACTGGTTAATAAAAACATTAACAAGTCTATATTCTAATAAGAAAACCAGATTAAACAATCCCTGAAAGGCCTACAAAATCACGAAGACTATTTCTCAGGATTCCATGATCAACGGTGTCAAAAGCTGCAGAAACATCCAAAAGGCGAGTGACTGTAAACTCAGCAGAAACTGACTAGTGAATCAAAATCTTTGCCTTCCAGCTTAGCCTGCAGACGCTCCAGGTACTTATACTCATAATCCCTTTATTGGTTTATTGCTTTAAAATTTACCCACATTTTCTGGTAAATACTGTATATAACAAAGTTTTGAAGATTTTGTTAAACTTAGTATTCATAATAAAGGCTTGGCCACCATTAAACTAATCCCTCTCTAAACTGTAAGTAAAGCTTGTAAATTAGATCTCCAAAGAAACTCTCTAGTGAATTTCAGCAGCCTGCTCTTTATTCTGCAAGCCTTCTTGATCCAAAAACTTATTTAATTAGGTCACTGTACTCCAGCTGAAGCCTCCGAGTGACTCTGAAATTTGCCTCAATCACAAATGACCACAAAATCAAATCTCAGAATGTCATTCTTGTTGTATTAATTACCTTTAGAAGCAGCATTGTGTCTAAAACCAGGTTTTAATGAATTAGAATTCCTTTAATTCCTTTTTTTACTGTAAATATGCAGAAACAAATGTCTCTCTTCAAGCCCTTTTGTAAGAACATCATGAGGCCTGCAAAAGTATTCACCACTTTGGCGTTTCTCCTATACTACATTAAGTCCTGAAATTAAAATTGATTTCAGGGGGGATTTTGTTATTGATTAACTGAACATAAGTACCACTTTATAGGTGGAAAGTGTTTGCAATTGTGTAAGAAACAAGAAAAATAGGTGCCAAATAGGAGAAAATGGCATGGATGAGTATTTGAACCTTCAACATGAATATCTGGAAATCAGCTCATCATTTTACACATTTAATCCCAGATTCCTCATTTCCAGCCCACTCCTCTAAGCTGGATGGTGTTCAGCAGTCTTTAAGCCACACCGTCGATTCTAAGTCAGCTGAGGTCTGGGTTTAGACCAGACCATTCCCAGACATTTAAATCACACGCGTGTTGCTTGGAGTCATTGTTGTGCTGAAAGGTCAACCTTTTTCCAAGTCCCAATTCTCTGGTTGACTGAAACAGATTTTCCTTATGAATTCACAGCAGTTTTTAGGTCATGCAAAAAAAGTCATTCCACAGATACACAATAAAGTCTGTTCATTTTCAGACATTTAAACCACTTGAGTCATGCTTTTACATTGTGCATGTAGTAATTTTTGTGCTAAAACGATGACCCTGAAACCACCTCTCTCCAAGTCTCAATTCTCTGGTTGACTGAAACCAATTTTCCCTAAGAATTTGCATCATCGATCATTCCTTCATTCCTGATAAATTTCTCAGACGTAGCCAATGAAAAACACCCTGAGGGCATGGATGCTGTCAGCATCCTATTTGACCATGGGGGCGGATATTAGTACACCACAAGCTACATTTTCCTAGTTGACAAACTAGACAATTTTCTATCATCTATTTTCTTCAAACAATAACAAAAAACCTCCAATGTGATTTGTTGAGGATAGTGGTTTAGAAGCACAAACAGAGGGCAGGAGGACGAGTTGTAAACAAGTTTAATTTAACAGATTCTGACAGAACAAAGGGAACCAGGCGGTATCTGCAAAATGACCATGACACTCTTTGGTGATGTCTAACTCTATGGAATGGACAGTCTAAAGATGTATTACAGACAAACTCTCTAATCTTTGTTGTGAAACTTTGCAGCTTTTTCAGCTTTATCTTTGCTCCCTAATAAAGCCTTCATGGTCTTGTTTTCCAGTTTTGGTGGTTTGTTTTTTCTTGGCAGGTTCGTCACAGTGATGTATCCTTTAATAGAGCCGATGTTTCTTTAAGGTTTATTATTTGTTTGATTGAAAGCTCTCGGGTCTTGGTTGTGCAGCTTGCTTAGTAACATCCACTGCTTAATGGGGTCTGAGGGACAGCTATGTGACTGAGTTTGTGAAAACGTTATTGCAACATTATCATTTTAAATTGCATTTAATATATTGCACAGCTCTTATTGACTGCTTTTGAATATTTTGTGGAATTTTGTTGCGTCAATCCATTCAGAAAACCAAAGAATGTACATAAACGGTACAGTTGGAGGCTTGTTTTTAGTAAAGCATTGTTCCGTATGAGAATGTGAAACTGTGACATTCACATCACACCCATGTGACTGATAAAAATGTCATTCTAAAATTGTGGCCTTTGATTTGCAGCTGTAACAGCTCTCATGTGCATGTGGGGGTTGCTGAAGCCTGTCCCCTGTTCAAAACAAAACATAGAAATGCTTTTAGACATGCATTCTTTGTAGACCAGCTTTTCTAGTTCAATACTACTCAGGCTTGATAATTTATGGAAAACAGAAAAAAAAACTTGAAATTGGATGTTTTTATACATTTTACCAATTTGCTTCCATGTGCCATGTGTAAAAAAGTCCCCTCATTTGATGCATCTGCAATAGTGTCATAAAGTTGTATTTGCCCTCAAACAAATGCCTTCTGGAAATTAAATGTTTCAGGTCTGCAAACAAATTAAATGTAAGACAAAAGATAACCTGATTAAATACAAAAAGCAGTTTTCAAATGATGAGGATTTCATTTATTAAGGGAAAACTTTTGCCAAACTAACCTGGTTTGATGTGGGAAAAGTAATCATCCTCTAAACTTTATAACTGGTTGTAACAACCTTGGAGAAAACAAACTGCAATCATGCACTGGTGATGACTGGTAATGAGTCTCACATCACTGTGGAAGAATCTTGTCCCATTGTTTTTAAAGAATTGTTTCAATTCAGTTGGGGGAGTTTCCAGCAGAGAATTGTTTAAGGTCAGAGGTCAGATATTCTCTTTTAGGAATTTCTTGTAGAATTCATAGTTTCATCATTTACAGCAAGTGGTCCAGGTCCTAAAGCAGCAAAGCAGCCCCAGAGGTTGACTGATATTGGTTTTTCTATTGCCAATACCGATATGGAGACATGGTAAACCAATGGCCGATATGTATACTGCCGATTTTTATTGGATGATTTTCATGGCCGATATCTAGACGCTTTCCACTTTATTTTTATGCTAAAATGTCACTAATAACATCAGTTGATGCACAACATTTCTGAAGCAGTTGTTGAACTCTGAATTTAACTAACTGTATAATCGGCTTTACTAAGGACAAATATCGGCCAATGCTGATGTATAAAAACAGTAAGTATCGATCGACTGATATATCAGTCTACCCCTACCCCAGATCATCTTTCTACCACCACCATGTCTGATTGCTGGTACGATGTTTGGTCTAATTTAATTTTCCAAGACATAAACCTCCCATTTTTGGCCATGATACTCCCCCATAGACCATTTTTGCCATATTTGTCTGTTTCTTAATGCTGAGTCATGACCTCTGACCCTAACCAAGTCAGGCCTGCAGGTCTTTAGATGCTTATATATATATATATATATATATATATATATATATATATATATATATATATATATATATATATATATTCAGATTCCATTGAAGTGGTTTCTTATTTCTACCTGCCTGCCAGTAATCAGACCTGTCTGGGACTGGTAAAATAAACTTGGCTTTCTTTCCATCACAGTTAATCCAGCCTAATAAGGGGAAAATTGTTTTTCCAATATCATTTTCATCATTCTAAAACTGCTTTTTGCATGCAAGATTCTATTCATATATATTTTAATTATGTATATTTTTCCTGCACATATCAGGTTGTTACAGATACTTTTCAAACAAACAGCAATAAGGTGCATTTCTGGATGAGAATACATGAAGAAAAAAAACAGAAAAGAAGAGAATATTTTTACAAAGAGCAAGGCAGAAGACGGTGAAAGGACGTGCGCCTCCTGTGTTATTATGTGACAGTCGGGCTCCACTGCCTCCTCCTCCGCCGTCTCTCTCTCTCTCTCCCACTCACGCGCTGCCTCTCGCAGCCACATCTCTCCATCACTCCGTCTGCTTCGCGTCCTCTTCCTCGTTTTGTCCTTTTTATTCCCTCATCCTCTGCTTTCTTCTTTTTCTCCCCGTTCAATTCGACATGCTCCACACGTGAAAAGTAGTGGCTGGATGAAGAGTCAAGAGGAGAGAAATCTGATGCTCTAACAAGGAATAAAAGAAAGAGAGGAGAAACAACACGCGCGTTTTCATTCTTCATTGAGTGCCTTGGCTTGGACGGAGCAACAGTATGGATCTCTCTTTCATGGCCGCGCAGGTGAGCCAAATTATATTTGGTGGGTTTTTTTTCCACGACTAAAATATCTAAAAGAGGCTTGTCCGAACTTTAATTCAGTTAGTCCACAGATGTCAAGGGTGTGGCTGGTCAACAAGTTTACTATCTGCCTCTGATGTTGGAGCAAATCAGTGCCTTCATTAACATTTGTGAGAAAAAGCGTCTATCATCTTAAAGTTTATTAGGTTTAAGTCGTTTATGGCTGCAAAGAGTTGTTTTTTAAATTGTTTTTGTGTCTAAACCAAAAGCAAAATGATCTGAATTATCACTAAACCACATCGACATGCATCTCATTGCTTAATTGCTTTAATTAATGTGTAATTTCATCCCCTATTTGCAGTTACTCCTCCAGCCTAATTGGGTCAAATCCTTTCTAGTTATTCATGCACTTTTGCCTTCCAAAAGAACACGTGCTGTTGTGTTTTTGACACCGCTTCCATTAGCCTTTTCTTCCTGCACTCAGTTCTCTTTTTATATTCCTGCTGTCTGGCTGCCTTTGCTTTGTTTGCTTCCATCTACTTGGCCCTTTTCCGCGCAGCCATTAAGGGCTTCATAGTATTATTTTCTCTGCTAAGGGCTATTCTGCGGGGCCAGATGCTCCCAAATCTTTTTTAAATCAAGGCCCTCTAAATGGAAATGCATTGGAGCATGGACCCATCTGAGAATACTTTGTTGTTTACCATAAGTGAAAGTGAGGTGGAAGAGTCTCAAAAAGAGAAGATGGTTAAAGTAATTACATCCTTTCATTCTTGCATGAAGAGCTAAACTTGATAAACAGAAAAAAAACAAAAGTGCACCACATCAATTATTTAATGTACATTTTTTTTATTTAAAAAATGCTAAAAACATACGGTTCAAGCGTCTTTTCTGCAACAGAAAACAAGTTGAAAGAGCACTTCATCACAGAGTTTGGTCTAAAGCTGCAGAGGAAGCCTGTGAAGTCCTTTTTATTTTCTCAGCCTTCAGAGTTTAAGTCTCTGCGCTTTAGTGAACGCTGCTCTTTAAAGTCACTGTGCAGAAATGTAGAATACACCAGAGAGGTCTTAAATCAATATTCAACTGGTGTTTAAACAAAGAGACGGCTTTATAAAGTGGCTCTATGACCGGGAAAAATCAAAGCTGTTCGTATTGAGTGCTTTCAATAACGTCACCGGATAAATGCTCATTACCACGGTGGAGGGCATGCAATGCCAAACTCACATAGGAATTCAGAAATAGGCTGTCATCTAATTCAGTTATCTTTTGGAGATTGCTTTTGTAAAAAAAAAAAAATCTATCAATGGGCTGGATCTGTGCAACAGTTCTGACCTACCTGGTGTTGTGCATGAACCCAGCAGAACAGATCAGATGAGAGCAATTAAAAATCTGAATGCCCACAAATCCTGATGGGTAGGAAATCTTAATTAAGGAAGACTTTTATTCTTATTCAAGATTGTTTTGGCTGTGGCATCTCCAGATGGAGCTTAGAAAGTCAGTCAATGTATAGATCAGATAGTAATTTAATGATTTCATAAAAATGCAAGACTTATCACTCAGCAAATAAACTTAGAACATCTGCAAGTTGGATAATGATCATTTAGAATAAAGCTAAAATAATTTATTTGCAGATGAACGCAACCTTGTGAAGTAAATTAATTATTTATTGATTAAAATGTGTTTAATTTAAATATAAGCTGGGTGAAAAATATTAAGAATTTTCACTTTGTCATGATTTTCTCTGCTAATGATCAGGCAACAGTTTGGAGATGAGTAAAAAAAACACATTGTTAATTCTCTGAGGTATACAAAACTCAAATATATAAATGTTGTTTTTTTTTTTGTTAAAGATCTTGATGTTTACAACAATTTTTGAAATTAAGTCACATCATAGATGAGTCCTCTTATGTTGGGGATTCTCTAAAGGTGCTAACAGATGCACCGTCGTTGCTGCTGTTTGCAAAAGCAAAGATGGATTTCCTTCAGAAGTATAAAAGAAACAATGAAAATGTCTCAAAAGCTGCTTTTGTGTCTCACTTTTCTCACCTAAAAGTCTCGTAATGCAACATGATCAAAGTGCGATCTACAGTTCTGAGTAGGACCTGCTCATTGGACTCAACACCACTGCAAGAGTCATAATCCTGAATACTGTTGAATCTCCTTTACTTGTGTTTTTGACATAATTAACTTCTATTTTGTTCTGTTTGCTAATTCTTTTAATCTCCATTTTAATATTACTGCACTTTAAAAGGAGAAATGGGACGTCAGGTGACTTTCAAGGGTTATTCAGTATTTCTCTACAACACGGCACGCAGCTCTAAGCTCTCCACTCACAAAGCATTAAAGGCACTCTGGTGGCGTGTTTACATTTTACTAGTAACGGAAAAAAAAAATCCACGTTTGCCATATTATTACTTCTGTTATACCTGTTGTTGTTTTGTGGCTTTTGTATTTTGTTGAACCTTCTGGGCTACCATACAAAATACTTTTCCATCTTCAAGTCTCATTCATACTAAATGCGAAACAGATCCGATTTGCGTACGGCTTCTGCATTGATCAAAAATCATTGAGTCCAATTGGAGCATTCACACCAGCTGTGGTGTGGATCCGGATGCGGAGTTCTGGAAGGTTTACTCATGGAGTCTATTTTTTTCTAGATGCTAAATTTTGGATTGTCATTACAGCCAGACAGGAAGTGAGAGGTGTTTCAGCGAGGTAGATCTTGTTTATTTGAAATCAAAACCTGTCAGTTCATAGTGTATGATAGTTCACGTTATATTTACAGGTATGTTTTTAAATGTGTCAGATTTTTAATGATTTGGTGCTCTTGTGGGAGCAGATATCCAGAGACGTTTAGCACACGACCTGCAGACAGTGTGAATGGAAGTCCATCCGGAAGCCGTACGGATCACATCTGTACCACATTTGGCGTGAAACAGACTTCAGTCTAAAAATAAATCTTATAACATATTAGAAACCATTAAAAATGCCCTAAGTTACATAAGACAGCACCAAGAGCCTTTCTAGGCAGACAATAATATTATATCTGCATGGTATTATGAATACTACCCAACCCTACCTCCTTATGAACACTAGGAGCTTAAAAATAGAAAAATGAGCCAAACAAACCACCAGCTGTGACAAAATCTGTTGTTAACAAGAGAACTTATAAAGACTACTTAGTGGTAATGTATTGAGTATTTGAAGTTATTAAACTTATGAGTAAAGGATACAAACCTCTTCATATCGATTGAGAATTAAATCTGAGACAAAAGATCTGATGTTTTTCCAATTTGATTTTCCTTTAATTATTTTTAATTGTTGGCTCATGGACACATTTATATGTTCCCCACCTTATGACAGATTTAACATCAGCAGATGGAAATTTTCTGACTCCTTTGTGCAGGAAACTAATGAAGTTGCAATTCAGTCGTTAAAAAGGTAGTTACACCTGTGTTAAGGTGTGATTTGCATGTCAAACAATGCTTTGCATAATTCACGATATTTCAAGATGGGATGTGGTCCATGCTGTCTGAGCTGGCTGCAGATTTTGTCAAAAAGCTGAATCCTTGCTCCCGGTTTACCTTTCTCTATCCTCCTTTTTAAATAATGTGGTAATCTGAAATCAGAAATAGCAAATTAATTGAAGTAGAGTTTATATCACTTTATATTTGGTGTTTTATATGATTTCATGATGAAGGATTTCTATTTATTTGGGGTAATCCTTTTAGCTTACCAGGCTCCAAACATTAAAACTTTGTGATCACTTTGCTTTTACAAGATTCTGCCTCTACCGCTTTCTAAACGGGGTACATCTTTAAATATTTCCAACAGTTTACATTATTCTTGTAGATGATAACGAGTACTTCACAGAAAGAAACTGCTCATTACCGCTCGGCTGTATTTGAGCAGAACGCTTATATATTTTGTGATATATATCCTTTTACGATTCAATTTCCCAAAGAAACTGAGCAGTTTGCTTTGCGTTCGCCCCCAAAAAATGAGAGCAGACATCGTGTGCATCATTCTACAGAATGCCAATGCAGACTGGTTATATAATTGGCTATTGTGTGGCTGTATTTATTACTCCTCTCGCTGTAAAAATGGTGCCGTACGATATCCCAGAAACATGCTAAAAGCTCTTTGCACAACAATGAGTTTGTTAAGTGATTTCCATTCGGCAGTAATGCCTTGCTGCTTTGAAATGAAAAAAGGTTTATTAGGCTGAAATCGACGACATCCCCGAGCGCTGCAAAAGGCAGGTTGATAGGTGACAATCACCATGAAGCTTTTGAATACTAAGCTGGGGGCAATGAGGCGTTTCTTTCTTTATCCTTTCAATTAGACTTAACCCTCAGGAGATGAAGCCTCCTTTTTATGTTTGTTTCTTTCTGTATCCATGTGCACTTGGAATATTACAATATGTATGCTGCGTTGATAAATGTCATGCAAACACCAGAACGCATGGATCAGATTCTTATTTATTCAGCGGTTCTGCAAGAGTTTGAACTGGGGCGACACAGTTAAAGTTCTTAAGGTGGAAAAAATGTAAGTCAAGCATGCAGCACTCTTGAGAAATTGGATGACATACTTTAATTGGTTCAAAACTTTTCTTTTTTTTCCTTTTCACTCTGAATTTGCTTTGAGGATAAATTCTTCTGTAAACACCTTTAGAGCGTGCGAAGGCTGCGCCTGTCAGGGGTATTTAACTGGGAGATGTTCAGGCATAAATAGCAAGTCTGTGTGTTAATCTGAAGGCGAACCTTGATGTGTTTCAGACAGGGTTCAGTTCCCGTCTGGGCTTCCTGCCAGCCTCTGACTTGCTTCAGCTGACAGATTTGCCACACAAGGCAGTGAAACCCTTAAGGCTTTTCTATCTTGTACATGGTGACCAACAGGCCATGACCTTTAACTTCTTTCTGCCTTAACACATAAGCACTAAGGATGTGAAGATTAACCCATTTTTACTCATTCACTGACATTCATGTGCACCATTCAATTGCATCAGTTGAGCAGCTCTGTGCTGATGCAGTGTGGGGATCAAATTTAGCTGCTTCAGTTTATGTCCTTGCTTAAAAATAAGAATCTAATTATTTAGGACCCTATGAAATTGATGTCACTTTTTCCACATTTTCCCCCCCAAAATTTCATGAATATTGACAAATTATTGTAGCAAATAAATTATTTTGGTAAACAAATGTTTCATGGTGTTTAAAAATCAGAATGTAAATCATTAAATAGATAAAAAACAGTTGTGAAATAAAAGTACGTCATATGGGAAATGGCGATACGATATATATCGCAATACAGGGGAGACTATACGATTTATTGAGATGCGAAAAGCCAGGAGATATTTGCAACATTTAAGAAAATGTAATTGGAAAACTCAGGCCAGATGCTTCCAAGACACTTGGACGCAGTGAAAACTGCTGCCACCTAGCAGTTGGAGTTTGAATTGCACCACACAGGAGGAATACAGTAAATGTTTGCATGTAAATTCCCAATTAAATTAGTACATTGCTTTTAAATATCGATTCAGTATCATAACAAAAAATTGATATTTCAAATCACAGATTTGTTATATCCACATATTAAGATGTACAGTAAGTTCTGTTTATAATGTCTAATTCTCTATTACTACCTGTGTTTTAATCATTGCAGAAATTATTAATTAATTATTCAATGAATATTCCATATGCCAGTTCCTCTTACACATCTCTTATAACCTCTTTTAGTGTATAGCTCTTCTTCTAGTGCCATTCCTGCAGGTTTAGCGGTGCTTCTTTCTCGTTAGTGATCCTTAATGTTTTGGAGGAGAACTTTAGCAACAACACATTTCTTTATGACGGAGGAAAATTATTGTTTTTGTTTTCTGAAAGCAGTTTTTATTTACCTTTTCCAGGAAGCCCGCTGCCTATCTCATTACATTTTCTGCTTAGTAAGAGAGGATGTAGGTGTGAGTCATTCTACCTGACAGAGTTGTCTATCTCTTTAGAGTTGATGGACACGTCTGTTAAAGAGGGCTGACATGAATGATGGGCTGAGGAAGGAGGGAGCGTTTGACAGCTGAAACAAACACATCCATACGTATTTATTTCCAGCTGCAAGACCCCTCCAGAGCAGGTTAAGAGAGAACAAATGAGGGAACTTTGGTTTGTTTGATATTAAATTACATGTATCACTTGCTTTAAAAGCAATACAAGCTGAGATGAGATGGAGACACAGAGAGAAGATTTGTCTGTGCACCTTTGACCTCCAATAAACGGCCAGCTTATAGGAAATCAAGTTGAACAGTCACAAATTACATTATCATCTACAAAAAATTGCAGCCATTTTTTTTCTAAATTGCAGAAAAACAAAGAAGTAATCGTATTATCTTACTGCAATATGTTTATTCCCGAGTCGTCTCTTTAAAAAATGTCCTAGTTGCTGTAAAATGAGCGTATTTAAAGAAAGCAATAATGGCACTCCAGCCTTTTCATCTCTAGGAGTTCATTTTCCTCCTCTGCTCTACTTCTCCGCAAATACGTCTTTATGAAAGCTTTTGTCTTAATAGAGCAAAACAAGTTTACAGCGACTTTAAGATTTATTCTTCTTTCATGATTTGGCAGTTTTAATCAATGGGTTGAGAAAATAACAATCATCCGAAACAAATAACTGCATGCACAAGAAAAAAAGAAATATACCACACTGTCTGACACATCTCCATTAATTTATGATTTTCATTGCTGGGTTGAAGAAAAGGTCAGGGTTTTTGCAGCTTGTGCAACACAATGACACAATAACAAAGAATACACAAGAGTTCAGAATAAACAGTGTACTGCTTCATTTTGAGAAAGGTTGGATTGATTTTTATGTCCTAATGTCGTCATCAATCCAAAGATTTATTAAACGGCACGCTGAAGTAACAGAAAAATCAAAGTTGCTTTTACATAAGCACCTTCACAAGCACTCATATTCTGTTTCAGTGGGACCCATTAGGAACAGAATGACCAACAGGAAAATAACAGATCTTTATGTTTAAAACAGGAGCAAATCAGTTTTTAATTGACTGTGTAATAAACCTCTCGCTTAATTATCCGACAACCACTCAATCCACTGGTATTAGGTGTGTGATAACTGTGTTTTCATGGTCATTTTATTCCTAATGAACAACAAATTTAACATGTCATAGACCTTTTGCATTATTACTCTTCTTCTTTTAAGTTTTAATTCACCTGCAAATATTGTATTGCTGCCCCCTTTTGGCAACAAATAAGTTGCAACACTAATATTTTTGTAAGGACAGCATAATACCTTATTTCATAGTAAAGTTGATGCATATATAATAATTAGGGGTGTAACAATATATAATTAGTTTATTACCTGCTTTGAGTAAAGTCACGGAAAAGGTACTTTATGAGCAAATACAGAGTTATTTTTTAGAGAATGGGTTAAATACAAAATATCCGCATGCTTATAAAAAGGAGCACTCCACCACTACAGCATTAACTCAGATCACAGATTATTGGTTACAAGAAAGTGATAAATATCATTTAGTTGGAAATGTGCTGCTTGATTTAAGTGCAGCTTGTGATGTTTTAGGTCATAATATACTTTTAAAAAAGTTACGTTGTTATGGTTTTGAATCTTCTTCTGTAAACTTGATTGACAGCTATCTATGTAATCGGGATTATACAGTATTTTTTAATGGTAGCTATTCTGAGGCTGACAGGATGTGTTGTGGAGTGCCACAGGGCAGTTGTTTAGGTCCTTTGTTATTTTCAATTTTTATAAATGATTTGCCTCTAGTGTTGGGCCATGCTAATATGGCAATTTATGCAGATGATATTACATTTTATGCATCTGCCCCAACATTAAAACAACTTAATTATATTTTAGATAAGGAACTACAATCTGTGGAAAGATGGATCACAGAAAATAAATTGGTGATTAACACTAGTAAAACTAAATGTATGGTAGTAGGGTCCAGATATTGTTTGAAACTAAATCATATTTTGTGTTTGACCCTAGGAGTAGTAATGCCTACTATTGAACAGGTAGAAGAAGTTAAGTTATTAGGTATTATTGTTGATAATAAATTGTCTTGGAATAGTCATATCAATAATATGTTAAAAAATGGGAAGGAGTATAGCTATTATTAGATACTGTAGGAAATGTATCCCTATTAGATTAATAAAGCAATTAGTTCAGTCATTAGTACTTTCTCATCTTGACTATGCTTCAGTTGTTTGGTCCAACACAGATGAGAAAAATCTTCATTAGTTGCAGACTGCCCAAAACAAAGCAGCTTGCGTTGCTTTGGGTTGTCCATATAGAACCAGTGTAAATATCATGCATGACAAGTTGGCCTGGTTGAAAGTAAGAGAGAGGTTGGAATATTCTTTAACAGCATTTATTAGAAACATAATTATGGCAAAAACACCAGAAATTATTTATAGTAAACTAGCTTTTTTCGCAGATCAACATAGCAACTCTTTGTTGTTTGAAAGTAACAAAAACATATTTCAGAAAAAGCTTCAGATATTTCTGTTTACACAAAGATATGTAAATTGGATAAGTATAGATGTATGTATGTATTGTATATGTCTAAATATGTTTACTTATGGGTATCTACATCTATCAGAGAAAGGTGTGTGGAGGTAAATTGTGTTTTGAGGTTAATGTATAGATTTTATTTTTGGGCTTTACATATTGAGTTTTTTGGGGGTTTTGTATGTTGTATGTTTATGTAGGTTGTGTGTGAGTGCGTTTGTTTGTGTGAATAACTTGTGTGTACAGTATGTTAATGTATAACAAATTGTTTGATGATTTCTAAAAAGGAGACCCCAGGAAGAATAGCAGCTGTTTTACTGCAGCTAATGGGGATCTTAATAAACAAACAATATCCAAATCTCACGATATGATATTGTCACGATATGAACCTCACGATACAATATTTATTGCGATATTGTGGGGAGGCTCACGATAATAAGACTCAACATAAAATACTTTAACTGTAATCCTCCGTGCTGCGTTCACCGCTGTAGCCTCCATACTCCATATTTGTTTATCTTTGCTATGTGGGCTGCACGCACTCCCATTGGCGAACTGGCCGATGACACGGAAGCAAAGGATCATGGTCTATGTAGTTTTCTTTGCTATGCTCCGGTGGAGCAGACTGAAAAGTGTTATTTTTACCTCAAGATGTACTGTACGATATCGTGACAAGACCACGACAATATTGTGGCCATTTTACTACGACGATATTGCGATATTGCCAATATTGTTACAGCCCTAATAATAAGCCTTAATTACAGGTTTATGCAGTTATATAATAGTTAAAATAGCTGTAACTTACAACAAAATGCAACTGAATCAAATTACAGAAAAACTCTCATGCAGCTTGCTTCTCAAAGTACTTAATGAATCGTTGCAGGTGTTTTTTTATGGATTGAAGCCAGATACTCATCTTCACTCATCCACAGGGTATGTGTTGTTTGGAAATGGTTGTAAACATTAAATAGACTCAATAATCCTTGAAGAGAGCCTACAGTATTCACCCTGAAAGATCACATCAGCAAATATAGCAGCTTGTGCTTACACATGCATCTAAAACTGATAGTTTTTTTTAAACTTCTCTCTTGTCTGCAGCTCCTGCTGTGGATAGCTGGTAATGATCCATCTTTAAGGCACAACCTTGTTGCAGATCATTTGTTTGACTGTCCCAGGTTGTCAAAACACTGATAAAAACCAGACTGAAACAACCACCAACCAGGTTGATTAATACACCAGTCATGATTAAATCAGCTATTCATGAATGAATGGTGCCGTCTGGGAGATTGTGCAGCTTCACCATTTATGCATTAATATTCCATCAGATTACTTGAATAATGCAATGATATGCAGTATAGAGGGGCAAAATGCTAATCCCTTTTAATCTTTCATGCTAAGATTGTTTTTGAATGATAATGTCAGACTTTCTGGACTCTGGAGATCCTTTGGCACGTTTTGGTCTTCAAAGACTCAGGGTTTTGTGTGTGAACAATAGCAATGACTTAGTGGCAGGATTTGTTGGCAATGTTTTTCTTATTAGCCCTAGCTTGTGTTTTATGCAAAAACAACTCAACTAAGCAATTGTGTTGACAAGAGTAATAAATTAAAAATCTTGGGTCCATGCTAGTTGTAATGACAACAAATCAAAGCAAATTTGAGATTCGTGTGCAATTTTTTAAACCATATTTGATTAAATTTGGGTACTATAAGAACAAAGTCAAATCTTTTGTTCTTGTTATTCCAGTTTGTTGGCTTTTCCAGCAGTGACTTCACTGAATTATCTGTTCTCTGTGGATAATGCAGCGCTGACAGTGCCTCCTTTTGTTTTTGTCTTGAGCTAGTGTTGTTTTTATTTCAAATGCAAGTCAGAAATTGACAATATTTCTGGACCAGCTGATCTCTGATGCCTTTAGACTGATTTAAGTAGCTACTAAGCTATTCATGACTTATTCATAATATTCTAATTAGTTACTTTTCAGTAAACTTCACATGAGCTGTGTGATGAACAGTCAGACAATGATGAGAGACGACACAAAACAATATACCATTTCACAGTAGGTCTGTGATTTCTAATTTTACGGCATGTTTGCGCTGTAGACACAAATACCTTCCTGTTTTTTTGCACCTGAGTGATTGCACATTGAAAAACTCCTAGGGAGAATGAAAGGGAGACTTGATGGACTCTGACAGCCAAGTATGAAGAAATAACATCTCTCTCTCTGATAGACCTAGCTGACGACCTGTATTATGCTTCCTATACGACTGTTCCTTTGGTATTTTTAAGTGTGTTTGATGGATTCTGACATGAGGCCCCCTTCACATTGGATCAAGACATTGGTACGCTTTCCCCAACCTATATGACCCATCAATACATTGCTAGATTAAGGCAAATTTAAATTTCGCTGTAGAATTAAATTAATACTTGCCAATTCCCTCCCCTCAAAAATATGCGAGTACTAATTGAAAAAAAAAATTCATTTTCATCACAAAGACACCACTAAATCCCATAATTGTCTTAGAGTCTTGGACCCTGTCCCATTTTTGGATTTCCATTGGAATGAAGACAAGGCTACAAAAGCACATCTATGTCGTGATGGGGTCTTAAGCCTGGACCACAATGTGCTGGACAAATCTCTCATCATGAACAGAGTTGTGACAAAAAACGGTGAACAAAGGGTGATTTGAAAGTCTGTGGCCATCCAGTGTGACCAGCTTTGTGACAGCTTATTGAGCATTCTCACAACCAAAGTCAGCCTCCAACAGTCTTCAAGCTTTGCTTGAAAACCTACGACTCCCGTTTGCAATTGACCAATGAAAATACACCCAGGGAGTGATGCGAACAACTAGTAATGAGAGTACAACATGAGAGTAGGATTAGCAACATTAGCAACAGTGAAAGCTACACGCAGGAACAAGTGGAGCACTTCTTTTTGGAGTTCGGTTCAGGTTCTAATTAAATACGTGTTAATGACAGCGATTTTTTTCTCTTTTCAGCATTGTTGTTTTGGTTAGCTGTCGGCTTTTAGTGACATATGCTTTTCAGGGGTTGTGCTCGTTACGGTCCTGCTAGATGCAGATGTCATACAATTTGGCTCACTGAAATCTTGGACCGTACAGTGTGCCACCTTTCTGGAGTCCTCACAGCGTGACATAAGCAGGCCTGTGTGACAGCCAATAAACGCACAGTGTGGTCCGGGCTTTAGTCTAGATGTGAGGCCAGCATGGTGAGTCCAGCTTCAAATTTCAATGACAAAGCCTGTTACGCCCCTCTGCTTCATCATTGGTCTGGCTGTGATCAAGCAGCAATTACTCTGAGTGGCTGCACCTGTGGGTGCAGCATAAAAGACTGCTTGGTGCAACTCCAGAGGGAGAGACTGATCATATTGCACCTGTGGGTGTTTGTTGCCTGTGTGGCATTTTGAGTGAAGCCTTTTGGAGGCAGATTTTAATAAAACACCTCAAAAACCTTTACCATGTTTCCAGTCCTCCTCCATTTGTTGCAGTCCCACGAGCCAGGTTGTAACAAAGCCACCACCTCCACCAAGGACCCTGGTATACTTCTGAGCAAGACCCTTCAAAGATCATCCATGTTCTGGCAGAGTTTTTACATCATAGTGAGGTTGTCATCTAAGGCAGAGGGGGGCAAAATAATTATTCTCCAGCCATCAAGCGAAAACTTCAAAGCAGCTTTGTATCTTGTGTTGCACATGATGGGGTTTTAATATCCAGAGTGTTCTATCAACATGCTGCGACTAACAGAAAATAAGGATGTAGCTCATGATCCGTTGTTGGATGAAGAGGAAACAGATGGCTATTCTGACCATTTAACCAGAATGTTCTTTGTTTCAATAAAGACGGGTAGAACAGTGAATGGCAGCAGATGATAACTCACAATGAGTGAGAAAACAAAGATGGATTACCGGTGCAGTTAAACATCACGGCACTTTAATGATTGTCTAGTGAATGTTCGCAACAGATGTCAGTAAATTTCTTATCCCTTAGGTTAAATGTCCTTCTATGCAAATGACGACAGTAACTTTTTGCTACTTTTTCCATTTTTTAAACAAAATCATCGGTGCAGCTTTCCCTAAGTCATGTTTCTGTCCACCCTTTTGAACTTTAAAGTAAATCTGACTTCAAACCACGCGTCTGTAACACTCACGGCAGACAAATCTTCTTTTATGATTTTTGAACCTGTTTCATTGGGCTGCACTCTTTCACTGTGACCTTGGGTTTGATCAAGGAATGCTGCCCTGAAGCAAACAATAGTGTACAGAAAGGCTTTTCTCTTCCATCTTCCTCACTTCTTCGTCTCATACCACATAATGAACGTTTGTCTTTATTTTACTTCATTTTTGAATTTATTGACAGCCTAACATGTGTAGCTATATCATGAACTATTGAATTATTCACCAAATCTCATCATGACATAACATATCTGTACCCTTACATAAGAAATGCTTCATTGCATCAGCGGCCCATGATTAATTCAGCCATTATTCACCTAATAATTTATGTTTCAAAAGAATTTGTTTGAGTTTTCCTGAAAATGTTCATCTTAAATGTGCTGCTGCATGTTTTTGGAACCAACATCCTGGTATTTTACACCAGCAGGTTTACAGAAGCACTATGTTATGTAGAATTTGCATTAAACAAATCCGACAGTGACCTTCTCATGTTGGATCCATGCATTTTTAATGACCACTTAATGAATCGAGCACTTACAGAAGTCATATTACACATGGAAATAATTCGGAATGCCTGCTGTTATGCAAGAGTTGCAGAGAGAAGTACATTAACTTTGATTCTTCCGTTATATTAAAATTTTTATAGTGTCCACTTGGAGTTTTGGATTAATTCCCAGCTTGTGTTTTAAGCTTCTCTATGCTGATGTTGTGATGAATTAAAGCAACATACCATAAAAATTGTATTACACTTAGTTTGAGACCATTTGAGCTTTACCAGAGGAGATGTTGGTTCTAGACAGACTACGCGAAATGAATTAAGGTAATCTGTGTTGCAGCACGTACAGCAACATGTCAATGTGCCATGGTGGGGGCAGGTTGCATATCATTTTGGGCTTATTTATAAGCCTCTTTTACATTTTTTTTCTTAAATGACAATTTAACTACCCAGGCATTAGAAAAAAATCCCAAAACTTTTGAGTTTCTCTTCCTTTTCCACAGAGCTTTGAAAGTGTGCTGAGGCAACCTTTTTCTTGTCTTTCCTTTTCTTCTCAGGAAAAAAAAATCTATACCCAATTCATAGCGTGACAAAAATAAAAATATATTTATTCATAACCACTGACTGATGGACAGAAAGTCTGAGTAATGAACACAAGGCCCTCAAGTGTGTATATATATATGGGGTTTCTAGTGTGGTAAAATATGTTTTTCTTTTGAATAATTCACAGATAATGTGTTTGTGTGACATTCTTTCATAAACTTTCCATGGATTTGCTCTGAACCTCTTAACATGCACTCATTTACACAAACATACTGTACGGATAAAGTCAGAGGGCATGCACAAGGACATAATATCACAGTTACTGTACAATTCCTGAAAACACTGCTGTAACTAGGCCAGTGACACACGCATGATGAATTTATGACACAAACCAAGCCCCCCCTCCTCCTCCCACAGGGGGAAAACATCCAGTTACCATTCAAAACTGCTGATGCCAACCTGCAATGGTCCAGGTTTACTAGTGGACACCTGAGACATCGGCAGAATTATTTATTTTTGCAGCAGTTGTGTGGTTATGCCCGTGGCAGTCATTGCTTTTCATTCAGTGTTTACACTGAGCATGATGACACTGCTTGCAATATGTTTGTATTGTAACAGGTTTTCTAACCACTACATAAAGCATGTTCTAATCATTCTTGTTTGTAAGAAGCCAGGCTACAATTAAGAGTCAACTCGGTACAATTGGTACAGTTTACCATTTCAATTAGTACAGTTTTATTATTTGATCCTTTTCTGTTGGATGGTTTGTGGGAAGCAGTGTAATAAATGGTACCAGGAACAGCTATGGATGGATGCTTTTTTAATTCCTTGTGGGAAATTGTTTAGCTACCAACAAAAAAAGGTAAGATGAATTCTTCTACAAGTGAATATGAAACAGTACAAAGTAAGTATGTGTTATGCATATTGACTTTCTTGCTCTGTCATACAAATCTACTGATGTTTAATATTCAACATAAAAAAAACAGCAAGTTACCAATTTAATGCACTTAAGCTGGAAAACAGTATCCAGACACCCTTTGCAACTGTAAGGGTCATATTTATCATCTCCTCTAGATATCATTTGTTTAGAGCCACAAATTTAATTTGACCCTTAAACTCTTTTTTTCCTTGATGCTATAAAAAACATACAAAAAAGTTGTTAAATAGAAAACAAATCATTTAAGGAACCAGGCTTCTAATAAAATATGTTTTTTAAATGTTTTTCTGTGTTTTCTGCTTAATAGCATTTTGCCATCACGAACTCCTGCTTGCAGTAATTTGGCTCAGATATATTTGTTGAATTTTGCATGAAATTGCTCTGCATGTCAAAACATTGCATGAACCAATTAAGGAGCCACCTAACAAATTACTATCTGAACAATTTCCTGCACATTTTTGGTGAAACTTTGGGCTGATTCTGGTACTGAAAATGATAAGAAACAATCTATTTTCTATCATTAGTGTCACTCTGCTGTGGAATCTTCTTGCACTTATTGCCGAAAATAACATGACAAAACTGCTAAAATGGTCCAAATACTACTGTTAAGTATAAAAATAGAAGATATTCATGTCATTTTTGCTCAAAATTGCAACAACTGTGGAAGATTCAGGGTTAAATTAGATTTTATCTTGGGGGAGGGTGTTAGGCAACAACTGATAGGCTGTGTTATAAACACTCATTAGTCATCTAATGTTCCACAGTTTGTCATATTTCATAGAAAATGCAATCAATCCATCCACTCAGCCATCCATCCATCACCTCCTTTTCTAGATTTGCTTTATCCTGTCCAGGGTCACGAGGAGCTGGCGTGAGGTGTGGCTTGCCCTCGATCCACATAGAGACAAGCGACAACACACTCTCACACCCAAAGCCAATTTTAGAGCAAATTAACCTAACAAAACATGCAATCCTAAAGGTCAATTCAGGAGGGAGCATGTAGAAAAACAACCAAAGGCACTCAGATGGAATGCTAATCTGTCTGTAAATTGTGGATTTACAAAGCGACTCAGATAGTTAGAAACAAAATTATTTGCGTTCATGAGTTTGGAGTTTATTCTGACTCTAAATAGACGCCTTATTTTTAAGATGAACACCAATTGCTGTTTCACAAAACCTTTCTACCGTTATGTCTTTGTGCTCTTCTCCCCATTTGCATATTGTTTTTCACCTGCTGACTATCAATCACATCAAGGATCCCTATTCTCTATTTTTGACCTGCTCTAAATGAAAAAGACCCCACAGCATGCTTTTTGCACCACATCCTGCCTCCTCTTTGTCATTAACAGATGCTTTTAGGTTGCTGGGAAGTGCACGTGTGACCAGCAAATAGCATAAATAGCTGTTCTAATTGAAAAGCTCCAAAATTGGTATGAAACAGAGATGCAGCATGTCTGGGACTTTTCAGATGTAATGGGGGAGATAATTAATCATGTTCTCTGAGATTTACTGTCTGTGACAGCGGCAGGCTGGCTGTCAGACATGAGGGGACAAGATCAAAGGCAAAAATAATTGGAAGGTTGCTATTATATGGGCAGCATAGGGAGGAAAGAAATGTATATATTTAAACATGATGTAGGCAGTTTATATTTGTCAGGAAGCCTGCTGGTAGACGGGTCTGCAAAATAAAAGCTGTAGAGGGTTCATAGAAAACAATTTATTCAAGACAACTAAATGTCTACTATAAATAACATCCTGCTAAAATCATTATAAGAAATATTAAAAAGAGTCACCTGCTGATTTCTTACATTAGAGTTGCTTTTATATCATAAATCATCATTTTGCCTGAACGTTGACATGCATCCAGCAAGTTTTCTCAAAGTTGAGACCTCGAAAGTGAACTTGCTGTGGTCGGTAAAATTCATAATTATGAATGCAATTATTAATAAGTGTTGCTATAGGAGAAAAAATGGATCCTCGTTGCTTTGGAATGCAGAAATTAATGAGAGAGCTCGTTAAGCGGAGAGCAGCATACGTGAATACAAATTAACAAGAGCTTGATGAAGATGCGCATCATCATAATCTGTTTTTTTACAGCCTCCGTAGCATCATTTGGGGCATTTTAATTTGTATTGCTGTGTAAATAATGAAAAGGTCATCTATGGGTTCTGTGATGAATGCAGAGTTATTTGAAAGAAAATTAAACGACTGGGGGGGGGGGGGGGGCAAGAATATGATACGATTCAGCAATAAGTTAAGAAGCAATATTCTCCCTGAGCAAATGAGTTTTCAGTCTCAAAGATAAGCAGTGACTGTCGATCTGGAGTCACTTAAGCCTTGGGGAACCAAGAGAAGATTCAAGACCAGAGATGACAAGGTCAGAGCAGTGAGAGCAACCATAAAAAGACTCGAAGACAGAGAAAGATCTGACATCCAGGACTGAATGATGTCCTGCAGAGAATTTGTTGGGTGTGGATTTGTGCACAAGTCAACTCGTAACCCTTTGAAATATTCAGACATATTTCTGATTTTCTACTAATGTAAAATAGGTCATAAAATAATGTAAGAAGAAACTTTTAATTTTACCAAGATTTTTAAAGTTTTCTTCGTTGCATATAATGCAAACTGGAGTTCTTGCTTTTTAATGTAACACTAAATTAGCTCCCTCATGCATAAAGCATCATGTGGTGAAAATGTTTTTGATGCTGTGAGAAAGACTCTATGTGTGTGCGTGTGTGTGTATTAGTAACCCAGATGGGAATGTAACATATCTCTTCACTCGTGTGGACCAATACTGTAACTGATCTAAATTTAGAAACACTTTTATGTAAGAATTTTAGCTGAAAACAACAGAGAAAAAACAAGATAAATTTAGAGCCTTTCATTTTCGTGGTGGATGATCATAACGGCAAACTGTGAAACTTCACAGGATCTTGCTGCAGCCATTGTCTCTAATGAGGATTGCTTTCAAATGTCAGGAGTTTAGAAAACGTTATATTGGCAGAGGAAAGTGGTAACATGAATCAGGGTTTGGAAAGAGCCAGAAAAGCATCTCCAGATATTATCACAAGCTGTTGTAGCAGAGCTGGATTTGGGTCTATTAGGGTTTTTCAATCCTTCTGTTTGGCACAGATAAGTCACTGCAGCGCAACGATACCATTGCTGCCACTCATCCCTAGCCAAGTCTGTCATGACTAGAAATGAGATTAAACGTTTCCATGTTTATTCTTAAGATCTCTTTGTATTGCACAGTGAATAATCAGGCAAAGAGTGCATAGTGATGAACTTGGTTGGCACAATTGCCATGCAAGACCAACGTCCTGGTTTTGACTAAGAGATGTACCCCACCTCTTAGTGGAGCCCAATAGTCTGTGTGTTGCAGTAACTGGGGGAAGTTCCAAGTCTGGTGAGCAGGCCACATTATATTGTTTTGATTCATTAAAAATATTAGCATTGACCCATCCACACATTTAATACCTAGACCAGGCCTCACTGCCTTTTGTTGTTTTGAAATATTTAAGCCACAACATCCCACTTACAGGTGGTACCACGTTGTATATTTGGTACAAGACTTGGTGCCCTCAAACCTTTGGGATGAAAGTCCAACATGACTGAATAAGTCAACATCTAAAAAACATATCCTTGGTGTTTTTATAGTTACTTTTTACGGGAAATATTCCCTTTGTTTACATGGAGGGGCCAGGACTTAAAACAGAAATATGAAGATTTGGAAAGGACCTAAACAGTAGCGACCCAGAAGTGATTTCTTGTACTCCTAAGAAGGCACCGTATATTTTTGTTTTACTCTAACATCGGGCGAAGAACCCTAACATTGAGCTAACAAAGCTAACAGTGAATTAGCAAGTTTTTAAGCACTTTTTATGTGCTGACAATTCACAAAAGTAGGAATTATAGCAAACAGGGAAGCTGTTGCTTGGAATGTAAACTTTTACTTGACAACTCCTGTCAGATCAGCTCAGAGTTAAAAAGGGAAAGCTGTGGCTACTGATGTGTTCTAAATAAATGGAGGTGATAAGTGAGTCAAAACAAAATAAATGGAAGCAAAAGGAGACAAACGCAGAGAGGCTGAATGCCAGAAGCTCAAACATGCTGCTTTTCACCATGCCATATGATGCCCCTTTGCTTTCTCTTTCCTTCTGTGAGCCAAAAATTGCCCCCGTGTGCCATCATGGTGGATTTTCCAATCACTTAAATGCACCTCAAGGAGACAAAGAGCACAGAAAGAGGAGGCCTCTAGAAGGATTGTTTATTATCCAGGTTATTCTCACAAAGTGCAAAAGTAAGAAACAAATAGGGAAAGTGAGAAGAATCATTTGCATAATGAAAAACACTAATAAACTAATGTGTCATCAGCGTAGGTGGGTATAATGTACTTGATGACCACCGCCTCTGTTCTTTTCCCATTAAAGAGAATTAATACATGACGACTCAGATCTGAAGCAATTCCATGGGTGTTATTTACCCATACACATAATCTATTAAAAATACGGACTTGTTGTTTCTAAACAAGATAACAATTTAAAATTTATTAGTTTTTGAAGTTTTACAAAAAGTCACATTTTCTTTAAGTCTCAAGTTTGCATATTTTGTGGAGATAACGCATTAGTGTTGCAGAGCAAATAGAAGCAGTGGACGTTAGCTGTATGCCAATCAGAGGGGAGATGTTCGAATATCATGAAAATTGTCACTCCTCTGACTAACTTCTACTTCCTGAAACAGGAGCGTGAGAGCTTTTTGTTCACTGAAAACTACTCACAAGGCATTCATTCATTCTAGAGTTCACAGCAGATGTATGGAAATAACAAATATGCCCTGGTTTCTAATTTCACAAATTTTTCATCTCCTAAAAGATATATTTGAAAATATGGAATGCCTTTCTTGTCCTTTTGATATTGCGGCTTCGCCGGTCTTATAATCGCACATTAAGCCTTGGCGCAACAGTGGGAGGTGTCATGATCACGTTATGAATTAATGCCGAGCTCCGGCCGGGAACTATATTGAAAATAAAAGTAAACACGGGCATAAGTTTCGTTTTGTAAACAGAACCAGCTGAGATGATCAACTGGAGCGATGCAGCGCGCCGGGAGCTTCTCTCCCTTAGCGCTGCAGCTCAGATCATCTGACAGTTCACGGGAACTGTGGAGGACAGACACGGAGTCTATGACAGCGCCGAGACCGCCCCCATACCTCCTTTATGCCACCATCGCGTAATCTTTTATAAAAAGGACATGATTGCACCACATTACTGCCACGGTCTGAGCTCTTATAAACGACCTTAGGCTCCCAGATGCCGCCATGGCGTTACGGCAAATTGGCGGCCTTGTTTTTTTAAAAGAGGCTTATGTTTAAGTTATCAAATGCTGATAAATAACTATTAGCAAATCAGTTTAAAGGTAATATTTCCTAACCATGTATCAATATGATGTCTTTAGGCCATTTTTAAATAAATGTTGAGTCTTTTTTTCTTATTGATATTGACATGAGTGGCAATAATGTGACAAAATCACTGATTTTAGGACCAACATTTATGCAGAAAATGACTGAAAATGATTTAAAACCAAACAAGAACAATAAAATGTCTTCTGTCGTTCCAAACTTTTATGAAGCTGACAAATTGATCAAAGTGTCAAGCGAAATCACTTGGGCTACTCCTGTTCTATTAAGTTCCAAGATTTATTTAAAAATGCTGCTGGGCCACTGAGGCGGAAGGAAATCAATGAGAGTAGAGCTGTAAATCTCACTAGAAGGAACTGGACTCGAAACCAGAGGTTTCAACACGACTGAGCTGGTGAACAAGCCTCGTTCAAATTCTCTAGATTTATGGAAGGACTAGCATAAAATGTTGCCATCTGTTATTTGATTGGCCAAATATATTATTTTAGAGCAATTGCTTTCACATGAGAGGAATCCTCAGATTATGTAAGTGTTGCTCTAATCTAATTTATTTAACTTCCTGGTTTCTAGTATGTGTATTGTGGATTTAAGTGGCTAAACCCTGTGAGAAAATTGATTTCCTTTTTTGCTCTCATTCGTTGTGCTGGAAGAAATGGGCTAAGGTTGTAAATTTCAAGACAGCTGCAAAAATCTTTACACATCAGTTTCTTACATATAATAGTTTATTTTTTTCAGTGTTTTAACATTGCATTCACCTATAGTAATGAAGCATAGCATTAGCTTAGGCAGGGATGCACATCTATTGGCTCCAGCTGTTTGCAATATGCTTTCTGATAATTGGCTTATTCACAGCTGTGTAGTTCATTAATTTGGCCACAATCCCAACATCCGCCACTTATCACTCCTCGTATCACTTTCTTATCATGACAGTCACAATGTGGCATTGAAAACTCATTTGTCACATTAAATACTCCAGGATAAATTAGTTCTTTCACACTTTTCTGTTGCTGCTCAGCTTCGTTGGTTCCTCAGACAGCAGAGCTCACTGAACACAACATATTCCCCAATGTCTCTGCTGAATGTCAGGTTTATTTTGACATTTTATCTTGTGTTGTGATGCACCCACGAGGAAGGAGGCTTGGAACACCGGGGGGCTAGTGAGCCTTTCAGAGCAAGTCACATCTGTGTGTGGTTACATTCAGTGGCAGATGCTGGATGAGACACTGCTCCAACACTCTTACTTAAAAAAGCTCTGAGTGCAAAAAATAAGATACTTGAGAGGATTAATATGACTTGATGTGTGTGGCTGAATGATTCTGATGACCCTTATTGATGACCCCTATTCAATAACTAGAACTAGTGCTGCTTGATTGTGAAGCAAATCATAACCATGATTATTTTGATCAATAATAAAGGATTAATCGATAAATTGGGAGAAATATCCCCTTCAGGTGAAAATGCACCAGGATCATTAAATTAAGAAATTAAGAGTGTCAAGTCATGTGGTGATCTCACTTCACCACAAACACGTCACTCTCATAGGCGATGTATATTATGAATCATTACCTTAAGAAATATTTATTTTAATCAACAATAGCTTTTGTCTGAAAGCACAAAGATTAATATATGAAGTTTTCTGATTATAAAAAGCCTAAAATACCCAGAGTTCATATTTTAAGGAGACTGCAGTGAGTTGATGAGTTAAGTGATGATTAAAAATTCTAAGAGCATAAATTGACAGACCCAAGTCAGCCACATGAAAAATCTATGGACAGACAGCACTGCTTTAAAAGCAGAGAAGAGCTGCTGCAGGTGCGCAGATGTCTGAATATTTATATTTTAATAAAGGTGGTATCAGTATCATGCATATTTTGAAGTATTTGCAAAGATATTGCCAGACTCGCCCTCTGTCTAATCTACACAGAGGACAAGTCTGGATACTCAGAGGCAGAGAGCACCATGAGGGGCGGGACTAGCCAGCTCCACAATAACCAATCAGAAAAAAGGCGGAAATAATGACAGTTTTGCGCAACGCTGTGGTTTTTTTAGCTGTAGTCCAAGATGGCGTAGCTGGTATATTAAACCTTTTCCAAATCCAGTTGGTAGCACAGCGCAAACATCTTTCTTTAGAAGAAAAGCTTTTAGCGCAAATTCTTGTTGTGGTCTTAAAGACATGTTCAAGTTATTTAGAACAGAGGAAAGAGCCACAGCGAACTCCGCTTCAGACGCCATCTTCTTTGTTCATGAGAAACTGAGCATCATGGTGTGTGACGTACGCTGCTCAGCGCTGATTGGCTCGGTTAGAATTCTCATGGGGTGGGGTTATTTGAATGGGAGCGTTACCAGGCCCTTTGCTTCCCATAACGGTGACATCTGCTGGTGGAGTGAGGAAGATGGTGTCTGGAAATGCAACAAAATTCACAAAAGAAAACAACAATGGTGGTGGTACGAGCCTTTGGGCCTCTGTGGGAATTGACAGGTTGATTTTAAAACGCCCCCCACCCCCCAAATAAAAAGTACACGATGCATGAAAAAAAGTATTAATAGATAAAAGCAAACTAATCATATAAGGAAGCATTGGCATGGCTGGCCAGGCTAGGAACTTAAGTGTATTGTATTGAAAATGATTGAGGGGCTTTTTTTGATGCTGTTGACATGTGTTGCCCTCATTCTGCCATCTCTGACTTTAGCTTCATAAGAGGTGAATGGTTCAGGTGGCAGGACAGTAAAAACATACTTGCTGAGTGGAACGTAACAAAATGTTAGTTGATTCATTGCACAATCCTAATAATAGACAGGGATTCTGTATTTATTTGAGCTATTTTTTTAAATTTACTCTTGTTTATTATGAATCACAACATTTTGTAATATAAAAACCCTCAAGCAAAATTTGCAAACTTTCTAAATGCCCTGCAGCAGTTTTGAAAAGATTTTCCTGTGAGATATTATTGAAATCCATACACTAATGAAACTGCAAAGTAATAAATATTAGTGCTCCATGCAGCACTCTCCAGATAGGACTCTCTTAAAAGTAAAAGTAAGTCCTCCGTTTATCCATTTTAAATTAGTTTTAGAATTTGTTTGTACTAAATAGTCAATATACTGTTAAAGAAAAATAGTTATTGAGAATCTGATTATACATAAAAGAACAAAAAAAGCTGAGTTGAAAAGGCTTTAACAGTCAGGGGGAAAAAAAAAATCCATGGCTGTGTTTTCATTGATTGTGTGTGCAATGTCGAGCACAAAGTCCAATTTTTAACACAGCAGGAACCCACTTCTGTGCTGTTTGTTCTTTAAAGTAAAGATTGATTTTTTTCCTTTACAATGAGAGAGAGAAGATTTAGAACGGGCAACACTGTCGGCGAACGTAGAAAAGCAACACTTTCTGTCTGATTTTTGCTTCTGCGGTCACGTAAATGTTTAGCTCAGACACATTTGTATCCTGTTTGTGCTGAAACCGTATCTCTTGAGCATTTACTGGTGGCGACATCACACAGGAGGCAATTACAGCTCGTTCTATTTCACAATTACCGTGATCGTCTGTGTAGGATGGCGCAGCTCTGGGAACAGCTGGGATGAATAAATCAAAGCTGCGAGAGCAGAGCAGGTTGGGATTGTAGATTTTCACAGTGTCACCTGCCGTAGATTGGGGTTTTGCTGCGTGGCATGTCGCACAGGTGTAGCTATCACTCAGAACCAAGAAGGTGTGGTAAATGCACTTTAAGAGGTTTTCTGTGCAACTGATTATTGATGTGAAGCCATTTCCATCTGTTTGCATTCTGCTGTTTTTATGATTTAACTCATCATTTAACACGTCTGGCTTAAAGAAGGAGTCGGTTGGAAGAGTAAATATCCAGTAAATATCTTTTTTGTGAGAATTATTTTTTTATTTGCTTTTGTTTATATTTATTTCTATTTTTCATGCAGATAGTTCAAGCTACTTTAATTCTGTGCTGCCTTAAGGACAGAACATTACTTGTTTCCTGTTCTTGGTCATCTCAATGAACTATTTTAATAAAGATCTGCTATGCTTTCTTTGTTTTTTATAAAGATGAACTGATTTTGGTCTTTCTGATTTCTGAGAAGGTTGTAAGACTTCAAATGAATTTAAAAATGTTTTAATGATATGAATATATCAAGAAAAAGAAACAGAAAAAAAAGATACATCACTACACGGGTCTGTAACAATAGGATCTGTCGGTAAAATGAGACAAAAAGGCTTAGAAATTCTGGGTTGCTTGATTGCTTGAGAAAGTGCAGGTGAGTGAATACAGAAGTAACACAGGGGAGGAGCTCATGGGGAATTGTGACAATAAGTAAAGAAACAAGATAACAAAAACAATGTGAAAACATGCTTGCACACCAATCAAAAATGATCACACATTTATGCAACTTGAATCAAATTCTACAAAAGAAAACACAAAAATGATCTCTGGGTTGTTTTTACCTGATAAAATGATTGAACATGCCACATTTTGTACCACTTTGCAGATACAGTAAGTCGAACTGAATATATGAAACTGACTTTTTCTCCCATAAATAATAAAAAGGTAAAAATGGCAGAATTTTAGACTCTGGCTTTATGTCTCAGTAGTACGTTAAATGCACAATAAGAGGAAAGTGGTGAAAATAAACATCTAGAATAACTCTATGAATTAAACTTTTTCCCATTTGACACAAAAGGCCGTTTTTAGTCTAGAGGCTGACCACAGTGGACAATTATGTTACATTTTCTAAAGCATACACATTGATGTATTGGATACACAGATTATGAACACCTAATGCATAATAACTTGATGGAGCTACGTGCTGGGCATGCAAACGTCCAGAATCGGCTACAGTTCAGCCTGATTCTCAGTTTCAGACTGAGATAATGTATTTCGATTAAGTGAAGCTGATTATGTGTGCAGTGATCAATACTGGTTTCTTGGACACTGTAGTTCTGCTGTGTCCATGTCTGACTTCAGCTTACTGCTTACTTCATACACGATATAGTCCAAATCAGCAGAACATTTACCATTAATGATTAAGTATATATACCCTACCCCCCCCCCCAAAAAAAAAAAAAAAATATATATATATATATATATATATATATATATATACTGTGTATATAATGATTATTTCTGATTATAATTGGTCTCTGAGTTTTTCATGCAGGCTGAACATTGTCTTCTTCCCTTATCTGCTGCAATAGCTTTTGAGAGAAAATAGTGAAAATCTAGGATTTGAAAAGCCTGTAACTTTACGTCTTTATTTTTACTTTTTTTTCGCCAGGCTTGTGTTATTTGTGGAGATAAATCATCGACGTTGCAAGTCAGTGGTAGGATCGCGTTGCTGTTGTCCAATCCAAGATGTCCAAATATCAGGAAATAATACTCCAAATCCTGCTGTCTGCTGCCAACTTTTTGGTACTGATGCAAGGAATGAAGGGCTTTTTTTGCACAGAGTACAGCATTTGTTCCTACCAGATATCACTGAAAATGTATTGATTAAACGAGTGAACCACACCTTTAAAAGCATTATTCAGAAATGAAAAGAGCTTGAGTTTACAGTATTGTTTGATTCTGTGCCTCACTAAAATTATTTTGAATAATAAAAATTGCTTGGGGGGAAAATTTCTTGAACAATTAAAATGTGATCAATCAAGATTAATTACAAAGCTTCTTATTGCTTAGATTAATTTTTAATCAAGTCTCAACCCTAATAAAACCAATAAACTTTTTATACCTTTGCTGATTGTTTTTTATTATCAGCGCCTCAAATGAGAACAAAAACAGTAAAATCAAGAGTACATGAAGAGTCATATTAATTCCCTCATTTTCATTCATTTTAATGGTTGAAACTGAACAGGTAACTGCAACAGTGGTAGAATATAACCTGAATATAATTTAACCAATTGAATTGATAATCCTAGCTACAAAAATGAATCCAACTGAGCGATAAACCCTAAAGTTTTGCTATTAAGCTTATGAACTAAAACAAACTCATATTTTCTGTTTGAGTTTTAAAGACCTGATGAGCAGCTCCAAAACACTTTTTTAAAATCTAGGCAGGAATTAATCTATAATATTTGAAAACAGACAATCACTGAGACATATCGGACCCGTTTTCGTGTTCTGGAGGCTCAGTGGAACTTATAACAAGCAATTTGACAAGTTAGAGAAACTTTCGTCTGTAGTTTAACTTTTACAGAAACTACTCATCCTCAGCAAATGTCAACTTCTTGGCAATAATTCATAGGGTTGACTCAATGCTTTGGGATCTCAAAGTTACTTTTCCTTGCGTTTCATTAGAGTTTAAACCAGCAGCAGCCATGTCTGCATGATCCACTCAACATTTTTCTAGAATATGGACTTATCAGTACATTTATTTTTATACATCACATGTTCCAAATGTAGTAAACCTGGGTAATTAAATATTTAGATTCTTCTGGATTATTGTCCTTGTATCGTCTTAATTTTATTCAGCAGGCGTCTCTATTTGCAGACAGCTCCATGCTTTGGACAATGAGTTTGTGATAAATAAAACATAAAGATAAAGAATGCAGACCAGGCTGAAAGCATCAGTTGTCTGACTGAGCGTTAGATTAAGCAAGATGCAGCTTTGCATGCAAGGAAAGGATTTTAAATGAGCTAGATTTAACTGATGGATACATTTATGCAGCAGGGTGCTAAAGCGGTTCCTTCCAACCTTTTGAAAAACACATCGCAATCTAAGAACCTACGATGATGTTTATTCACACAGGCTGCAATGGCCAAATAAATAGCATGAATTAGACATCTGGTTGAAGAGTTCATGTTTAATGCAGAGGTGTTTCCTTTATTTTATTTTGATTTTTTCAAGTTTTGAGGATCGTATTCCATCTTTTTGCTTTCCATGAAATGTTTCATTCCATGCAATTAAAGTCTGTTCAGCTCTGATTGATAAAAGTATGTTTGAACAAAAACAACCTGCAAAAGCAAAACATTAGGATTGTCTTTTAAAATAAATGTTACGGGGGGACATTCCTGTTATTCCCATGATAAATTCTATTTTCTGATTATTTATAATGACAAAATTTCCTATAATTGGGTGTCTTTTGTGATTTTATTTAATATACAGTGCAATAAACCATATTTTTAGCATGGTATCTTCTATTTTTGTTCCATCTGAAGCTGTTTTCAGTTGACCTCAAACGTTGCATGTGTGTGTTTGTGTGTGTAATAAAAGGAAATGCTATGCCATAGTGGACAAACAAGCACTTACAGTGAGTTGTAGGGGAGACCCAGGTTGCTGGACTTCCTGCACGCCTGTCTGGCTCCATCATGCTCATGTGAGCAGCAGGCGCTCCGCAGGACGTGTCATGTTATTACTCCCCACCAGAGGCCCAAGAATGTAGAGCAGCAGAGTGCTCTCTAAAACGGCGTTTTCCCCCGGTGTGTGTGGGTGAAGACCAGAAATATTTGTATTTGTGTGGGTTTATGTTAATGTTTATGCATCAAGCTGTGTGGTCATGAGAGAAAAACGGAAGCGAGAGTGAGCGGATTCCTGTGTTTTTGAGATCTCAACACCTCTCTGAGGTATTTTAGCTCCCTCCCCCAATGCTCTCTGTGAAATTTTCATCACAGTGTTAGAGCGGTCAGGCTCTGTTATCCTGTTTTCTATCTGATGATGGAAATATTTGTCTGTAATCAATAAACACTCACTACTTTATTACCGTCCTAGTCTTTGTGTCATAGATTCAACAATATGTTGGTTCCTACTGACATGACATCATCACAGAGTTACATACATGATGTAAATTTCCTGTTCTAAGGTTCTGGACTAGATTGAGATCTAGTGACCGTAGAAACCAATTAAAGATGATCTGAGCTGTGTGACATGGTGCATGATCCTACTGGAAGTAGCCATCAGAAGACAGGTCCACTGTGGTCATAAAGGGATGGACATGGTCAGCAACTCAGGTAGGTTGTGGTGTTTAAACCAGGCTCAGGTGGTACTAAAGGGCCCAGAGTGGGACAAGAACACCTCCCCCACACCATTACACCACCAGCAGCTGCCTGAACCATTGATACAAGGCTGAATGGATCCATGCTTTCATGTTTTCGACAAATTCTGACCCAAAATCTAAACATTGCAGCTGTAAAATAAAGTGTTTTGTCTCTAAATTTGTGTGTGTCTAATGTTTGTCTATGAGAGAAGAGGGCATTGTAATAGATTCAGTGTGTTCCATTTCTCTAATTGTGTTTTCAGTTTTGCTCTCCAGTGTTCTTTCCATTCTGCCAAATGCTACTTGTGTTTATTCAATGAATGGTATGTGTGTGTCATGTGAAAATGTGGCTGTGTTTACCAAATGAAAACACGTGTTCCATTTTGTTAACATGTTACGAGATTTGATGGCAGAGTTGTTTTGCAAAGGGATGCCAGGCTTTAGCAATTTGTGTGTGATGTTTGGGGTTTTGTGTTTGCAGTTTTGAAAGAAACGTACAGTTTCGACAAACGCGTTTTAGCAATCGAAAAAAACTGTAATTCAAAATCACTTAAATCTTCTTTCTTTTTCCATTCTAATGTTTCGTTTGAAATTCAAGTCGTCTAGATGCCTAAATGCATTAAGTTGTGATTGATTATTTAGATAATTATGTAAACAAGCAGTTGAACCAGAGCATCTAACATGACCTTCTCAGTGGCCTAAAGGTATGAGTGTCCACCCTGAGACTGGGAGATTGTGGGTTCAAATCCATGGTTGGGTCATACTAAAGCTTGACACTCAGCATTAAGGGGTTGGATTGGGGGGTTAAACAACTAAATAGTTTCCCAGTTGTGTGACCACTGCTGCATGGGGATGGGCCAAATGCGGAGATGTAATTTCACCAGTGTGTGATGATGACTAATGGGACTTTAAGTAAAGTATGTAAAACTGCTCAAAATTTTTGCTGACATGAAATCATTGCAAATAAAATTCTGTCTCTGAAACACAATAAACACACAATGATGACCCCAACCTTATAACCACTAATGTAAGCTGGCAATGCCTCATTTGCTTTTATATATCAGTCTAGTTATTAATGCAGGAACAGAAAGGTACTCATGATGAAATGTGGATGTTAAAATAAAGAAACAACTCTTCAGGTCTTAAATATTGGACCCAAGTGTCCTAAGAAAAATTATTTTTGTGCACACCTGAAAATATATCTTCAAATATTCCATCTAAACTAAAGTTGAGCCGAGATCCACTTTCAAATAAGGGAAAAAAGAGGCTGCAGCTCTTTTTAGTTTTGTAACTTCTGTTTAATATAGAAACCAATTTATTTTTGAAACTCAGATAGATTTTTGATTTAGAATCTAAATGTCTTTTTCTCATCTACATGACTTTGTTGGGGTTTGGTTTGGATTTTTACATGTTCTGCTGCGACGGCTCATTTATATGGGAAAACAATAGAGAATTATTGTGCCTTGCTATTTGTTTTTTGTTTAATGTGATAATCACTAACACTGATGCTGATCTGCTGTACTGATAAAAGAAAATCTGATTTTTTTTATTAAAAGCTAGATACTCTTTCCAAAACAGCTTTGTCTGTTCATTCTATAAATCCAGTCGAGTTCACAAACTAATAAACATTTCATTTTCTCCTTCTCCCAAATGAGAATTTCAATTTCACATCCTGTTGAGCTGTTCTTATTTGTCATTTTCACTCCACGCCTGCTGATTTGTGTCGCATACAGCAATTTAATTTGCAGAAAAGATTAATTAAAGAGGTGTTTACATCCATTCATAGCACAAAAACATTAAAGACTCAGAAGTTTTGTCAAAAGAGATTTATGCTTTCTGAATCCAGTGTTAGATTATCAAAGACTGTTCCCAGCTGAATGCATACAGTTTTAATTGTTTCAAATTGTAATTTCATCCTAGTAGAAGTTAGTCAGAGGCAGAAAACGGCAGGATTTGGAGTCTTAGTCATTAATATTCATGAGATGTAGACATCTAGCCTCTGATTGGCTAACAGCAACACAACTCTTCTGCTGCTTCCGTTCGCTCTTCTTTCTTGGGTAAAAAAATGCAACGTTGATGTTTTATCTTCACAAATAACACAAGCCTGAAGGAGTTGACCTGAAAGAGACAAGTTTCATGTTTAGCATTAATGTGAAACTCTGCGTGACTGATCGTATTACACGTTTCTCAGTGAACTGCTGCTTTAACTATATTTCAGAAAGTGGCGCTAAAATCCATTTCCTCTTTTACGTTCCAGATCCCAGTAATGACGGGAGCCTTCATGGACTCCTCGCCCAACGATGACTACAGCGGCGAGCACTCGCTCTTCAACTCCTCGGCTAGCGTCAACGCTGCGGCCTCAGCTGCCTCGGTACACGGCCAGCAGGACGAGCAACAGTCTATGTCTAGCGATGCCATCTGGCTCTGGATCGCCATCATCGCTACTATTGGAAACATTGTGGTGGTGGGCGTTGTCTACGCCTGCACTTTCTAATAAACATGCTTACGCAGACCAACTGAAAACTCACGCATCATGCTTTTTGTGTTTGGGGATGACAAACCCCAAAGATTCTCTGCTGAACAGATATATCATCTATCTTTATGTCTCTCTTTTTCTTCCTCTCACTGGGTTTTCAGAT
The DNA here is from genome assembly GCA_006937985.1 of Aphyosemion australe. Classification (NCBI taxonomy): domain Eukaryota; kingdom Metazoa; phylum Chordata; class Actinopteri; order Cyprinodontiformes; family Nothobranchiidae; genus Aphyosemion; species Aphyosemion australe. Next base: position 1,175,598 of record SSNS01000054.1, read on the forward strand.
TATTTAGAGCCCCTCGGACTAAGTTCTGACAATGACAAATACACTTCCATATTTCTTTATCCAAGAAAAGGAGTGGGATTTGGCTGCATTTGTCATCGACAAGCACTTTTGAATTCTGCGTCCGTAGGTTCGGGAAGAGGCTTGAGTGCATGACAGCCCGTTTGTTAGGAAGAGAGCAAACAAAAAAGCACTCTCAGTCAATAATCTGAAGGTTTCAGGTTAAGCTTGTTCCTGCATACTTTCCTAGAGATCGTCCTCACTCTTAGTGTAGATGGGAGAGCAGAGAATAAATGAGGCTTAAGATTCTGAGAGAACCAGGTCATTTTAAACACCCATCAGATGATTTCAGAGCCAATTCAGGTCATGGCTGCTTCATCACACAGCTGAACACATTGGTTTAAGCTGAAAATATTCAAAAGTACCCGTGTTATTTTTATGCTCTGGAAGCCAGAGCATCGAAGCTGACTTATGTAGCAGAGTCAAAGCATGGACATCCGTGTATTGGCCAGCAATATAGAGTTTAGATGTTTTTGAACTGGAATCCAGTGATCTAGTTATCAGTCAGTATCTTACCTGCAGGAAGAATTTCCTAGGGTGTTTAAGTAGCTGTTAACTTAAATTCCCCCTTAAGAATTCCTTTCTGATTCTCCAAACTGGTATCATCCAGTCTACTGCAGGTTACATTTTAGGCCTTTTACCAATATGGTTCCATGAAAATGCTTCTTAAAGCCACCTCCTAGAAGCCCAACAGCAAGAGGTTGACTGCAACCAGAAGAAGGGACTACTGGCTGCTGGTACCTACTCCAAAAAATCCCTCTTCAAAAATTCCAAGCTATTCCTTTAAAATCCCATTAAAGAGGATTCTTCACTGCCAACTCAATTACGCTAGAAGGGATCACTGTATGTTCATCTGTTCATAAATTAATGAGTACAGTAGCAATCTAAAAATACAATAAAGCTGTCTTTGCAGTTGTTCCAGACAATATCTACAGAATATATTAGAAGCACAAGAAAAACAAAGAACCTTTGTAGCCTTCTTTTTCCTTGTTAGCAAACTATTTTCATATGATTTTATTGCAGCTTGTGAAGGACTGCTATTTTTATTATGCAGAAGTTACACTTTCCACAGTAGAAGATAAAACCTGATGGTAAAGATGTGTGTAAGGTGTACAAATAATCCAGATGTAGCTAGCACAGACCAGAAACCAAGTGAATGTTGTGGTAGAGACAAACCAGTTTGCTCTCAGGCTCGGGACTCACTTCCTACTTTGCTTATGAACAGAAACGATTTTTAGGTTGTTTGTTTTGCTCATTTAGGCAAATGGAAGAAATTTGCACGACGGTTTAGCACTGCAAACATTAGTTTAGCTTCAGCGTAGAAACACAGCTGATGCTTATGGAGGAAAATTCCCCAAAATGAGGATGCTCTGCAAAAACACCTGCAATCTTTGTTGTGCTTCCTACACCTCGTCTGTCGCTGTTGCACCCTTTTAGATGTGATTTGTCTCAGTAGAAAAAAAGACTGCACTCAGACAGGCAGCTATAAAAGATTATGGCACTGTGTTCATCTTGGAGACACAATAACCAATGCATCAAGTATATCTGCGGCTCCAGCTGAGCTGCTTCGGTGCATCGCTGAGCTTTGGCACACAGACGATTTTTCAACCGCGAGGCATTTGAGTCGTCACACGGTAAGGTAGGAAGTGAGGCCCGAGCCTTACCTTGGATGCTGGAGGCAGCTGTCTCTGCATCAAATAGCTCTTGTCCTAACTAGGACATGAACACTCCAACCTGAGACTCGAGCATCAACCTACAGCCAAAGATACGATTAAAGCTTGTCCCATAATACAATCCACCACATCCTCGTAAATAATACAGCTGCTAGGCTTTGATCTTTGTTTCAAATGTGCTAACTCAAGTCTGCGCTTTGCTTAAACCACTTCCTGCAGTGTTTGAATTATACAGGGGAAATAATGAGGGGTAATAACATAAACTCAAAGATGGTTGTTTTATGCGTCAAGTCTTTACTCACATCATAAAAATGACTAATTCTCATTTCTACACGGACATTTTTGCTAAGTGAACTGTGACTTACAAAACCATACCGATATGCTATAGCGTTATAAACCTGTTGTGAAGACACTACACTTGTTTAAATGTTCAATCACTTGGGAAAAAAATAAAATAAAAATGACTTAATGTATTTATTGTACGAAGGTTTAGATATACAATAATCTGTTGTTATGGGTGTACTTTTACAAGGTTTAAAGGTGGACTTTTAAAGCCTGTTATTTTTCATAAATGGTTGATGTAGAAATATTTAGACGTGTAAAACACATACACAATGCTCTTTTTGTAAAGATATATGCTACTATTAAAATTTCTGTAATAACGCAAATGGATTTTCTACTTTCTTTAAGCTAATGTCATTGGGAACGCTAAATGTTTGTTTTTTTCGAGTTTGTTGCCTTGGAGGAAGTTGATGGTGTGATAAAGTGTTTTAGTTTCATCTTTTTTCCCCATCTAGATTCTTTTTTATTGCTGTTTGTGAAGAGCCAACCCTCTGGCAGGTTTTACCAGTTGCTGCTCAGCCGCCCTGATGATATTGATACCAAGCTCAAATAGTGCTATCTGTCATCCTGACACGGGTCACGGTTGTTTAGAAATCACCTGCATTCACTGTTCTGTTCTCTCTTGCCCTACTCTACCCTTCGACAGTGATAACTGGAGTTATGCTAAACAAATATTGAGCCAAAACACTAAAAAAATACATTTACATAATCCATTTGAAAACCAATTATATGAAAATCCCAAATATTTTTGACCAAATTTTCTGTTTCAGACGCATTCATGGAAGGAAAACAAAAAGTTTTCTGTGCACGATTAGGATGAGATATTTTGGTTTTATTTTGCACAATGATTACATTTGTGAGTCATTTTCACATTTTCAGTTGTCTTTGTAACACCTAACAATCAGGGTCCCTTTATTAACGTTAGTTCATTAATAAACTATTAAATAAAATCCTAACAATTGCTTAATATTAAGTAATGCATCACTAAGCAGCCCCACTCCACTTAATAGTTAATATTGGGAACATTAATAAAGGGATCCTTTGTTTATTAATGCTTAATAATGCACTAAGTAACATTAATAAAGGGACCCTTATTGTAAAGTGTTACCTGTGTTTCTGTGTAACAATTACAAATAATTCTTACCCACTGAAAGCTTATTTGGTGATCTTGCTTGGTAAAAATAGATTTCTGTCCTTGAGGATTGATGAGCTAACAGCTAGTTAGAACTCAGCCATGACCAAAGTAAATCCCTAGCGTTTTATAACGGCTCCATTATCCTAAATGTCATGCAAAATTTATTTCATAAATGTTACACAGCTTCCAAATTCAGTTTACATCTTTTTTATTGCAAAAATTTTACAAAAAAATATTTATAAATTCCTGTTGCACTTGCATGCATCAGAAGTGCAGCATTGTGCAAAGATGTAAATAATCATGCAGTGTGAAATTATTAATTATGTGTGAGAGAATTATAAAATATTGTTGGGTGAAGTGCTGTGAGATGTAGGAGACTGGAGCTATTTTAAAATGACAGCCATGCACTTTGGTCTTGGTTGCATTTAGACTGTTATTAGTTCATCGATGCTGTTGGATGTTAATTATTTTCTGAAAGGAGGCTTCAATGGAAGCTATCTATATTGAGTAAGATGGTGATAATCTAAATGTTTTGCACAGAAATGCACCATAAAATGGCTGAAAAAGCCCTTCCAAATCTACCTTTTGCTAACGAGTAATTGCATGATGTAGCACTGCCTAGTGGTACAATAAGATATTGTTTTAGCCACTTTTTTTCTTTTTTCATTGTAAAACAAACCTGACATATTGTTCCCAGTTAATGAAATTAGATTTTATTTATTTATTTTTTTGCCATACTACGCTAATGAAATCCGTCATGGTCCATTTCAGCAGCTGGGCTTTTTCCTTCCCCTTTTCTGTCTCCTTATCTCTGGTGTTTTTGTGTTTTTGTCTCCCTCTGTCTGTCTCCCTATATCTCTGTGACTTCCTGATTCCTGGCAGAGTTCCTAACACAGCTGTAGCTCATCACCATGCAGAGTACTTTCTTTGGGATTCTGTCCACTCCCCACCAGACTGTTGCTGTCTGCGTCGGGCTCCAAAAATAAAATGTCAATTATTTATATTCCAGAAACTTTCAGAACCACAGCAACATTGCGGCCTGCTTTCAGAAGTTCCCTGCCCATCCCTGACTCGTGGAGAAATGTAAGGCCAGTCTGTGTGCTGCTCAGTGCTTTTGTTATTTAATGGGCTGAATCCAGCTAAGAAGGCATCTTGATTTAATATGTTCACGGATCAGCTTCACTCAGACGTTCTCTTCTGATCCACTCAAAACACAACATAACTTTTAAACAACCTTCACTTTATTTTCATGCCATTGTATCCAACTCTTTCAAATTTATTCAAACAACTTAGTTTGAGAGAAAAAATAACAAGTCCCAGAGACTTCCTCTGCAGGTGAAAGAGAGGCTGAGAAGATATAACAGGAAGAGCAAGAATTAAAGGAATTTTTAATCACAGATTTGTCTCTGAGGGTTTTCCGGATTGAACAGCAGCTATTCTTAGAACACCTGAATTAAATAAGTTGCCACTGACCTTGGTTGGGACTAATATATGCTAATGCAATGGTAATTATCTGACTTAGGTGATGCTTTTGTGAGAAATCCACAGAGGCTAATTCTTCATTTATAATGTCTTTGCAACTTTGTCCCTGGAATAATAGATAGTGTCATTACTTTTAACCCAGGACTACATTAATCAGACTGGACTGTACTGGGAAGGAAAAGGAGAGAAAGGAAATTAAAGAAAGAAATGGAATTGTTGTCTTTGCCTCAACTCTAAGAACTCAGACACAAACTACGTGAGGTTTCTGTTTACACATCATCACATATCTATGGTATTTCATCCTTTTTATAAGTCTGAATCCCCTTTCTGCAGTATTTGGAAAGTTGAGTTTCATTAGCCACAGCTGGACCTGATGTTAAACCTGTAGAATGGCTTAAATCACCTGAATAGATCCTGTTTGACAACATGAACTAGACTAAAAGATCTCAGAAAGCAACATATATTTCCCTGTTCTAAAAAGATCCATGAAAAGATGGGGTAGGGGTGGACTACCCACAAGATTGTTCCAAGGAGAAAAGACCAGCTGACTAAAAACAACTCAAGGTTGGCAGACCAAAAACCAAAAACAAACTAAAAACTTTCTAGAAGGTGTGTATCCCATTACATCTGGTGTAAAGCTTAACCTCACACAAACAGGGTGGTGGAGGTGTGATGGTCTGGGGCTTCTTTGCTGCTTCAGGACCTTGATCACTTGCTGTTATTGAAGAAACCATGACCAGGAAACAAATCCTGAAGGAGAATGTCTGACCCGTGATCTTAAACAGGCCAATCATGGTATAATGGGAGTGACTCATTACCAGTTATAACTTGCTTCAATGGTGTTAAACTTATTAGGTTTAGGAGGCAATTACTGTTTTTGTCTAAATTCTGGTCAGATCCTTTTTCATTAATGAAACCATTTGAAAACTGCAGTTTGAATTTACTTAGATTTTCTTTATCTGATGTCAGAATTTACTTTCTCATATGAAACATTTAAGATTGACAAAAAAGCAAAAACAGAACAAAACCTCTAAGGGGGTACAAACCTTTTCACAGCACCATATGTGATGGCTTGCAAGCCATCCTATGTGTATATTCTGGCCATGACCCATAGACAGAACTCAGTTATAGAGCGGAATCTGTGGTTGTCTGTCAAAATGTTTCCGCAACGGGGCAGTCTGCCATACACTGTCGAAGAAAAAGAAGAAGCAAATGCATCCTTTTTCAAAATAAAGGACTTAAGTACCTATATAGGCTCATGTCTCAAAGAAAAGCACACGTCTAAATCGTCCAAAGTTGATGCCAAAACCGTTTCAAACGAGCACCATTCCTAAGCCAACGCCATCTTAGCAGTTTTTCTCCATGGCAGCTCTGTTGTCAAGCCTGCCCAACGTCTCTCTACAAACGGATCGTGGTGACTGGCTGGACCTCAAATTGTTCAGGCCAATTGTAGACCTGCTGAGGCTACAATGGAGCGTGGCTAGACCAACCTGCAGTCCAAAATCTTTGCTCCTGCTACGGTTTGTATAGATTTCTAGTCTACCATAAGTGGGGAATGAGATGTAACCCACATGGAAAGATGTGCTTCCATACATGTCAGCACCTCACAATATGAACAGTTTCACTTCTTCTCTATCACTTCAAATAACAAACTCTGCAACACATACAGCTGTACATTAATGTTAAAGCCTCACCTGATTCAATAGACATGATGCACTAGTATGAAAAAAGGACTCATCTCCGTGAAACTGCTTGGGTGCATGAATAGAACCAAGTTTTTATTCCTCGGGTTCTCTGACTGGCAGCTGTCACCTCGTACAGATTGCACTGACACCTCACCGAAAGGGATCGTATGATTGCCTCTTGATACCTCCAGCAAAGCAAAGAAAGGTTCGAGGGAAAAAGAAAGACTTAGATGTGCTGCTACCATGGTGATAGGAGGCTGTAAAGGATTTCAATCATACCCTTAGTGGCAATCATCTCTGAACCTTTTTCTTTCTCCCTTTACACCCTTCCTTTTCCATAACAGAACCCACCAGTCTCATGCTGCTCATTATGTTTTATTGTCATTTTAGCTAATATCCACTCATAATTAGATCACAGTGCAGAAGGAGCCACCACCTGGTTTAATCATACCTAGATGATAAAAATCCACCAAGATGGTGAAAATTCATTTAGTTTTCTTGTCATTTTTAAAGATACATCCTGAGATTCAACATGTAATCTAAAGCTTTCCTCTCCATCTACTTGGGATGGTAAATAAGTGTGCCATGTGTGACAGGGAACAGAGAGCATTAATGCAATCCCGAGGGCTCCACCACCCCCTGACGCTGCTGCAGCCTCCCTGAATATGCTTCATTACCGTTACTCCGTGATGGGGAGCTCAACATCACTCGTCATCCGCGAGGCAGGCACTGGGTTCTTTTGATTTAGGGAGCGGCGTTGAGTGGATGACTGGGCTTGTCTCTCACACGCTCTTCTATTAGGTGAAAAAGGCAGACAAAATATCTGTCACTGCCAGTCATCTCGCATGAAATACATCCTTAGGATGAAAACGGAATATATGAGGAAGCTGAGTAATGGAACAAGACGGATGCAGCACCTGAGCCTTGAGTCAAATCTCTCAAAAATTTCAATCTTATTAATCTCAATGTGTTTTAGCATTCCTCTCAGTTTTGTGATGGAAAATGACAGTTATCTCATGTCTACAAACCTTAATATCCAGTCTGTTCAGAATATTTAAAGTTCCCATTATGTTAGTATCTGTAGGTGTACGGTGCCGTAACAGCATGCGGGGAGAAAAAGCAGAAACTCTCAAGAGTTGGCTGGGAGAGGAAGAAGCCCAAACTTTTATTGCAGACTGACAGGACAGAACTAAATGTGCTCCAAGGCAAGAACTACAGGAATATAAATGCACTTGACAAGACTTGAAGAATCTCAGATGGAGTCTGGCTAAAAAAAACAAAAAACAAAAAAAACACATTTGGCATTTTGCTTTTTTACCCGACACTCTCACTTGTCATCAGATAACCTCCTGACTACAATGTCTGGAATGAATTTGCTCCTGTTTCATACTTCTTTAATTAGGTTTTTTTTATTCTTGTGAAGTGCCTTGTGAGTTTTTATCTTGAGAGGCGCTTTATAAAAGATTGTTTCTTCTTCTTCTAATTTTATATTTTATCTTACTTTCTCCTTGCTGCTGATATTCTCTTATCAGGGTAAAAGTACTTATTAGTCTCTTTTAAATGGCTATTTGAAATGAATGACAATTGTTGGTTTGTGGTCCGTGATCCGGTCCCACCGCTGACTGCAGCCTGGGCTGGACCCCCGGTCCCTCCTGGTTCTTTTCTTGAGAGGGGAGGGTCGTCCAGAGCACACTTCAACTCATGCCAATCACTTTAATTCTACCACAGCAGTTCTTCAATAGAGACTATGATACAGTTGTTCATTTTAACTTGATTTATATAAAAAAGCAGAGAAAAAGCACAGAGCACAAAAACAGGCCCGGACTCCCTGAATAACCTCCAGAAAGTAACTCTACTGACATCATCTGATATGGCCCCTACCCCCTTAGTCTTGGCACCCTCCTATTGGATGAAGACAGGAAACTGTGTGACATGGTGCCACGACCATATCTGACAAAGATCGTAACCTGAAAACTGTTTGTGGAAAAGAACAAACAGTGCCTGCCTACATAGAATAAAACATCTTGATTTTGTCATTGTCACGTCTTTGAAAAGTGCTTTCCAGGAAGGGCATCATGCCTGAAAACATGAATAAATAAAATACATTAAAGCAGTGGCCTTAGCCCACATAAAAGGCAAACTTTATTTAAAAAAACAAATTTCACGGCGTCCATTTAATCCTTCACAGCATTGAGGCAGTAGTTGAAATTTGGATAGAAGCTATGTTTGAGCATATTTGTCCTTGCTGCATTTGCCCCGTACTGTTTTTCTGAGGGCAGTAGCTCAAACAGAGAGCGGCCAGGATGGGATGTGTCTTCTGCAATGGACTGGGCTTTTATGAGGCAGAGGGAGCTGTGAAGATCTTCCAGTGAAGGGAGAAAAAAATCATGTTTAGATTGCACAGATTATCAAGCAAGATCTGATAGAAACCCTCAGTTGAAATGATCCAGATTATCAGTCCATAGAATATTTTCCTAAAAGTTTTGGGGATTTTTCTCTTTCATATTATTGAGTCATATAAACTCTGACTGTAACCTTCAGCAAGTGACATCTGCAGGGCTTTAGATGTTGTTCTGTGTTCTTTAATTTCTTTAGAACGGAGCATGACGTGCTGCTTTTGAGATCATTTTGCCTACTTCCTCTTAGACAGGTTCTATGGAATTGGTTTCTTACTCAACCGGCCTGAAAGCAATCAGGCCTATAAAACATTTGTTTCGTCACAGGACATGTATGATTTAACAAGGGCTTCAGCATTTTATACAGCACTTTAAATGAATAGAACATCTTTGCAACAGGGTTCAAAATAAAGATGTAACGTGTTTTCTGTTGACATGTTGTTCAGTCTCTTGATCAGTGTCTTTCCATGCCTGAATGATCTAGAAATGGGAGTTAAAGCAACAGAAGATGATTCAGGAACTGTAAAAGTATTACTTCCCCTTATTTCGTTGGCATACTTACATCCAGGAAACAATTCCAGACTCAAAATACCCCAAAGCACCAGATGGGTGGAACATCTTATTGAATCCAGCTGTTGTGCTTTTGTCTAAAAACACCACAAAACAGAGCAAAACACCATTAATGTGTGTTGTTTGATTAAATATGTGGTCTGCTGTTTATATGTGTTTATGGGAATAGTCTCACAACTGCAGGGGGAGCTTTTGTGCAAATAAAAAATGAAACAGGTTTTAACTTCAAAAGGGTTAGGGTTAGAAGAAGCTCAAAAGGAACAGCTCGTGTCCAGAGAAAAATTTCATATTCCATCAAACTTTTCTGCAAACAATCAAAATTTTCCTTGAAATCTCCTAGAAAACATAAAAATAGAGGAGCTGCATCAATATGTTTGCAGGGTACTTTACTGTTACATTAAATGTAAAGCTAAGAGCACCATACTGCTCTGTCAGTAGACTCATTATGACTGGAATCCTGCACGTCATACATGCACGTCGTCATGAAACTGACATGTCTCACTCCTGCAGCCCGATGCAACCCCTGGGTCTCAGCTGCTGAGTAAAATGAAAACTGAAATCACTTCAAGGTCTAATAGAGGATCCAGTAAATGGAGGATGAGACATGTTTTCAGACAGACAGACGTGCACGCTGACAGAATCTGACAGGATGACTTAGATTGACGGGAAGTGTCAGAGAACTGGATTGAGAAGGATCAAAATTATCCGAGGAATGTGTGCTGTGATGAATCTCTGACAGCTTTTTCTTTCCAAGTGGAGCAGAGTTTGATCGATGCTGACTTCGGTCACTTCCTGCTAACTCTGGAACAATGACAAGTTTGTCAGAAGGACTCTCCACATTTTTAAACTTACTTGTAATGGGTTAGGTACGTTTTGACATCTAAATTCCAGGCATTTGCTTGAATGTCTTGGATTGCAAAGTAACATCATTTTAAAAAGGGCATTTACAATACACTAATATAAATATTAATCAACCATAGATCAGTCAACATGAGGCAATATGAACTTTGTCCAGCAGATGGCACTAAAATATTTTTCAGCTAGTTATGTTCCAGTTTCAAGGGAATCTGCTATAAAGATGAAAAGTTACATACACAAGTTCAAACACCGTTTTATTGCACATAAACCTTTGACATATTTCCACATTCAACTGTTTAAAGAAGAACAATACACAAATAAGGTTAGAGGAGGAACAGAGAAGTGAAAGGATGTTTTAGTAAAGCAGATTATTTATGGAATAATATATTGCACACTCTAATATAAATATGCTTTGATTAAATTATGTCGAAAACAGCTTTATGTGTCACAGAGGTATCAGATCCTGCCAGCATAAACACGCAGAAGGAAACTATTGCGTCTCTAGACATTTTTCCTTGTGTGACTCAGTCTAAAGAGAGCACATCTGCTAAGGCAAACATTTCTTTTGCTGTTCTTTTCTACAAATATATTCAGAATATTTTCTACAGACTTTCTATGTCAGAATTGGAAATATTCATCTTCTAGCATGTTTTCTGTTGAGTATTCCCTTTTATTTGCTCAAAGCCAAAACCAAAGAGCAGGTAGTAATTAGCTTGTCACGTTGCTGCACCGCGTCCAGGCCAGACGCGTTCCAAAAGCAGAAACTTGGAAACGATTGTAGGACTTTTACTTATTTTTTTGCCTGACTCTTTAAAAAGGGAGGCCCCTTCTTATGGTCACCTTTCCACCACATAGAACATATACTTTCAGGATAATTTAAACTGAACTGATGCATTTTATACAGGCATTATGGATGTTTTATTATATGCATAACAGCAAGTCAAAGACACAATTCTAGATAACAAAATGCTTTTGAATGTTTTTTTTTGTCTGTTTTTATAACCCTAAGTGTTTTGGGGATGTAAAATATTTCACATTTTTTCCACACTCTTTACTTCTCCCTTTGTGTTTTTCTTCCCATGACTATAATCAAAGCCAGAAAGTCTAGTTAAACAGATTTATTTCACCATAAATGGCAAATGTTTCACAAATGCAGTTAAATGTTTGTTGTTTAACCCCTTGTTGCTCCAAAAGCAGGGTTTAAATGAAATTATTTTATTAGGAGACATATAAACATAAACTTAGAACTTAAAAGTAAGGAACTGTTTGGTCAGTGATCTTTGTCACCATGCTTCAAAAAGCTTCAAGGCTTTTAAACAATATAAGATTTATCTCCAAAAATAATCAACTACAAATACATATTTCCCTACTTTTGTATTAAAACACCACTTTCTCAGTCTTTTCTAGACACAAAACAGCAACGTCAGTCAGTGTGTTTCTTCTCTAGCTGCAACATCTCATCAACACATGCTGAAATTTTCATTTTCAAAGAACTCCCTTTGTATTAGACTGCTGGGCCTGGGTGTGTTTTGAGTATCTTGCTGTTCTCATCAAAGTCACATTAGTGGTTTGAGACCATAAATTAGACCTCGAACTGCTTCGAACATTAAATCTGACTCTTGGTTTGGCTCCATCTAACACACTCAAAGACCCTGATTATGAGGTGCAGCTGGGAAAATAATAAATCAGATAGGTGTGGAAAACCGTGCCGTGTTGTCTGAAAATCCACAAGGAGCTTGAAAAGACTGGTTGACATCAGAGACGACTAATGGAAAAAAAACGTCGACGGGAAGAGGGAGGCAGGAAGTGAGCGGAGTGTTTTTGAAGAGAAGCGTGAGGCTTGCCGCCTCCTCATCCAGACATTTCTCAATGCACACCACTGAGACATAAATAATAGCAGACAGAGCTGTAAACTGTTTTAATGACTGTTCTGGGATTTTTTCTTTTTTTAGGCATTCAAATCTTTAACAAGTAATATACTCTCATGAAAAATTACCTCAAAGAATGCCTTTTTAAAAAAGTTGTCAAAATGTTTTTATTCCAGGAAAATGGAGCCTGTTTCTGACGCTCAGATTACTGGAAAAATACGGTCTATTAATCAACACTCAAATGACTTTTGCGGGTGCTCGGATTCAATTTAGAGGTGCTTCTGACATATACAAATAAAACAAGCATTTTTCTTTGAGATTACAAGATAATTATGGTGCAAAACCAAATAGTTCTTGTGTTGCTTCCAGTTTCATCACTCAGTGTCACCTTCATGACAAGCAGGGATGAATTATTACAAACAGGTCAGTGATGGATGTTCGGTGATGTGACACTTTCAGATCTAATCTATTCTGTTCTGATGAAAAAGTACCCCTCTTGATTTATTGTGAGAAAACACTTTTTTTAGGTTACTATAACTCCCTTGAAGACAATATCAGCTGAAAAACAGCGAGGGAATAACCCTAGCTTGTTTTCTCAAGATATTAATCTGAAAGCACAAGTCTGTTAAACTAGTTCCAAAGAAAAAGCAAAGAACTCAAATCATCATTTTCCATGCTTCTGAAAAAAATTACAATAATCACTTCTGTACTGCATAATACACAGATATATGATAAATATTTATTTATTTATTTATTCATCCCTCCATTGGGAACAGATCCAGAAGGGAAGACCAGACATCCCACTCTCAGCTCCTCCTGAGGGATGCCAAGATGTTCCCCAGCCAGAGACTAGATAAAACCTTTCCAGTGGATTCTGGCTCTACCCTGGGGTCTCCTCACAAGGGGTGATTCTAAAGGAAATTGATGAGGAGGCTCTTAGTCATAACTACCTGAACAACCTTAGATGACTCCACTCTGAGCATGATGAAGCTCCTTATCTTGCGGTAAGCCCGGGTACTATAGGAAGCTCTTTTCAGCCCCTTGTTTTTGGGGTTTCAACTTATTTATCAAGAACCAAATCTTGCGACTAATGAGTGAATGTATTCAAGGAGATGAGCTCGGTTAGTTTCCAGTTTTCCTGCAGCCTGTTCCATGCAGAAGGAGCAGAGTGAACAAAAGCCCTTTTGCCCAGTTCAGTGCGAGCAAACGGAACACAGAGTAACAACTGATCGTTTGCACGCAGACTGTGAGAAGTTACACTTCTCCGTGAGATTAAGTTACAGATGTAGTTGGGTAGTAATCCAAGCATGGCCTTGTAAATGAAAGTGTACCAATGTGCCAACCTCCTGGTGGACAAAGAAGGCCATCCCACTCGAGAATACAATTCACAATGATGGGAGATAACAGCTGGAAGACTAAAGAGGAAGCTCAGAATCCAGACCACCACGCTTGGACTTCCGTGTTTGGGTTTACCGACACACCACACTCCTAATTCACCAATCTCACCTTTGTGTTTCTCGGTCAGATCTGTCAATACATTTCTACTGCCCTCTGGTGGAGGACTTGCAAGTGGCAAGAGCCAATATTATTTCTTTATTACTATATCAATCCATTTTCTTATTTGGGGTCGGGTCACGGGGGCAGCAGCCTAAGCAGAGAAGCCCAGACTTCCATCTCCCCAGCCACTTGGGCCAGCTCTTTCGAGGAAATCCCAAAGCGTTCCCTGGCCAACTGAGGAACTTAGTCCCTCCAGCATGTCCTGGGTCTTCCTTTGGGTCTCCTCCCGGATGGATGTCTCTGAAAAACCTCACCAGGGAGGTATCCAGGAGGCATCCTAACCAGATGCCTGAGCCACCTCAACCGGCTCCTCTCCATAAAGTAAAACTGATTATTATTATTAGTAGTAGTAGATAAATCAATAGTTAATTTTCCAAAAGTTGATTTTTTTATTAATGGGTTGATAAATCTTTATTTGAATAAAAAAAACTTGAATTAGAAAAAACATAATGCCTTCAAACACTAAACATTCAAATTCAATGTAGGATCATCATGGCATGCAAAAGTATTTCTGATAAAATACAGCATCTTTTCAAATATTTTAATCTCCAGTATCTCATTTTTTCAAACTATACCTATCAACGACATTTGACGAACATGGATTTGCGAGGCCACAGAATTGACTACTCAGTGCAAAGATCAAGATTGAACTTGTGCTAAAAAAGAGGAATAATTTTATACATATATTTGTTTTTCAAATACAGGAAGGGTGACTGAGAAGAGAGGGAAACAGACGTGTGTTCCAGCTGAGTCAAACCACTTCACTCTGATTTGATTGCGAGACAGAAAACCTGATTCTGCTTGTTACCAGGAGATAATGGTGAGCAAGTGCATGGTACCAGTACCAGATAAAATAATCTGCTTCACATCAAGTGCTTCATTCTGCCTTTTAGGGTCCCACCTGCTGGAGATCACTCTGAAGTCACTGCTCATGAATCAGATAAAAAAATTTTCTTGAAATAAATGAGTTATGCTTTTAACATACATCAGATTGTTGTGACAGAGCTGTGCCCAATGTGAAATGGGGAACAGAAATAAATAGTTGCAACATTTTCCTGTAATAGAAGGTGGTGATTTAGTTCCTCATGATCATGCATCTAATGCACAATAATCATAAGACTATTTCACACCATAGAACCACACATTATTCATATCCTTGTTTTTCCAATTCACTTGGGAACGCTGTTTAGGATTCTAACCTATGATCTCTTCATTTCCTTTGAATTGCACATTATTCATTGTGCAATTTATCGGAAATAAATGAAGTCATCAGATAAAATTGTAGAATCGGAGGCTGGATGATGGAGCTGTAGTGCAGAAAATCTGATTAGACTGGACGATTAGGTTTTGTGTAGGAAGAGACTGCAGGGTTTCAACTGATACCAAACTGGCGGGAAGGGTCTCATTAAACCTGCGACTCCAGCAAATAAGGAGGTTTTTGATTTATTGTTTTGGGTCATGCAATTATCCATGCATTCTGCTATGTCTATGTCTAACCCAAAAGTCAGATTTTATCAGAGTAGGGGCCTGTTTTTATGTTCAGATAAAAGTGATTTGAGGTCTGTTTTGTTTAATGCTTTTGTGGTGGCAGTTTTGAAAAAAATAAAACTTATCTGATCACCATATAAAAATCAGAGGGCGCACCAGTGGAATTTAATGCTCTATAGTTTGGAAAAATTATGTTTTTGCAAAACAATTTTAAAAATGTATATATATACAAGCATACCAAAACCTATCCTCCAAAAACTGCATGCAGCATTCAGCCAACTATTCAGATGACGTGAATATCTTTTGGGAAGATCAACTCTCCATATATTTGGATAAATAACTTCTTTCGTAGAGCTCTATCTGATACAACTTACTGTAAACATCATCAACAAGCACCAACCTGTCAAACCTTTTCCTCCTGTTAACAAACAACATTCCTAGTACTGCAGTCCTGCAGCTGGTAGGCTTCCAAGGATATCCTCAGCAGGCCAGTATCTTCTCACAGATGTGTTGGACAGTACCTGAAACGCTTTTTTTTAAAAGAGCATACGTGTTTAAAAATGAAATATCATATGTTTAGTTTTCTGCCTCAACTGAATTCTTTTGCAGATGTTAGAGCAGTGACTCTACTCTAAGTACTAAGATCAAATCATCCAAACTATGCAGGGATGCTGATTGAAGCCTTCAAACTGTAGACTTTCTACTTGTTGGCTGAGCCTAGAAATGTTGTCCATAAAAGTTGTGAACCAAATTGGTGTCAAAGAGCAAACCCAGAGAAGTCCATCGCTCACTGAAAACAACTCTGACCAATTACCAGCAATGCAAACCCAACTCTTATTCCAGTTACACAGAAACATGATAGGCCTTAGCTGTGCCAAGCACCCCATAATCTCAAAGTACCTCCTGCAGGAAACCACAAGAGACATGGTCATAAGTCTTCCAAGAGTGGTTTGGCTGATTTATATAAACATTTCTATTTAAATTCATGCAATTGGC
This sequence comes from Aphyosemion australe, assembly GCA_006937985.1. Taxonomy (NCBI): domain Eukaryota; kingdom Metazoa; phylum Chordata; class Actinopteri; order Cyprinodontiformes; family Nothobranchiidae; genus Aphyosemion; species Aphyosemion australe. The sequence goes on from SSNS01000054.1 coordinate 1,191,705, forward strand.
CTTGTTCTTTAAAAAGTCTAATTTGTAACAAATGGCATACAGACTCAACAACAAACTGGGGACAAAACAACACTAGCTAGTGACATTTTTCATCAATAATGTATACTAATGCCAGACATTAGTTTTCCACATGCAAACATGCAACACGTAAAAGCTCTGTAAATACAATAGATGGAAGGCGGGTCACAGTTTCAAATTACCCACAAATCTCATGATGCTCCTCTGGCTGGGAATGTGGCTGTTAAATTGCACTCCTGAAACCATCAAATGTTGCACTTAGTGCCTGTCTTGGGCAGCCAGTGGAAACAAATCCAACAACAATATGACGCAGTGCAAAAAACTGATTATATTTAATAATAAATACAGAGATTTATCAGTGTTGGGATGTACTTGTGCTGTAGGGTTCTCATAAGCTGGTCATCTGATTTAAGGGCCGGAATATACTTGCTGTTTAATGACGCGTATGCGTGTTTAAAATGGCTGCCACGTGTAACTTGTGTTGACTTGAAGCATCATTTGTGCACGTCACCCGAAATTAACACAACACGTCAGAACGCTGCAATATACGAGTAACCAGCAGGCGGAGTTGACAAAACAAGCAAGACACACCCACCATGAAGACTCCTACTCTGGTTAAGAGGTCTTCCATACTATCTACGATACTGCCTGTCTTTTTTTCTGCCATGATCTCAAAATGAACCAGTTACTGATCTCTTCTATTGATGCCATGTTTGTTTTGGTTGTACCCACAAACCTGGCTCTCTATCTGGTCGGGGTACCCTCATGCACCCCCTAGTGGAACACCCGTGTACTACATGCAGTGCAGCGCAGTGCCGTGCAGCTGCAAGTATGTGAACAAAGATGCAGCCTGCGCCAAAGCAAGGTTAAAAAGCAAGTATATTCCAGCCCCAATAGTCTTGATCAGACCTTCTAGCCCTTAGCTAAATACATGTTGAATCATATGTATAGCTGTTATATGTGTGCTTGTTTTACATATACAGCTTGGATAAAGATAATCTAAAAATCAAAATTTTTGCACAAACACTATTATTGAAAAAGTTCAACACCTGATTGAGTGCACGTGCTAATCTTCTCATCTCTTAAGCAGTCATCAAGAAATGCAGTTATCAATAAATGCAGCCTCACTCCTCCCTTACCAAGTAGTTTGGTTGCATTCTGTGTTAATGGCAGAATGCCATTTTTAAAATTTGTTTTAGAGCCAGTGATTGTGCTTCATTGTCTGTGTCTGGTTCATGTTATCATCCTGTGCAACATATTTTAGATTTATGTCTAATGGCTCACTTGGTAGTCCTCTCTGACCAGAACAGCTTGCTTAAAAACCAGAACTTTGTCCTTAGCTAACTTCAAGCTTTCACTTTTGTCTCCTGTTTTTAAAAACCACAAACTCTAATGAGTGCTTGAGGTTAAAATGGAAATGACCAGAAATGTGCTCCACTTTCCAGTTTTCAGCTACAATGAATTAAGTGAAAAAATACTTCTGATTGTATCATTTCCCCCAAGGGTTTGCTTCCCAGTTGACATTGTCAAAGTTTTGAGTTTAAATTTGTTCAGTCTTTGCTTGACATTACACTGAATATGCTTGGCTACACTGTAAAGATAGCTAAAATGTGACATTAAATTACCAGTGTACAGATATTTATATTGATCACACTACAAAATTTAAGTGAAAAAATGTAAATATGGAATTGTATGTATTCATCAGAAAGGAATGTCTTGAAGCCTAGTCTTAAATGTAAACATGGTGTCTGCCTCACGGATGGAAAGAAGAAGCTGGATTCAGAAGAGAGGAGCTGAAAGCTCTGCTTACATCTCTAGAAACCACAAGTCTGAGAGCAAAATGCTTTGTTGGAAACACGTAGAAAACAAATAAGTAATAAAAGATGGATTTTGATCTTTTAGAACTTAATACAGGTAAATTGAAAAAATTAGAACATGTTGCAAAAGTTAATTTATTTCAGTAATTCAGCTTAGACTGTGAGACCATAAAGGCTCCGGAACCCTTTGCAGGTGTTTAGGATTAATAAGTTGATTAGAGTGTGACACTTTGAGCCTATAATATTGAACCTTTGTATAATAAGTGTCTGAGATTTAGAATATTTGGTTTTCATAAGATATAAGCCATAATCATCACAATTACAGCGAGGAACATATGCTTTTGAACACCCTGCAAAGTTCTCCCACTTGGAAATCATGGAGGAGTCTGAAATTCACATTGTCAAACGTTTCCTGTAGTCCTTGACCAGGTTTGCACACACTGCAACAGGGATTTTGGCCCACTACTCCACACAGATCTCCTCTAGATCTGTTTGTCACTGAGCAACATGAAGTTTCAGCTCCGTCCAAAGATTTTGCATTAGGTCTGGAGACTTGTTAGGCCACTCCAGAACCTTGATATGCTTCTTACGGAACCACTGCTTGGTTATCCTGGCTTTGATTCAGAGACTTTTTAATACAAACAAATTTGTTTCTCATTCTCCTCCACCTCTCCATGCAGTCACCACCTCTAAACCCACGTTTTCCCATAATTTCCTTCCACGAATAAAACGTTTGTGGGTGTCTTTGCACTCCTTCAGTCATGGGTGTGTAACGTTCATATCATCAGACTTTTTCTGCAACACGTTCACTGATCTGCTCTGTGTTTGCTGCACTCTTTTGTTTTTTTGAGGGGGCAATGGCGGTGGTATTAGAGAATACTTTGGACATCCTGATCATAAGAATAGTAATTTTAAAGCTCTGAAGTTGTAATACATTTTTTTCTGCATCACATAATATTGAGATCTTCCTGAAGTCTTGAAAGTGATGGGGCAATGCTCATTTGGATCAGAAAACATTTTATAATCATTCTTCCTAGAAACTATACCTGGTAAGTATCTTTTGATATTGTACAGTCACAATCATTAATAAAACATACAATGAAATTGATCATTTTGGATTCACCTTTTGCAATTCCTTTGACTGTTGTCTCAACTTATTTGCAGGAATGTTCCATCCTGGAAAAACCTACAACTGTCTGGAATGTTTTGAAGTTATGAAAAGAAACTACTTTCTTTAAACATGATGAATTGAAATGATTGCTTGGAAATGATTTTCACTATTTCAGACGGGTGGAAAGATCATTCCTGACATTATTCTCCTCTGAATTCATATTGGCGTAAATGCTCCAGACCCGAGAACTAACACATCTGATTTTAGAGATGTGTACTTGCAATGATGATCAGTATAGAAAGTAAATTTATTTAGCAGAAAATGTAAAACTTTAGAAATAAAAGACAGTGATCTTAAATGTTAGCCTTTTATTAAACCCAGTAAAACAGAAGTCAGATTTTTTTTTAAATCATCTAAGCTTGTAGTGTATAGTTTTACTGTAAAGTGGACAGTGGACACACACGAGAGCCAGTCATGGGTTACGTAGCATGCTGACTGCAGCATAAACTTGCCTTGCCTTTTTGGCTGACATCACACTAATTGCAGTTTACTTAAAGGGAGCAAGGCAGAGGAGAGTGAGACAGTTACCTCGTAACAGTGAAGCAGAGCATCTGGAAATTTCACATCTGGGCGCACTCAGGAGACATGACTCTTCAGCCTACGAGGTAATTTTGATACAATTTTAACATTTTTTACATTTCTATTTCTTTGATAATCATGAAAACATAATAATGTTTTACAGTTTGTGAAACCAGAAGTTTGTTAGAAATGTGTTGACATGAATAAAAAAAGTTCCTTGTATTATTTTGTTGAGAAACTTTGCTTTATTATTATTTAATATTCATGTGTTTCAGTGGTTTAAATATCTTTGTTTACATTTAAAATAGAGACAAGTTTTCCTATTTTTGTTTCCTATTTTATATTGATGTGCATGAATCTTTGTATGTAATATATTTCTTAACATCAACTCTATTGCGTTAGTTTAGCTCAGTCCAGATCAAATTCACTGATTTTTACAAACATAAAACATTTATTACTTATATAACACAGAATGTGAAAAATCATGGAACCAAGATTTAAAAACAACCAAATGAGAATCCACTATTTCACTGTGCATTTTTAGAAACGTGTTCATGCAGCAATAAACACACCAGACAGCTGAATCAGAAAGATGATATCTGATATTACACAAGAACACACACGTACACACACAGATACACGAGAGGATGCTGTAGTGGCCAGCGCTGAGCCTGTTGTTCATTAGTGTAATGTGGCAATCACTCTACTGCCTGACTCAGAAACAGGTAAAATAATTATAGCTGCTAGTTGTGATTTATGGCTCCAGTGACTGAAGCAGAAGTGATCATCAGTTAAACCAGTAATTTGGAGATGATCCTTTAGGATTTCTTTTCTTTTTCTTAAATTCAAAATTTTACTCTGCTCATTTACATGTTCAGTCCTGTTTTATTGTAGTTTAAAGTCTGACTGCACTTTGCTGTGGAAATATTCCAATGAGACAAGTCATGGGATGACTCTATGATGAAAATTTCCACAGTGGGGCAAAGACCATACTAAAAAAGATTTTCCAAAGTAAATCATGTGGTAAATCATTCTATTTAGATGTTTGTCTGGAAAAATCTCAGAATTCAACATGTTTAAAATTAGAACTTCTGTAAATAAATGAATAAAATACTATAACTTCTCTAATCATATTCTGAAAACTGAGTATTCATATTTACTGACACTATTAAAACTGAAGTAGAATAAACCTTCTCATTAGTTCCTTATTGCAAGTAGGTGAAGAAAACAAACTTTCATTCATTATTAATTATTGTTGTCCTGATTTCTGTTTAATAATTCTTCACTCTTTACAGCATCCCCAGCTTCAACGTCACTCCATCGAACACAGACCATAACGCCACCAATGACTCCTTCTGTCCAGAGCCAGAGGCCTGGGAATGGCTCTACACCAGTCAGCCGGTGTATATTCTGATCATCAGTGTGTTGGGAATCGTATTCAACCTATTTGTCCTGATGGTGTTCTGCCTCCACAAGAAGCCGTGTACCATAGCTGAGATCTACTTAAGTAATCTAGCTGCAGCTGATCTGGTTTTGGTGTCCTGTTTGCCTTTCTGGGCAGTCAACATCTCCAATAATTTCAATTGGCCTTTTGGTCAATTTATGTGCAAAGTTGTTAATGTGGGCATTAAAGTGAATGTCTACTGCAGCATTTATTTCCTTGTCCTGGTTAGCATAGATCGCTACTTGGCACTGGTGCATGCTCTGTCACATGGGAGAATGCGCAGGCCGAAGTATGCCAAACTAAGCTGTTTGCTGACTTGGGGCTTTGGCTTGTTTTTGAGCATCCCCACATTCATCTTTAGGGAAGTGAGCTATTTCTCTGAGTATGAGGTTCATGCATGCTATCTGGAATATCCAAACCACTCTGTCGAGCTGTTTTTTGATGGCTTGTTACTGATACTCAGCTTCATCGTCCCTATTTCAATCATCTCCTTCTGCACGTTGAAGATCATTCAAGCTTTGAAGACTAAGATGATAGAGAGGTTCAATGCAGAGAAAACGGAGCAGAAAGCCACCACCTTGATACTGGTGGTGCTCCTGGCCTTCCTCATATGCTGGGTGCCATTCCACCTGATCACCATTTTGAACATGCTGTCACGAGCTGAAGTCCTCGTAGGGTGTCACCTCTCATCGGCATTGGATATCTGCAACCAGATCTTCACCTACCTGGGCTTCTTCAACAGCGTGCTGAACCCAGTCTTGTATGTTATTGTTGGGAAGAACTTCAGAAAGAAAGTTAAGGAACTCGTAAAGCAGTTGAGCATTAAAAGGACAATAAACTCCGAGTCCACACGCTCAAACTTATCTTCCACGCTCAAAACACTGGTCTAGAAATCTTCTGTACCACATTGCCCTTACAATCGTACTTTACAGAGAAACAGATGATTGTGATGTACAGTAACTTTATTAACTTGGTGAATATTTCAAATGATGTTCATATTTAAAGTTTTGTCCCTATTTATTTAAGATATAATTTGTGATGATGTAGCAGGGCATGGCAGTTGCTTCCTGGAGAAGAAACGTTCATTTGTTTGCTGCAATTGAGTGTCTAATTGCTGTATAAATAATGGAAAATATAATATTTTATCATTTGAGACTGCTTATTGTGTTATTTGTTTAGCTTATTATATAACCAATAAACTAGACAAAAAGCATGGTCTTTAAACTTTGCAATGCCTTTAGATCCTGAGTAGGGAAAATAAGGCGTCAAAGCAACAGCTTGCTAAGTGGTTTTTGGTGTTTCTGACTCACCCTCTGCAAAGCTAAAACAATTCTGTTTACAATTTTCCAGAAGCAACACACATGCACCCACTTTCTGCGGTCTGCACAGACATCAACCATCTCACTTTGCATTTTTTTCCAGAAAGCAATCTTAATGGCCCAAGTGTTGACTCATTGTGGGCTGTGGGCAAGGGTCCACCCTTAGGTATCCTCAGAGGGTAGGCGAGCTGTGGCACACAGGAAATCAAGTTTTACCGCACGTGCTTGGGCTGAAACTTGTTATGGAACAGTCAACATGCAGGCAGACACATAAACCTAAAATGGTGAAGTATTTGTCAAAATTACCCCGTTTAACTTCATTTCATGAGTACTTTGCTGCCTTTTGCCTCTTTTTTGTGGCTCTTACATCAGTTCTGGTCACATTTAGTGGTGCATTTTTAAAAGTTTATTCATACTATCTCTGTTTTGAAATATTTTCCTTTTTGTCCAAAAAAGCACTGAAAATGACCGTGAAGCCTCACAACACTTGTATTTCACATCTCTGTTCGATACTCTGTTGGATTTAATTACCAGTAAATGAAAACCTCAGAATAAAACACTCAGCGCTGACAACTTGATCCAAGACAGAAACTTGATCTAAGACCGTAAGAAAACTCTCCATGCTCGAGTTTTTCCTCTGAGTCCAGGATTGCAGGACTGGGAAACTCCAGATGACTCATTTGGAGTTGATACAACCTGAATAGAAAAGAAAATAACTGTTTTTCTTTCATATAAACATGTCATGACTGTTTAAATCATGATAAACCTAAACAGCTTCAGTCTCCAAGCTGAGTTAAATCCAATTATTCTCCCTTTAGACCATGCTTAATGCTGTAATATTTAACCCGTTCAAGTCCTTGGTTGGACCAAAAAAAAAAAAGCTTTTCAAATTAATAAAGATACCCAAAATCTTTAGTGAACAATTCTGAAACTGGCCAAAGTTAAAATGTTCTGCCTGACATGGACTAGGAAATCAAGCTGATCTAAAAGACAACATTGCAAACAGTAAATCTAAAATTGATGAAATCTGGGTCAGACTGTTACTTATATTAGTGGGCTGGTGAGGTGTCAACGATTGATTGGAAACAACCAAGAAACATGAGTCTTTTTTTAAACTTACAAACATTACTATTGACTGATGCCTCCCATCTGGACTGGTAAACCAGATGTGGGCACCATCATGTGGCGAGACATTAAATGTACACACAGTGCTTTGCAAGTTCCTTACTAGCTTGTTCCTGAGGTTTGTGTCTATCTCTAGTGGTCACCGAGAAGTGGTGTACACCTTGGACAGGGGCCATGTAGGGATGAATGATACAAAAACCAGTCATGAACACTCTCACCTCTAATGGAAACCAGAGTACCCCCCAAAAAATCCTTGCATACATGCAAACTCCACACAGAAAAAAAAATCAAACTGAGAGTCGAACTTCTCCAACCTCTTACTGTGAGGCAATGGTGCAACAACATGCAGCTTTAAATGGATCATATCAAGGCTGTCATATAGAATGATTAATCTAACATTTTGTAGTACAACAGAAAGAAAGGAGCATCAAGGTGCAGATGGCAAAGATTCCCAGGATGATAAGGTGAGATTTTAACTACAGGTAGGCATGGAATGCCATAGTGTACTGGAACATCTGGGCTGGAGGTGCAAAAACCTGATAATGTGGAGTTCAAACGACAGAAAAACGCTGTGGTAATAGATGTATTGATCCCAAGGGATGGTAACATAAAGAAAAAGGTTCAAAAGCTGTAGAAATACCAACAGCTGACAAAAGAAACAGATCCCTGCAAACAGTCAATGTCACATGGATTATGTCTATATTGAGTCTGTCGGTCTAGACCACGTCTGTAGGACGTCCTAACTAGGTCTTTGCACAGTGGGGAGATGCTGAGGAAAGCCTCAGTGGTCATCAGACAGAGCAAACAGATTCCAGGAAAAACCTTTCTGTCCTGAAGAGCTATTGTGCAGAACTCTCAATGTTCCTCACATGTCCCAGGCTTTGTTACCTATTTTGTCTAAGGCTTAGAAAAGTTAGAAAATGTGTCTTTGTTAGGTACTTCTTAGATAAATATTTAACATTAAAGGTATGTAAACCTGTTTAAAGCAGAAGGAGAAATGTCTTTTGTCACTGTCTGGTAGCGTCACAGAATAATGGTTATTCTTGCCATTAGCACTCTTTAAATGTAGAAAATAGATCAACTCACATTGTATGCAGCCACTGCTATTAAGATATGCCAGCCTAAATCTTTTCTTAACTGAGCCCAAAAATTGTCTTGTTTTTGAGCAACACTGAGGAATATACAGCTTAATTCTCCTGACGATCATTAAAGATAAATTTAAATATCAGTTAATAATATACACTAAATTTGACTCTAAAGAGGTTTAATGCAATTTGCTATGAATGTGCATTTACTTTAATCAGTGGTGGAGCATCTATTCCCAAGCGCCCACCCCCTACCCCGCCTTTCAACAACAGCATGCCTATTCTGTGTTCTTTGACAGATTAACCTTCATTCCACTCTGTTTGTCCCTTATCTCTTCACACTTAGAGCTCAGATTGTGAACCTGCAATAGCAACGCAAGCATTTATAGTTTTATTAACGCTGTTCAAATATTTGCATCACATATCAGGTCAAATTTAAATCTGCTGATGAGAACAAAACATGGCGTGTCTGCAACCATACAGATATATGTACATGCATGTCGGCCCAGTGGGACAGATCCACAACTCTTTAGTGCTTTCTGTGTCTATGCCTTGGTTTTCATGGTTTCTTGACTGATTTGCAAGTGGATTTTTTATTGTTTCCTGTCAGCCATTAATATGTTCCCTGGATATTTGAAGGGCTTTTGAGCTACTTTATTAGCATCGTCACTTGGGTGAATTATTGATGAAAACTTGATGAATAACACAAGCTAAGTACATGGGATCTCCTTCCATATCTGGATCACTAAGACCCGGCCCAGTTTTCCAGTTTTTTTTTTTTTTCATTTGTGCTTCTTTAAATTTTTTCCACGTCTGGGTATTGAGGTTTGCTAATGATGTTTGGCCCACAAAGCCTGGAGACTGTAACACAGAGATGTGAGCATGGATTTAGTTTACCATTCACTACAGTAGAACAATGAGGACAGGCAGGATGGGCGCGTTCTACTCACTGTTCTAGCTTCCCTATCTGATTATGATCTTTGTGGACACAATGGATCCCCCAGAGGTCAAGTCGAGATGTTTTTGAGAATTTACGTTGCACCCTGACAACCAGTTTACTACGCGCTATGGCACTAACAGGTTATTGATTTGCTTCCTGTATGTGATTGCAGTGAAACCCTTAAAGCAGAAAGCAGGGGAAGTCTTTTAATTGTTTGTGCTAAAGGAAATTTCACTGGAAACAGTGTGATACAATCAGATGCCAATCAGTAGGAAGCAAACAAAAGCATAGTTATTATTTATTGCACAATAAGTACTGATTTAGAAATGATTGCTAATTAATTGAGTTTATTTAAAAGTTGCAAATACCTGTTTAAATCTTTGCACGGCAATTACTTACTATATAAGGGAACACCTTATGAGAAACCTCTTATTTGCCTTATTGCAAAGAAGTATGTTATTGTCAACACAACCAGGAATTTAAAACTTGTATTTTAAATACTTTGTGCCTCATTTCCAATCAGCAACATTTTTTTTAATCATAAAAAATGTCAGACTCTTCTGTTAAAAGCATTTGTTTAGTTGTTTTGAGTTTTTATGAGAAGAAAAATGAGTTATGTTGCTGACTTGCCACATATGTTTAAACTACAAATATCCCTTAGAAATCAAATATTCCCTTCCTTCTCAAAAAGCATGCCTTTCATCCTTTGTAAAAACAAACAAGCAAAAAAAAAAGAGAAAAAAAAAGAAAGTAGAACACTATGTGACACCTTTGGAGAGAACATTTTGTTTCCAAAGGACAAATGCAATCTAACTGGTTTCATAATTAAACACAAGTGACAGACATAAATTAAATCCCACGTGAATCAGTGAAATCATGACTGCACAGCTTAAAGGTTCCAGTTCAGAAGTACCAATCTGAATGCCTTCTAATGCTGTTTTCTGGAATAATCTGTTAGTGTTGGCAGTGTGTCTTTCTTATATCATTTAAACTGTAGTTTCCTGCTTCAGGATGAAGCTTGTTATTCCAAGACTCTGAGTTTGGATCCTTGGCTGACCTCATGTGTTGAAACTGGCTCTTGCATGCATTCCAAGAATAATGCATACGACTTAGAATTGTCTCCACCAGCTGCATGGAAACAAGTTTTATAACAAACATAAAAAGAAAAAAAGTACACTGATTGTAATATAACTACTTTTTATCTAAGTATCTGTTAAAATGTTTATGTTTAATTGGTGTAAGTCAAAAACAAAGAAAATTTAATGAGTGGTTCCTGTTTTTTTAGCTTTGCTTTTGTAGTTTTTGTAGTGGACACGTTAAAAGGTAACGCCTGAGGCAATTTACAAAGAAAAAAGGGGCGGTTCAACTTAAATCTGAATTTTCTGTAAATGGTAAAGGTAAATGGCCTGTATTTGTATAGCGTCTTCTTAGGGTTCTACAACCCCCCAAGGCGCTTCACAACACAATCAGTCATCCACCCATTCACACACACATTCACACGCTGGTGGGGATGAGCTACAACGTAGCTACAGCTGCCCTGGGGCGCACTGACAGAGGCGAGGCTGCCGAGCACTGGCGCCACCAGTCCCTCCGACCACCACCAGCAGGCAAGGCGGGTTAAGTGTCTTGCCCAAGGACACACAGCAGCATTCTCTGGCCGGAGCCGGGATCGAACCTGCAACCTTCCGATTACTGGACAACCCGCTCTACCTCCTGAGCTACTGCTGCCCTGTAATTCACTCTACTCTGAAAATTAAACCTTTGTTGTTGTGGGTTATGTTGGTTAAGCTCATTTTATAATCATTTTTTTATTTATTAATTGAAAAATTCTAAAAATGGGCAAAAAGCTGGGACTTTGCTCAAGCATCCATGAAAAACTATATTACAATAAAATATATTATGTTCTATAAAGCAATAGTTTTAACTATTAAGCTTTTTATATGTGAAGATCAATATGTTGAATCAAATATATAAGACAGATAATACTGAACATTTTCTTTTCTTATTTAGGGAGACTGAATTTGAATGAAAACATAAAAAAAATATTCAGGATGAATGAAAATATATATTTTTTTATTTTGAACTCCTAAAAATCAAAAATAAAAGTATGTTTTCAGTGTCCCAGGTCCCACGAGGACATGAATGTGTGAAAACAAGCAAAAATCACTTGCAGTGTAAATGACTCTGAGTTGTCTCTATACTTAAAATATATTATAGATGCATCTTTTCATTATTTCTCATGAAGAAGTAATCATCTCCCAAATGTTCTGCTCCACTAAAAGCTCCTGCACTCTGAGGTTTAGAAGTCTTTAACAGATATTGTGCCCTGCTGTTTACATTTTGACTCTTTGCTAAACAAGTTGATGTATTAAACTCTTGGCCTAAGGGTGTGGAAGAATTTGACTATATATACAAAACTACTTGCAGCAGATCCCTCTTTCCCCTTGTTGTGTACTCCAACCAGATGCTCGGCGTACATAGCCCCCAGTTCCAGATGTAACTTCTATCATTAGCATTTTGACCATCTGAGGATAGCTTTCATGCAACTGGAGGTAAGAACTTATAATATTCAACTTTGTTTTCTGTTTTGAGCATCAAATTCTAACAGAAGGTGCAACGACTTGTAGAAAAACCTTCATTTCAAATAGTTAGGGCAGAAAATAGTAAAGTTTTGCATGCCATCTTTGCAAAATGTTTCAGACAATAAATGCAGATGTTTTAATGTTTTTGATGATTAAAATAATCCAGCTAATAACGTGTGAGTGAATGTGTTTGACCCAAAAATGCTTTTTATAATTTTAGTTGAAATCTCTATTTGTTACAAAAATGAAATGTGGATTTTAAACCAAATCAAAGAATTTGCTGAACCGTTGTTTGTTTTTCTAGCTAATGGAGCGACTAAAGCCAGAAACTGCAACCCAAGTATGGTTTGAAAACAGCAGCCTGTTCTCCACATTTGCACCATCAGTCTCCTCAGACTGGGAGCTTGTCCACACCATCGTCCCTCCTTACATCTTCACTCTTTCCCTATTAGGCCTCCTCTTCAACGGCTTTGTTCTGGCAGTGTTTGCCGCCCATAAAGATAGACTGACTGTAGCGGAGATTTATCTGAGCAACTTGGCCCTGGCTGACTTTTCACTTCTCTGTGGCCTCCCTCTTTGGGGAATGAACATCCTGAACAAGTTTGACTGGCCGTATGGTGACGCTTTATGCAAACTTGTCAGCTCTGTGATTGTCATCAACTTCTACACCAGCATCTACACCCTGGTCATGATAAGCATCGATCGCTACCTGGCTCTGGTGAAAACAATGAAGGCTCGATGGCTAAGACAAACACTTTATGCCAAGATGATGTGTATCGTTGTGTGGCTGCTGGGACTTCTTCTGAGCATTCCAACCATAGTTCATAGAAAGGTGAAATTTATTGAGGAGTCTGAAACCATGTCCTGCGTTCTGGATTATGCTCATGAAAGCTCTTGGAAGCTTTCCCATCAGATTCTGATGAACCTTCTGGGTTTTGTGCTCCCTGTTCTGGTTATTGTTTTCAGCAGCTGGAACATAATCAAGGCTTTGGCGCAGAGGACGGAGAGTACAACTGTTCATGACACTAATGACTCAAAGGCTATGACGCTTGTATACATGGTTACATTGTTATTTTTACTGTGCTGGGGTCCATTCCAATTTTTCACTTTCCTTGACACCCTCTGTGATGTTAAAATGTTGGATGAGAGAGCCTGGTCTCACATTCTTGATGTAGGAGGACAGGTGTCTGTGTACTTGGCCTTCCTCAACAGCACCCTGAACCCACTGCTGTATGTCTTCTCTGGACAGTACTTCAGAAGAAAAGTTAGCGCCATCTACAGAAGGGCGAGACATCAGCGTACAGAGTCAGACATGACTACGTATCAGCGTTCAGTGGTGTCCACTTACTTCAACAGAACAGAGCAAATAAAGCCCGTGGTCATTTTTAATCCAAAAGACCAAATGTGACCGTGATGACATCCTGCCCTCCCTTTCGTTTGTGTTTTATAGATTCAACACAGGATATCAGTCTCAGTTTTATCATAACACTTAATACAATAATATTGATGTTACATAGTTAAGCAGCACTTTGAACGGATGTTTTAGTTGAAACTTCGAGGAAATAATGGCTACAAAGGGAGTTAATGGATTCTGAGAACAAGAAATCGAAGCAGAATTTATGATAACAGACTCCGTAATGAAGCTTGCATCTTAGGCTATCAACATTTGTCTGTTTACTTGTTTTTTTTTTTCTTCCCTCTTATTAGCTTGTGATGTTTTCAGATGTAAAACTGTAAAACAAAAACTCCTATTTGAGTTTGCTTGTATCTCTTTGTTGGATCAACCTTCTTACTATGTCCAAAATGTTCAGAACTGATTTTAGTATCAGTTCTTTGGTGGTTCTTTTCATAAATCTAATTTGTTTTGCAGGAAAAAAAATACAAGTTTTTGTTTTTCTAATATAAGCACATTTGTCATCATCTGTGCCTGCTGTCTGGTGGTCTTCAAAGGGGAATTACTCAGTTTATGAATGCTGGTTGATCATTTTAGAGTGGTCAAACAAATATAATTGAAGATGGAAACAGCTCATAAATTCAATTGAGAAAGGCAATAAAAAATGAATTATGATTTTTAGTGTTGAGGCCTCAAATGTAATTATTTCCTTTGGAATTAGCCAACAACAACCCTGCACCATGTCTCTGACATACAGTTGATCCTGCAAAAAGTTGGTGCTATTACAACTCCAGAGTTCAAATAAAATGACCAGAGGCAAAGTGCTCAAGTAGCACTAGAACTGCTTTGGTGTATTCCATTCAGTGTTGCCAGACTGGAAAAGTTAAAGTATCGTATCAGGATCTTAAAATTATTGTATTTTGATCAAAATCATCGTACACTACTTAGTTGCATCCTGACATGTCTGATGACCCACAGCCTTAATATTAATGTTTCAAACACCATGCAAAAAAGTAGTTTTAGCTTAAAATAATCTAACACTGAGTGAAACAAGCATCTTTTACAGAACAGCACCTCTAGCTGTTTGGAGTGTATAAACAATATGTCTGCAGTAAACAGGCAGTAATATCAGTCATTTCTAACTTTTTTCATCTTTTACCATCATCTATTGGTTGATCAGTATTTTGAGTACTTTTTTATGCACATCAATAAATTTGAAGTGGTACAACAATGTCATTTTTATCTTGTGTTACAGTTTTTTTCGATTGCTAAAACGCGTTTGTCGAAACTGTACGTTTCTTTCAAAACTGCAAACACAAAACCCCAAACATCACACACAAATTGCTAAACCCTGGCATCCCTTTGCAAAACAACTCTGCCATCAAATCTCGTAACATGTTAACAAAATAGAACACGTGTTTTCATTTGGTAAACACAGCCATATTTTCACATGACACACATACCATTCATTGAATAAACACAAGTAGCATTTGGCAGAACACTACCAAGCATGGAAAGAACACTGAAGAGCAAAACTGAAAACACAATTAGAGAAATGGAACACACTGAATCTATTAGACACACAAATGGTTTTAGCGGTGTATCTTTCCCGTTGTCGCTATGCCTTCTGGCAATGCTGCTTCTTTAAATTGTTACTCATGCTGCCTAGCTGCTGTGATCTATGCTCTGCTTGTATTTATAGCCAGTGCTACTTAAGTCACAACTTCCTCCTTTTTTCATTGGCAGCGTCATGCATCACTGCATGCAACCTAAGTGTTGATTGGTTGTTAGGGAATGTCTCTGGATGCAATCTGCAGCCGCAGATCCCACACAACGAAGGGCTAAAATGGTAGAATGTCAGAAAATGGTATGAATGATTTAAAAAGAATCATTAAGAAATGAAATTCTGATGGATGAAGCAGAAACGGAGAGGAACAGGTTGAAACAAGGAGATAAAATGAAATAAAAAGAACAGAAGTATCCCTCATGGACCACCTTCCGTTTTCTTTCTGGCTCCATGATGTAACAGTGAAATAATTTAGCTTCAAAAAATGTAATTTTGGCAAAAATTCATCCCGTTGACAGATGGAGACGCTCCTCCATTTAAACACAGTTCAGCGCTTCACTGACAAGCGAAACAGCAGCTGTATCGGTCCCGTGACTACTTCCTAAATACGCTGATACGCCTACCGACACGGGGTCTCGCACTATGAGCTAGATACATGCACTGACGCATCAGTGTTGCTAGACCCATCACTAGGGGATGGAGGAGCTTGGACCTTCTCCGTCCTCCCCCAAATAGCGCACGAAGGAGGAGCACATAAAGGAAGGGGCACGACTGAGGAACAGCCGGCAGGGGACCAGGTTCATGGAGCCATCGGCAGAAATGCATACTGGCCACTGGGCTAACGGAGCCACAGCAGCATTCTGGGACTGCGCTGGTTTGCCCAACGGAGAATCCAGTGTTCTAGAGTACTTTGGCTGCTTAGCTGATGCGGATGGTAACGCTTTGGGTTGGCGCTGTGAGAAAAAAAGGAGCTCTGCTTTGGCTGAATCACGGCTACGGGTTGCATTCCATGGGAGTCCGGTCTGCTTCCGTGTTCCTGCCCAGCATACAGAGTGGCTTGGCAGGCAGGCATCTGAGTGGGCCCTCAGCGGGTCGTGCTGAGATGGATGGACAAAGCTTTCCCACCCAAAGGACTGCATCATCGCAGCAAGAACTATGATTGGGTGGAGTCGTTTCCTGAGTTTTATCTCTTTTAAAGGGGTCATCACCTATAATACCGTGGATATCTACGTTCTATTATAGTCTTTTAGACCATTAAAATAAATTGTATTGGAAAAATAAATTTAAAATGTGCTTTTCTGATCCTTTTCTGTAAAGGGCATATTTTCTCGCGAGATCACACGTGATATTTCGGCTGTCTCGGACGCGCGCGGGACTGAGGAGCGCGTTGATTGGTGGAAGGAAGCAGAACGCAGCTTCAGCGTCTTGCTCCAAAACAACAAAAGTCATAACTGAACCCGACCTGGCAGTGACCTACGGGATCTAACTGTGTATGTACGAGCCCTCGCCTCGCCTGGTGCACCCTCGCATGTTGTTGAGTTGGGACAAAGCAAGCTAACAGCCAGGCACCAGCTCTTATGCTGCTGTGAAGATGGAATACACAAACCGATCGGAGTTTTGTCTCCCATAACACGGATTATAACATGAATCGTCAACGGTAAGACATAATTTATGCGTTTCACGTTATGAAATGAGCTTTGTTGTGCTGGTTTGTTCGCTGCTGGTTCATATTTGTTTATATTCGGCCTTTGTGCCAACCTATAGGCAAATCTCGTTTTGGAGTGCGCATGCTCGTGGGGTGCATGTGAGCTTCATTGCTAAATATCGGCTTCTCAGCCAGTGAAAAATCATTAGGAAGCCATTATAGACATTTTTTCAAGTGGAAAAGTGAAAATTTCAGGTGATGACTCCTTTAACTTTTTATAGTTTTTTTAATTGTGTTTTTTTCCGGTGGGTGTGGCTCTTCCCCCTGGTGTGGCATCCTGTTTCCCCTTGTGTAGCGTGCTGTTTCTCCTTGGTGGTGGGCTTTTGTTATTTTTTGTCTTCCACAAGTGCATGCAGTGTTTCACGGCTGTCCTGGTGGCGATGGGATGCCCACTACTCCTTTTTAGTTAATCCCCTTCCGGTAGGCTCCAGCTGTGGGTATTTTAGTGGACTCTCTTAAACAGAAAATTATTTTTATTTTTTGTTTTAATTTTGTCAATATACTTGGAGGTTGGAACCACCATATTTGACTTCTTGGGCAAATGGGCCTACATGGTTAGAGGTTTAAACAATTTCTAGGGTGCAATTCCCTAGGTGGCATTGGTGGACCTAAGATTTCTCTATAATGCCACACACTATTTCCAGAAGTGCCTTTATTCACACAAAAACACCTCATTTGCCTTGGAATGCTGAAATATTTATGAAATGTCTATATGATGCAATGTAAGGCTGGTGCAGAAATACATCAATGCAGGAAATTAAGTACGCACCAGATGTGTTTCTCAACCACATGACATGAAAACACAACTGAATGGAGGAGTTAAGGATGGTGGATACTCAAGCAAGTACTGAATTCTTTGATTGGGCGAGGAACTTCTGCTTTGTGTTCCATTAACGTAGAACACCACATAATTAGGGCATGTCAGTAGATTAGGGATTGTAGGGTTCTTGCACATCATTTTCAAGCATAAAGATGTTTCACTATAACCCATTCATTCTGGGGTCCCTAAACTACCTTTTCTTTTTCAAGGCTGAAAACATAACAAATATTAGCAGAGTCACAAAAACACTCCTATGTAGATTAGCGATTGTAAGAGCTGATGTTACGGTTCCTTTAAGAGGAAAGTGAAAGTGAATGCTGGAGATGCATAAACTGATAAACCACTGTTTTAATGTCATTCTGTCTGTTTTTAGTTCTGCACAAATGTTTCAATAATATGAATTAACTGAAATCACTTTGCTCAAAGCTTCCGGTGTGCAGATCAATAAGAATGCTTGGATGAATGCACTGCTGCTGCAGAAACCAGAGGCTGTGCCACGGACTCCATGTGTGCAAATTGTCAACAATCTGCAGTTTGTGGTTTTCAGGAATTTTATTTTATTTTGGCAAGTTAAGACAGAAAGCATGCATGTTGGTTAATGTGTATGACGATGGTTGGTTTTCTAACTGTGTGTTCACCTGTCTTCCGCTAAAATATACTGATGGTGCGTTCAGTGCGCCTCAAAAAATCGAGGACATAGCAGAT
This sequence comes from Aphyosemion australe, assembly GCA_006937985.1. Classification (NCBI taxonomy): domain Eukaryota; kingdom Metazoa; phylum Chordata; class Actinopteri; order Cyprinodontiformes; family Nothobranchiidae; genus Aphyosemion; species Aphyosemion australe. The sequence goes on from SSNS01000054.1 coordinate 1,209,915, forward strand.
AAACTATGAAGTAATCGATGTAACCATGTTTTTTATCGACAAGAGACACGGATGGAAAGATACATCGTGGTATCCGATGCACACTGAAGCTACAGGTGCAGTTGCACTGTTAACGTCATGAACAAACCACCGGCTCAGATCGGTGAAGCTCTCCATCCCTAATGTAGACAAGGCCTTAGCAGGCAAGGATATGATAAAACCAGCCTTTAGGTTCACTTGTTTTTTTCAATATATTAGCAGTGGTCTCTAGTATAAATAATTGCCTTGTGAGTTGATCTCTGTGGAGAAAAAAGATCTGGCACTCCTGTTTCAAGCAGTAGAAGAAGAGGTGTGGATTTGATTTAGATGACTTGGACTGGAGTCATTAATTTTATGACCTTAGACTTGACTTGAAAAAGTGTTCAAAGACTTGGACTTGACTTTGACGTGAACCTATTTACTTACTTACCCTATATCTACTTAGAAACATCTAGTATTTCAAAGTTGCTCACTTTTAAGTCATTTCACTCACCCTGTATTAACAAATGGAGACAAATTTCAGTAGGGTAGTATGTGTGGGACAGCCTAACCTTCTGTCTCTGTAAACGGCGCTGCAGCAAAGATAATAATGGCCAAGAGTAATGTCTTTTGCTTACATGCACTGGGAATTAGCTGACAAAAAATGCAAAATGTAAATCATGCAAAAGAGAATTACAGAGATGGAACGACTTCATTTGAAGTTGCATAAAGAACGGTAGGTGGTATTTAATTAGTTAACTTTAATTAACTTCACCATGTGAGTATAAGTATGACAAGATGCAGGTGCAACGTTGTTTTAAAAAATGACTTGAAAGGACCTGAAATTTAAAGTTTCAGACTTTGGACTTGACTTGAAACTTGCCTGTCTTTACTTGAGACTTGACGCCAACTTTTTTGTTTTTACTTGAGATTAGACTCAGGACTTGAGGATAAAGACTTAAGCCTCACTTGAGACTTGCAAAACAATGACTTGATCCCACCTCTGACTAGAAGTGAGCTGGAGCAGAAAACAGCAGGATTTGGAGTATTCCTGATTTTCAGACGTCTCACCTCTGATTGGCTCTGTTCTGACTCCGTTCGCTCTGCAACGTTGATGTTTTATCTCCACAAATAACACAAGCCTGAAGGAGTTCCGCCATGTTGTGGAGTTGTTAATGCTAATGGTTAGCTTCCACTAGCCGAGACGTGCTCTGCTCTCGCCTGAAATCTAAATCAACAACAGCCTGTCCAGTCTTGAGCCAAGATGGGTGAGTCCATGAATGCTAATTGTCAATGTGACATGTGGCTTTTACTAAACCGAATTTATTTTCTGTCAGAAGCTAATGCAGGGAATAAATATAGAAGACTATTTTTACATTGAGCCTGCATTTGAAACTCAGAGTGACTGTAAGTAAAAATGTTTTTTCAGTGAACTGGCTCTTTAAAGAAAATTTTATATGTGACCCATGTTCAACAAGCAATTTGGTTCTTTTCCAGCCCATTATCTAAATGCATTAACAGAAACCATCATAATTATAGAGAAGCTCTGTTTTGTGTTGATGTAATCTTGTTTGTGCCAGTGCATTATTGCAATCATCCCATTTCCATCTCTTTGGCTCTCAACGACGTTGATTGCAACTTTCATAGAAACTACAGGAAAGGTTATCTTTCATTTGGCAACAGGGCCTATTCATCCAATATCTTTCACCAAGGATGTTTGCCTGTAAATTGCATTAAACACAAAACGTTTGTGTTAAACACAGACTTAAATATGATTTGCCTTATCATTTTCATTATGTATGACTCAACCTGGAGCCTGTCTTGTTTCTGAAGCGTTCTTCTTGGAAATGACTGAGAAGAAATTGTGTGCGATGATATGAGGTGCCTCCACCTAACGTTAAATTCTCCCAAACTCAAAATTATGAATAATATAATCATCATTTCATCTATCAGGTCCTGTTAGAACCATCTCATAATGAAATTGTTGTACAATATTATTCAAAAGTAGCTTTATAACAGTCACACAGTTGTATATTCTGTTAACTTTGAATAGAGTACACATAAAGGTCTTTATTTTTTACTCTTTATGTCTGTTGTCTATTTTAATAGTCGCACAAGACTTAATGGTACATTCAACAGAAGGTATTTAGTGGCTGACTATAATAATTACCAGGCTTGAGAACAAAAAGACTGTACTAAAGGCTTAGTCATGCCTCATTACTGGCAAAACTAAAACAAACCTTATACAAACATCTAATTATATCATGTCTTCTTCAAATGGTAAATAACTTTAGCAAAATAACTTTCATGGGCACTTATCACTAACGGGAGGATGAGGTTTACTAAAGCAATTCATATCAATTTAGATTTTAGCAACTGTTCTTTATCAGCTTAGAAAAACTGGTGCACCAGGAGCTTGTAGTAGCACAGCAGCCAGTTCTAGAGGGAACAATACAGCTTTGGGCCTCAACACTGGTATGAAGCTGCGAGTGAAAAACATGACGTTTTGTCTATTTCTTATTGCTTTTCTTTATTTCAGCTGAATTTATGATCAGCTTTGTACATACGTACATGCGTGTGTTAAATATGGCCAACCACTTAGCTCAAAGTTGTACATCACTCCTATTTGCAGAGCATCAGACATCAGAAATGCTTGTAGGCATTGTAAATGCGACTGTTAATTTAAACCGCAATTATAATCCAGACTGACAATTTAAATCAGAGAAACGTGACAGACTGTTCAGATTAACCTTAATCCCACACCTCAACCCTCTTCAACAAAAGGGTTATTAAACAAACCACAGAAGAACTGGTTCTAACAGCTCTGATGTGGAACTGAAAGATCAATTGTCATTAACGTGTACTCAGATCTTCCAATCCATCTTTCCCTCACTCGTGAACAAGACCCCGAGATACTTAAACTCCTCCACTTGGGGTAGGACTTTGTCCCTGACCTAGAGAAGGCATTCTACCCTTTTCTGACTCAAGGTCATGGTCTTGGATTTAGAGGAGCTGATTCTTATCCCAGCTGCTTCACACTCGGCTGCGAACTGCTCCAGCGAAAGCTGGAGATCACGTTCTGATGAAGCCAACAGGACCACATCATCTGCAAAAAGCAGAGACCTGATCCTTAGGCCACCAAAACAGATCCCCTCACCACCTTTGCTGCACCTAGAAATCCTGTCCATAAAAGTTGGTGGAGTCCAACTTTCACTGGAAACGAGCTGGCAATGCAGACCAAGCTCTGACACCGGTTGTACAGGGACCTAACAGCCTGTATCAAGGGGCCTGGTACCCCATACTCCCAGAGTACCCCCACAGGGCCCCCCGAGGGACGCGGTCGAACGACTTCTCCAAATCCACAAAACACATGTAGATAATAATAGGTAATAATACTTACATTATTGGAAAAACTTTTCAGACAAGAACTAGATTAATATCTTTAGCAAAAAACAAGTTTGAAACAACTCACTGATGTGAACCTGTTTTGAGGTAAATAGATAAAAAGTACAAAGCAAATTCAAACTAACAAGCAGTTTAAAGATAAGTTAAATATTTCATTTGTAGAACTTTTCATGTTAAAGATCACAAATAATTTACTTTTTGCTGCTGGAGGATTATATTTGATCTTAGCATGGAACAAGGAAAGAACATTTGATTTATTCACTTTCACACATGCATCAGATATATGGGGATTCATCTGTTTTAAGATCATTTTCTCAGTCTTATTATTATTATTATTATATATTTTAATTGCTTTTAGGGCAGGTTTCTTTTGTTGTTTCTTTTTGTTTGTGTCCTGTGCCATCTGTTCTTGTTTGCCCAACCACTTGTATTCCATTCTTCTCATCAACCCAGGTGCTTTTCACAGAGTATTTTTTAGTTATAATTTCAGTTTTTACTATCCACCATACTTATTTGGTAAGTCGTCTCAGATTTAGATCATGTCTGACAGATACTGGAGGAGTGTTGCTCATTTTTTATAAGGAAAAATGGATTTCACAAATGTGATCTTTTTGTTAATCAGCGTGGGACAAAGCAATGATTTTTTAAAAATCTAAAACAATATTTATTCATTCAGCAAATTGATCAGTGTTATATGCAGACTTCTATTTAAAGTACCATGGAAGTGCAAACAAAAGACTTCATATTTAATGCACAAGTTTACATCATTTATTTCAACATGTGAAAACTTAAGCTTCAACTTACCGTTAAAGATTCTGACTTAAACTAAATCTAATCTTTTAAACTGTTTGTTATTCTTATGTATCATAATAAAATAGTGTTGTCCAATCCAGTTAGAGAAGAAATAAAAACTAAAAAAGAGGGGCATTTTAAGGATGAGTGTAAACAGGCAAGTTAGTTCTTGTTTTAACGACATCTGATGAGATTAGACTTTTTTTCTCAAGTCAGTCAGAGTCAATCAGAAAACAGAGGCAGCAGGTGCTTGAGGACTATTGTGTCCTTTTCATCAGAAGACATGGATTTTTCAAATGCAAGGTAAAGGTCTTCATGGTTACTAACCTTTGTCTTTATTCATAATTAGAGACGTTGAGATGTACTTTATTGTAACCAGAGTTGGGAAATTATTGGGGAGCAACAGCATAACCTACAGGACAAGACAATTTACTCAACATAAAAAAAGATACAAAATCAAATTTAAATTCCAGCACAATAGATGGGAGTATCAACTATAAATATCTACATACTTGTAGAAAGAAGCTATGACAATGGCCGGTTAACAGCAATTATTGGAGGGGAGTTTTTATACTGGATGATAGTTTGAGGCAGAAAAGACGTCCCGAGTCTCTCTGTCCAACAGAGCATATAGTGGTCCATTGGAGAACGTCCTCCACTGTTGGCCAGTGTGTGATGAAGACCGTAAATTTTATGATTATTCAAATTATAATGCAATTACAAGTAATTTAATTACTGCTGATAGATTTCAATCAAGTTCATTTAACCCATTAATATAGATACTCTCTCCTCCTGTATTGATAATATTCAGTTACCGGACAACCCTTCCTCTCCTGATGACCTGGCTGCTCTCTATAACGATCAGTTAGCTCACATTCTTAACTCCCTTGCTCCAGTTAAAACTCGGTTGGTCTCTTTTAGTCAGTCTGCTCCCTGGTTCACCCCTCAACTCCGGATTCTGAAAGCCAAATCCAGACAGCTTGAGCGCCTCCACAGGAAAACTGGCCTCACTATTCACAAAGAATTGTATAAAACCCATATGACTCAGTATAAGGACTTAATTGAACAAACCAAACTGCAGTATTACTCCTGTTTAATTAATTCCAACCGAGGCAATACCAAGTCCCTGTACTCCATAATTAATAAAATTTACCAGCAACCTGACTCTCTCCCCCCTCACATGTACTCTACTGCAACCTGTAATGCTCTTATGCTGTTCTTTAATGAAAAAATAATCAACATTCACCATTCAATTAACCAAACTGTCCTTCCCATCTCATCATGTGATCTTCCACAATCGTCACAATTACTTTCCATCTTTCAACTTCCCAGTGACTCTGAGATATCAGAATTTATCCTCAAGTCTAAGCCCTCTACCTGTTTACTGGACCCCCTTCCTACAACCTTGGTTAAATCCTGTCTCCCCTCCTTACTCCCTCTTATCTCAACTATCATACAAACATCACTTTCCTCTGGTATAGTTCCCTCTCTCTTTAAAACTGCCGCAGTTACTCCAATACTTAAAAAGCCTGGTTCTGATCCAAACATTTTTTCTAATCTTCGCCCCATCTCCAACCTACCCTATATTTCCAAAATCTTAGAAAAAGTAGTTGCTGCTCAGTTGCACACTCACCTAACCCTCAACTGCCTTTATGAACCCTTTCAGTCCGGTTTCCGTCCACTTCACAGTACAGAAACAGCCCTCCTCAAAATAACAAATGATCTTCGCATCGCCGCTGATGCTGGTCTATTATCCATTCTAATCCTCCTTGATCTGAGTGCAGCCTTTGATACAATATCCCATTCCATTCTCCTCCATAGGCTATCCTCCATCGGCATTGTTAACATTCCTCTTCAATGGTTTCATTCTTACCTATCTGGCCGCACTCAGTTCATCACTCTCAAATCATCCCGTTCACAGCCTTCTCCTGTCTCTTTTGGAGTGCCCCAGGGCTCTGTCCTGGGGCCCCTCCTTTTCATTATATATATATCCTTCCCCTTGGTAATATTTTCCGTAGATTTAACATCCATTTTCACTGCTTCGCGGATGACACCCAGCTTTACCTGTCCAGTAAGCCAAACTCCCATCTTCCCCCTTCATCTCTCATCACCTGCCTTCAAGAAATAAAATCCTGGTTCAGTTCTAACTTCTTAAAATTAAATACTGACAAAACAGAAATCTTACTGGTGGGTACCAAGCACACCCTCTCAAAATCTGACAGTTTCTCTCTCATCATTGATAATACCTCAGTTTCCCCCTCTCCCCAGGTCAAGAGTCTGGGTGTCATCCTAGACAGCTCACTATCTTTTCAATCCCATATCAATAGCATCACACGGTCAGCTTATTACCATCTTCGTAATATTAATCGTCTTCGCCCCTCCCTTACCGTCCACCTTGCTTCTGTCCTCGTCCATAGCCTGGTTACATCACGTTTAGATTACTGTAACTCTCTTCTCTCAGGCCTCCCTCAAAAAACCCTCCGTAAGCTTCAGTTGGCTCAAAATTCAGCAGCACGTATCATTACAAAAACTCCCTATTCTCATCATATCACCCCCATCCTAAAACAGCTCCATTGGCTTCCAGTGCAAGCCAGGATCGATTTTAAAATCCTCCTACTCACCTTTAAGGCCATCCACAACCTCGCCCCTCCCTACCTAACAGATCTCCTCCACGTTGTCACCTCATCCCGTTCCCTCAGATCATCCTCCTCCATTCATCTCTCTGTGCCCTCCGTCCGCCTTAGCACCATGGGGAGTAGAGCCTTCTGTTTCACTGCTCCCAAACTCTGGAACTCCCTTCCCCCTCACATCAGGAACATAAACTCACTTATTCATTTCAAAACCCAGCTCAAAACTCACCTCTTCAAAACCACTTATCCACTATAAATTTTAGAGTGCCTTGTTTATTTTTTGCTTGTTTTGATTCCTTGTTTTATGTCGTACTTAGGTCTTCTTGTGTTTTATTTGATGATTTGTTTTTATCCTGTACAGTGACCTTGAGTGTTTAGAAAGGCGCTTTTAAATAAAATGCATTATTATTATTATTATTATTATTAACCCACATCAAGGTTTAATTATATAAGCGACTAAAGTGAGGCTGAAATAACCCTAGTGTTCGTTCACAAAAGCAAAAGTCAAACTTATCTCCTCGCTCTGCGTTCGTCTTTTTAACACCTTAATCTAACTGCTGAAATGTCTCCTCAGCCTTCATTAGTGTCTACAGGAGCGGTTCATCACTAAATCAAACAAATCAGGTGTGTTCATGATCTAAAACATGCAGGAAACATGCTGGAAGCAGACTGCAGTACCAGGCATGTCAGCTCCATTTTCAAAGTCCAACAGGTGGTGGACCGCCACTCTGAAGTTGCAAGAGCGATATTCTGGCCACAGAGGGTGGTGGGGGTCTAAGTGACATTTCATTAACCCTGTAAAGGGACATTTTAGCACAAACTGGCTCAAGAAAATGATTTAAGAATATGAAAAAGTTGCATAGTAAAATTTGAATAACATTTTGTTTGTTCTTTTCATTTTTTCTTCAGCTTCCCTGCCAACATCACAGCTGGAGTTGGAGATCAAAACAAATCTGTAATCAACTGTTTTATCGAAACTGCAAACTGGACCTTCTTTGTGATTCCAGTGTTTATCATAATCTAAATATTCTGACTAGTTGTTCCTTCCTGCGGACAAATCTTCACCTACTTAGCCTTCTTCCACAGTGTTCTGAACCCCATTTTCTATGTCCTTGTTGGAAAAGCTTTTCAGGAAACAGTACGAGAACTTTTTAGACAGCAGGATCACAAACAAACTTCAACCAACAGAAACACACTCAGTTCTAGTTTGTCAAGTGTTATCTCTCGACATTAAACAAACAGGGGCCACGTTTATAAATTTAGCATAGAATCCTTACTAAAACTCTGCTCAAGCCCAGGAAAAAAAGTTCCTTATGCAAAGTAATTTTCTGACCTATAAAACACTGCAACCATGCTAAGAATTTCTTAAGATGTTCTTTTTTTAATGTTTTTTTTTTTCTTCTATTATGTTACATAGAAAAGCAATATTTGGCAAATAAATGTGTTATTTTTCTGCATCTTTATATATTTGTGTAATGTGGGGAAATGGGTTTTATTTTACAACCATGTTTTTTCAAAACAATAAAGTCCAACTTGTTGACATGTTTTTTTAATTAGACGTTTAACACTGAAGAAAAGATAATCATATTGTGTGACCTATGTAAAAAAGAACCCAGCAGCAGCAAAGACATATATTTAGTTACAAAGAAAGATAAAAGAGGATTTTTACATTTCTGTTTTTTGTAATTTACATCATGTAATATTTCCAGTCATTTTTTCTTACATTGAAGTGCATGCATTTTTCTTTAGCTTTTTTTGTATATTTGTCTGATCATGTATACAAATGTTAAAATAAAGTTTTTGAGATGGTTTTGTTTGGATCTAGCATCTGTCCTTCAGCTTTCTCTTCCCATTCCGACTCCAACCAGGCCTGTCATTCTAGTTTTCCTCTATTGTTCCTTTTTATCTGCTCCCTCTGAGCTCTTTTAAAGGAATCTCCTACCATTTTTATGCAGATGACATTCCACTGTACATTAGATATCTAAGCTGCAGCTGTTGCACACTTGCTTAAAAACTGGATGGCTGGGAACTTTCTACAGCTGAATGATGACAAGACTGAGATTATCACCTGTGCCCCAGACAAGCTGGTTCCCAAAGTCAGAAACTATCTTGGTCAGGTTGCTTCTCACACCAAACCCTCTGTTGAGAGTCTTGGTGCTCTCACTCTGGATTCTCATGTCAGTTCTCCTGTTCGCTCTTCCTTTGTTCATCTCAGGAACATTGCTAAGCTGAGTTCCACTCTGTCACGTTTCCACACCTTCATCTCCTCATGCTTAAACTACTGCAACTTGCTTTTCACTTGTCTGAGCAACCCCCCCGAACAATTTACAAGTTTTTCAGAATGCATGTGCTCAGCTTCTGACCAAGCCCCCGAAACACCCGAGGTCCAGTGATCAAAGCCGACTGGTTGTGCAGCGCACCAGGCTAAAGACCGAAGGTGGCAGATCATTTGCTGCTGTGGCCCCCTGAGCCTGAGATCAGTGGGCTGTGTGGTCTCCTTTAAAAAGCAGCTGTTCAGGCTGGCTTTTGTGACCTCTATTTTTATTGTTCTTGTGAAGTGCCTTGTGATTTTTATCTTGAGAGGTGCTATATAAAAATTGTTTCTTCTTTATTCTTTCTGCACAAAACATGTCATCACCATTTTTTATCTACAAAGGTAACAGACACATTGTAAAAACTAAAGCTTAAACTAACCATGTACCATTCATCACAAATTTAAGCCAGGTGCACAAGAAGCTGGATTTTTGCTAAAGCAAAACCAAATATCCTCCCCTGCTCATCTAGCACCCCCACCCTACCACCCTTTCTTCATTGAAGAAAAGAAGAAAAATGAAGTACCTGTAGGTGGCAGTAGTTCCCGAATCTTTGGCATGTTTGCCGAAAAACATTCCTTGTGGAATAAACACCGATTGCACATGTGATGTCTGAGCATTTTTGTCATGAGCAGTGATGTTGCGAAACCTAAAATCCCAGTTATTTACATTTAAAATTAAATGCTGACAACAGAGAATGTGCAAATCTCCACTTTGGTAGGAGTTGGAGGAAGACCTGTGTGACTGAACACTGATGTCTGACTCAGAAAAAATAGGATATATGATATAGTTGACCTTTAAGATTTTTTGCCCTTTTTGTTCTTGCCCAGGACAGTCTTGTAAATGACATTTTTAATCTCAAGGGTTTTCTTTCCTGGTTAAATAAAGGTTACATACAGACATACATACATTTTACTGTCTATATTCAGCGTGTCAGGCACAAAGAATTTTACAAACATTTCTCTAATGAATCACACAAAGTCGTAGGTGGATGAAGATACCATCTCTACTTTAAGATGCTGGTATTCTGATTTTTCTCCTTGAAGACCCCCTTGCTTATGTCCAAAACAAGCCAGGACCCCAACTCCTTGTATACACATTAAAACGTATTATTTAAAAACATTTGTTTGCCAATAATAAACAGCAGTTGTACGTTTTTGTTCGTATTCTCTTTGTTTTACACTGTAGGGTGTGTCATTGAGATTTTATAAATATAATGTTTACAAATATAATTTTGGTAACTCCTGCAACCTCTAGAGACCTAGAGGACCCTAGGTTGGAAACAACTGCACTACCTCGTGGTAGGAAAATGCTTTAAGTTTGAAGTTGCAAAGCTTTTACTTTGGAGGAACTGCAAACAAACTTCTAAATATTACTAATAGTATTGCACTTTACCATATATTAATTCACTCACACATTCACACACTGATTGAGAAGACCTACATTGTAGCCACAGCTGCCCTGGGGCACAATGACAAAGCTGCTGGACACAGGTGTAACTGGTCCCTCCGACCTCCACCAGGAGACAACGAGGGTGGAGTATCCTGCCCAAGGACACAACGACTGACATGAACAGAACTCGAGCTCAAACCGATGTGAGCATATTAGAAAGTTACTATGATTTTAAGCATGGAATTTAGAAATACCTGCAGGTGCATTTGAATTTATCTCCCAAAAACTGGTTGTAGACACACAACTGTATGCAAATTTTTTCTTAACTGATTTTTGTTGACTTTTATTTCAGTTTGACTACAAAAAAAAGAAGAAATCTTTTGAATACTGACTTTTTGCTGTAATATGTCTGTCAAATACTTTAGTACCGTAATTGCATTATGTGAAGTCTTAACAGGTTTGGCCTGGTTTGAATAACATTATGTCTGGCTTGTTCTCATTGTTTTCTGCAGCCTCCCTTCTAACATCACAGCAGTAATTAGAGTCCAGATCCAAACCAGTGGCTATTTCCTTGAGATGAATGAATGGGCCTTCATTATGATTCTGTTGTATACCCTGCTTATTTCCTGCTTGGGATTAAATGTTGCTGTACTGAAGGCTTTCTGCAACCAAAAGTCCTGCATTGCAGCTGAGATCTACTTGAGCAACCAAGTGGCTGCTGACCTCCTTCTTATTTCCTTTTTGCCTTTTTTGGGTTGATAACATTTTTAATCATTTCAGCGTGCCTTTTGACTCATTCCTGTGTAAAGTCATCAACATGAGCATTATGATAAATTCCTACTGTAGCACCTTGTTCTGGTCAGCACTGATTGTTATTTGGATCTGGTGCATCCAAATTCCAGAGAAGAAAAATGTAGATCAATGTTTGCCAAACTGGGCTGTGTGCTGGTATGGATCCTTGGCTTCTTCCAACACTTATAGTCAAGGAATTGACACCCGCTAATAATAATACAGCCAGATGTACCCAAGCACTACAATAAAGCTAACAAGTGATTTGTTTATCTCTGTCTTTGGATCCATCATCGCCATTTTTATTTTTTTCTTTCAACACATTTTAAATAATCATAACTCTGATTTACAAGAGTTTTAGAAAATAATCACAAAGGAAAACTATAAGACACCTCCTTTGGTGCTGGCAAATTTTTTGTCTCTGTGTCCATTGGGATTTAAAACAACCAAAAGCATTTCTAATAAAGTTTTGAAAAAAAATTTAAAAATAAAGTGGCATTCAATGACCAGAAGAACCATTTTTTTTTACAATGCTTTGTGTGACAACAAAGCACAGTGAATTAAGGCGTTGTGGGGGGGGGGATTTCCACTGCAATTTGGAGATGTCTGCTCCTACAGGGTTACAATCAGTTGTTATGTACCAGGCTGTCTAGGGGACCTGGGGTAACAAGGAGGATATGTGCTCAGCTGTTAAAAGGTTGACTTAAACAAATTTATTTTCACAGGACAATAAATGAGCAGAAACTACTTAAACACAAAAGGACTAATCGGCGGCAACTTTATTACAAAACAAACAGTAACACTAATGTTCGATTCAGGGAAACCCCTGCACACACAAGAACACTTAAGGCTGGTTTATTCTCTCTGTGAGCTCCGCAACGGAGAGATGCACACGGAGCGTCTGAAAGGTTTTCACATTCAAACTTCTGTTTTAGGCAGTGGAGTGTTGCAAATCAATTCCCCGCCAGGACAACAGAGGGCGTAGCGCTATTCTGTGATATCCTGCCACCATGACACTCATGTATCCGGTTCACGATAGTGTATTTACTCATGTGTTTACATTGTTTTAATATATTTCAGAGACTTTTTAACACGGACTAATTTATCCTTCATTCTCCTCCACCTCTTCATCCAGTCGCCACCTCTAAACCCACGTTTCCCGTCGTTTCCATCCACGTTTGCTCCGTATTTTGTACTCCTTCAGTCACGGGTGAATAAATGTTCATATTTTCGGACTTTTCCGCGATGCGTTCTTCAATCTATTCTGGGTTTGCCGCTAAATATTTTTTTTACTTATTAACGGAGCAACGGCGGTGCTGGTGACGAAGTTACAGGAAGCGTCGTCCTGACCAATCACAAGCTTGCGGTCTCCGTCACTTTCGACAGATGTTTAAAATTTGGGGCATGTCTCCGTCACCCTCCGCGAGCCAGTCGGAGAGCCCTTGCACCGACGCAAAATGGCGGTGCGTGCGTCCGTTTCACGCAGACGGACCGAGTATAAACCAGCCTTTACATTCAATTCAGGAAAACCCCTGCACACACGAGAACACTTATGCTCAATTCAGGGAAACCCCTGCACACACAAGAACACTTAATTGGCTAAAAGAGATTAAAACTAAGCATACCGAGGAGACGACAGGACAGAGACTTCCTCTCCAGCCTTTTGCCTTTTGCTCCCTGGTGCACCCTGGGCTGGGTGGCTTTTATGCAGTGAGTCCTCATTCAGCTGCTGATTATCATTGCCACCAGCTGAGAGCTTCAGTGTGGAACCGGGCAGGGTGAGAGAAGTCAGGTGCTGCAAATCAGCTTCTCTCAGCCGTAAGAGTAAAACAAAAGAAGTGAGCTACAAGAACCATAAATGGCTTGGGCCGTAACACACCCCCTCTTAAAAAATTAAAGTTCCCAACTTTAATTCAAAATCCAAGCCAAAATTGTCCTGGCACAACCAACCAACCTGAGCCAAACCAAAGCACTTGTCATGTTGTGGTTCTCCACAAAGGTGATGAGTTTCTTCAGCGGGGTGGCCACTATTGAACAGAAAGATCCCACAACTTGTGCAGGTGTGCACGTTCCCACAGAACTTAACAAGTCATCCAATCTCGACAGTTTTGAGGAGCTCCAGCCCTCTGATCAGAGCTCTGTCTTGGGCTTTTAGATCAGCAATTCCACTTTAAGCCTCAAGCCCAAGGCGGTCTATCAAACTCAACAGAAATGTGTCAGCGGGAAGAGATTTTGCAAACCTCCAACCTCTTCTTTCATCAGACGACACAGCAGATATCTCCGTCTGGCAAATTCACATCATCACAAGCGCTGGAAACGTGGAATCCTCACAAAGGATTTCCACAAAAGTCAAGTAAGTCAGTATACACATCAAAACCAGGAGAGTACATTGACACACAGCTCTCCCAAACAGCAGGTCACTAGATCCAACAGATCCGACTCCAAAGTGTCCATTTTAAGTTCCACATACAATGTCCTCACCAGAGTTCCACAACCACAATAAGCACTCAGCCGCACACAGGAGGGGGCAGCCACAAACTGTTCTGTAACAGAAGTACAAAAAAAACAACAAAATACAGAGTAACAACACAAACTCGACGACTCATGTTGTAATCCGTGTTATGGGAAACAAAACTCCAATTGGTTTGTGTATTCCATCTTCACAACAGCATAAGAGCCGATGCCTGGCTGTTAGCTTGCTTTGTCCCAACTCAACAACATGCGAGGGCGCCATTACGCACAAGGCGAGGCGAGGGCTCGTACATACACGGTTGGATCCCGTAGGTCACTGCCAGGTCGGGTTCAGTTATAACTTTTGTTATTTTGGAGCAAGACGCTGAAGCTGCGTCCTGCTTTCTTCCACCAATCAACGCGCCCCTCAGTCCCGCGCGCGTCTGAGACAGCCGAAATATCGCGTGTGATCTCGCGAGAAAATATGCCCTTTACAAAAAAGGATAAAAAAAGCTAATTTTTTATTTATTTTTCCAATACAATTTATTGTAATGGGCTAAAAGACTATAATAGGACGTAGAAATCCACGGTATTATAGGTGATGACTCCTTTAAACAAATTTATTTACACAGAGGGCAATAAATAAACAGAAACTACTTAAACACAAAGGACTAATTGGCGGCAACATAATTACAATTTGTGTTCCAAATTAATTTGTGCTTTATAAAATAATATATAAACAGCATATAGTACCTGTATAGGCTAGTACTTTAAATGAACTACTTAATAACAGCCATTTATTGAAACTACAGTTTACATTTGTTTTGCATGACTTCCTATTATTTCCTAGAATGACTTGTTGTTACCTTTTCAGACATGCTAGATTTCTGTTGATGTTTCAGAGACACTGTATGTTGGTGCATGTTAGAATGCCCTCAACATTTCCTACATTAGGATTTAATAAATGATCGTGTCACTTGGCAAACAAGTGTCATTAAGACAGTGCATGTGTAGGCTGGATAAAGTGATTATAACCCTAGATTGTAAATACGGAAAAGAGTTGTTTAATCTCTTTTTTACGAAATTAAATAGAAGAACACTTGCCAGGCTGCAAATAACAACCTTTACGTCCTTGAGGTAATATTATTCACTCTGGTCGATGTAAAGAAAATAAAATAGCTATTTGTTTTCTTTACATCGATCAGAATCCGAACAGATGCAGTCTGGCTTTTAGATTTTTGCTTGCCTTGATCTGTGTGTCAGACACAAGACTATGGAAAAGTCCTGCAAGCACTCACAGTGTTGTTTAGAGAGAGAAGTAAGGGGAAAGGAGGGGACTACGAGGACAGAGGTGGGAATTGACACGGCACTTGATACCATAAAAACCTCTGACATGAATTCAGACTCGATTTGCTTTCTCTTCAAGCCAGTTGGAGGCAAAAAAAAAAAAGCAGGAGCAGCGGTTACTTGACTAGTGTTACTTCTGTTTGATTTCTTCAGGAGAAATGGATCCTTCAAATACAAGGTAAATAATTTATTGATCATTACCATCCTGTGTGTTTATTCTTCATTAATAATAAATAAGCAATAGTTTGTGTTAATGAAAAACATGTAGCATTTTGTGAAATTATAACTGTAAAATTCTACTAATCCACTAAAAGCTAAGCAAAAACAAAAGGAACTTTCTTTTAGTCACACAGTGAAAATGTTTTAGATCCAGTTTAGGTTGTTTCTGTGTGTCGTAGATAAGAATTAGCTGTAACTAAGTGTGCATCGTTATTCAAAAATAAAAAAAATATTTGCCTGATCGTTGTGTGCATTCCAAAATAAAATCAACATTACACCTGATCGAAGTACCAGGGGTATTTTTTCAACAATACTATTTAACAATATTTATTCTCGTCTGTTTTGTATTTTTTATGCAGCTTCCTAGACAAAATTTCCTCTGGAAATGAACACCAGAACAACACTGATCAAAATGAATGTCCATTTCCATCAAATGACTGGACCTTCTCTGTGTTTCCACCATACATCATGATTATCGCCGTGCTGGGAATTCTCCTGAATATCTTTGTGTTGATGGTTTTCTGCCTCCACAAGAAGTCCTGCACCACAGCAGAGATCTACCTGAG
This sequence comes from Aphyosemion australe, assembly GCA_006937985.1. Classification (NCBI taxonomy): domain Eukaryota; kingdom Metazoa; phylum Chordata; class Actinopteri; order Cyprinodontiformes; family Nothobranchiidae; genus Aphyosemion; species Aphyosemion australe. Next base: position 1,225,815 of record SSNS01000054.1, read on the forward strand.
CAACTTGGCTGCTGCTGACCTCCTTCTGGTTTCCTTTTTGCCCATCTATGCTTTCTATGTCTACAAAAAATTCAACTGGACTTTTGGGTTGGCCATGTGCAAACTTGTCAACGTGATCATTCTGATGAATGCCTACAAAAGCATCTACTTCATGGTTCTGATCAGCATTGATCGCTATTTGGCTCTGGTGCACCCACTGTCCAGTGAAGGAATACGGAGACCAAAGTTTGCCAAACTGGGTTGTGTGGTGGTCTGGATTCTGGGCTTCCTCTTTAGTCTTCCAGCTCTTATCCACAGGGATTTGTCATCACCTAATAATAATAAAACCTCTTGTTACATGAATTTTCCCACAACTACTATACAGCGAACAAGTGATTTTTCAATCTCTGTGCTTGGATTCATCATTCCCATTTTCATTATTTCCTTCTGCACTTTCAAAATTATCAAATCTCTGAAAAACAGAATAACAGAAGGAGTAAATGCAAAGAAGATGGATCACAAGGCGACCACTCTGGTTCTGGCAGTTCTCCTGGCATTCCTGATCTGTTGGGTTCCGTTCCACCTGATGAAGATACTATATCTACTCCAAGATGTTGATGTTTTGACCAGTTGTAGTGTTCTCAACCACCTGCATGTCTGCAGCCAGATCTTCACTTACTTCGCCTTCTTCAACAGCACTCTCAACCCCATTCTCTATGTTCTTGTTGGGAAATCCTTTCAGACAAAAGTTAAAGAATTTTTCAGACAGTGGGATCACAAACCAACCTCAACCTTGAGCAACACACTAAACACAACAATGTCAAGAAGTGTTAGATCTTCACGTTCAACGATCAAATAATGTTGCAATTTTCTCACATTAAGGTATGTTGTTTTTTATTTTTGTTTTTATCAGATATTATATTTAAACAAAGGCAAGGTTCCACAAATAAATATGAGACTTCTCTGCAACTTTTTATATCACTGTAATGTGGTTACAACCACAACTTATTGGCATGTTTTTTGTGTGTGTTTGTTTTTGTATTTTTAGGAATTTAACACTGAAGGGAGAATAATCAGTATTCCGATTTCTGAATTTTTTCATTGTTTCCATTTATTTCAGTAATTCAGCTTAGACCGAGAGACCATCTAAAGGCTCAGGGACCCTTTGCAGGTGTTTTGGATTCATTAGAGTGACACTTTGAGCTTAGAATATTGAACTTTTTCACAATATTCTAATTGTCTGAGATTTTGAATGTGGGGTTTACATAAGCTGTAAGCCATAATAATCACAACAAATAACAAATAAAGGCTGGAAATATCTGGCTTTGCATGTAATGAGTCTATCTCATATATTAGTCTTTTATGTTGAATTACTGAAATAAACAAACTTTTGCACAATATTATAATTTTTAGAGTTTCACCTGTATGTGGGAGAAAACGTGGCAGCAGCAAGGACATTGAAGAATGACATGAGCTGCATGGTGATGCATGCTGGCTGGTAGCACACAGCCACAGCCTTCATGCTCAGAGTTTGCATGTTTTTCCCATGAATGCATGAATTTTCTACGAGTATTCCGGTTTCCTCTCATATATCAGAAACATGCAAATGAGGTTATTTACCTGCAATGCTAAATTCACAATTGTAAGCTGCTTTGGATAAATGTGTCTGCTAAATAAATTAACACTGGTTTCAACAATGAAAATTTTAGTTTTCTGTAATGCATGTAACGTGGTGTTTCCAGTCACGTTTTTGTCACACTGAAGTTCATGGGTTTTTAATAGCCATGAAAATCTAATGATTTGATTTTTGCACTGAACATGTCCACATCACAGGTACTTTTCAGAAAGATAACACGTGATTATTTCTGATCAAATGGTTTAACGTCTTTTTTTATATACATGTGTAATTTTACAGGATCTGTTAATTTGATTACAGGCTTTCATTCTACCACTCACACCCTAAAAGATGTTTGAACAAATGGGCTGTATAATATCAAATACTGCTACAGATGTAGTACATCTTAATGGTTGGAGTTTCTCTTCTGTAGATCTGCATGTGTGTAATGTATGTTCATATTTTCAAGGTATAATTGCATAACTTCATGATAACTCATAAAAAGCTGTTCTTATATATTTCTACATAAACTATAACACCTGTGAACTTCCATGACTTCTGTATGTCGTCTCCGTGTCTATGTTTGTCAGTTATCCAGTGTTTGAGGGCAGCATGCCAAATTTGCACAGAGCTGTTTTGTTTTCCTGCTTAGTGTCCTGTTGCTCAGAAGAAAGATCCCTGTAACAACTCTTCTGTTTATCCATTTATGTTCTTTGTATACTGTGTAACACAGCAGCATGACGATACAGCACCAAAATAGAAAATAGTAGTCAGATCGTGTATTTCACTGTCTTATATTTGTGTGAGTTGTCTAAGTTACCTGTGATTTTTCATTTTAAAGCATTGTAGAAAAAGTATAATCCAATAAACTGAATGTTAAACCTACTGTGGGTTTTTCTTCTTTTAAAGGAGAATCAAATGAGTCAAAGTGGAGCTCAATAGTTACGATTTAGAAATTACTTACATTAAAAAAGGGTTCATCTTTTAAGCCAAAGAAGCAGCTTTATGTTATAAACGCTGTGACTGACAGGCTAAAAAATGGGCATTTTTACACTAAAGCAGCTCATTTAGGTTATTTTTCTGTCATCGTCATCATTATTGTACCTGGAGAATGTTCTGATGGAGACCCAATAACAAAACATTTACTGGATCCATGGTCAGACCCTTCTGTCATGAAATGGTTGTTGTAGAACCCAGGGGGCAAGTGAAGGCTCTGCAGGCAAGCAGATGAATAAAAAATACTTTAACCCTCAGGCTTCACTTTAATTTACTACACACTTGCGTCTTTAGAGGACAAATATGTCTGCTCGTAAAAGTGGCTATAAAAATGTATACATAATATTTTTTTTGGTTTTTATTAGTTTTTGTGTAGTAACAGATTTAATCCCTCTTGTGCCTCTTCAGGACAAAAACGTCCCATTGACTTCAATGCAAACCACAGTTTTTCATCCTGTAGCCTCTGCAAAAAAAAACTATGCATTCTGTCATATTAGGGTTTCATTTTTGATAAAAGTAGTCATATTTGTCATTTTTACTGTTCACCACCAAAATCGTCATTTATCCATTGGATTTGTGATAAATGGCTGATATGACATAAATTTGAAATATGCAATTAAAGAAAAGTTTTAAACATACACTCAGACATCGTATGTGTGACTAATGGATTATATGAAGGCTTCAATGCACAGATGCACAAACAGTTATGCTTTTAGATTTCTGCTTGCCATAATGTGTGAGTCAGACACAAGACAATGAAAAACTCCTGCAAGCAGTCAGTGTTGCTTAGAGAGAGAGAGATAGGGGGAAAGGAGGGGCAATATGAAGGCAGAGGTGGGAATTGGCTAGTCGCTTGATACTATAAAAACCTCAGACATGAGTTCAGTCCCAGTTTACTTTCTTCTCAAGTCAGTTGGAGTCAGACAAATAGCAGGAGCAGCTGTTGCTTGATGAGTGATACTTCAGTTTGATTTCTTCAGACGAGATGGATCCTTCAAATACAAGGTAAATGATGCATTTATCATTACCGTCCTTAGTGTTCATTCTCTATCTGTAATTACTAAACAACAGTTTCTGTTCATGAACAGTGTTTAGCATTTTGTCAAGTTATTACTGTAATGTGGCAATAAAAAATCATCAAAATCACTAGAAACTAACCAAAAATAACACTCTTTTGTTCCCACAGTGGACATGTTTTAGAACCAGTTTTGCAGTTTTTTTTCCATGTGTCAGCATTATGCCTGTGCCTGTTTAAACAGGTTTACCCTCAGATACATACAGTATGTGCATTAACTCTGAAGATTGAACATGCAATCACAAAAATAAAAAATTTAAAACAAGTATCTGCTGATGCATCTGAATGTACTTTAATTTAACCCCAAAAGGTGTGTTTATAGATAAGAATAAGCTGAAGCTAAGTCAGAATACAACGTTGTTCTAAAGTAGAAAATGGTTTTCCCTCACAGTTCAATGTGCATTCTGAAATAAAAACTATTTTAAAACAAAGTGATCAAAAAATATAATTTAATAATGTTTTGTCTCATCTGCTTTGTATTTTTATGCAGCTTCCTGGGTAACAAAGACCAGAACAACACTGATCAAAATGAATGTCCATTTCCATCAAATGACTGGATCTTCTCTGTGTTTCCACCATACATCATGATTATCGCCGTGCTGGGAATTCTCCTGAATATCTTTGTGTTGATGGTTTTCTGCCTCCACAAGAAGTCCTGCACCACAGCAGAGATCTACCTGAGCAACTTGGCTGCTGCTGACCTCCTTCTGGTTTCCTTTTTGCCCATCTATGCTTTCTATGTCTACAATAAATACAACTGGACTTTTGGGTTGGCCATGTGCAAACTTGTCAACGTAATCATTCTGATGAATGCCTACAGCAGCATCTACTTCATGGTTCTGGTCAGCATTGATCGCTATATGGCTCTGGTTCACCCACTGTCCAGTGAAGGAATACGAAGACCAAAGTTTGCCAAACTGGGTTGTGTGGTGGTCTGGATTCTGGGCTTCCTCTTTAGTCTTCCAGCTCTTATCCACAGGGATTTGACATCACCTAATAATAATAAAACCTCTTGTTACATGAATCTTCCCACAACTACTATACAGCGAACAAGTGATTTTTCAATCTCTGTGCTTGGATTCATCATTCCCGTTTTCATTATTTCCTTCTGTACTTTCAAAATTATCAAATCTCTGAAAAACAGAATAACAGAAGGAGTAAATGCAAAGAAGATGGATCACAAGGCGACCACTCTGGTTCTGGCAGTTCTCCTGGCATTCCTGATCTGTTGGGTTCCGTTCCACCTGATGAAGATACTATATCTACTCAAAGATGTTGATGTTTTGACCAGTTGTAGTGTTCTCAAATTCCTGTTTGTCTGCAGCCAGATCTTCACTTACTTCGCCTTCTTCAACAGCACTCTCAACCCCATTCTCTACGTTCTTGTTGGGAAAACCTTTCAGAAAAAAGTTAAAGAACTCTTCAGACAGTGGGATCACAAACAAACCTCAACCTTGAGCAACACACTGAGCACAACAATGTCAAGAAGTGTTAGATCTTCACATAAAATTATCTGATAAGGTTGTGATTGTCTTAAATTAAGGTATGTTTTTTTTTTTTAAATTATGATCAGGTCATGTTTGTAAAGACAACACGCCCCTTAACATTTTACCTAGTAAAATAAAAAGTAGGGGAAAAAACATTAAAAAAATTAAAAACAAGATTAAAACAAAAATAAGTACGCGAGTCCTCTGCAACTTTGTATATTTCTGTAATGTGGTTGCAACCACACATTTTCAAAACTGTAAAGTCCAACTTATTGGCATGTTTTCTTTAAATTATAAGTTTAACACTAAAGTGAAGATAATCAGTGTGCAATGTCTGAATCATTTCATTGATTGTGTCACTTATGTGGAAAAAAATACAGCCGCAGCAAAGACATGAAAGGTTGACATGGGCGTGATGGTGCAACTGGTAGTTCTGTTGCCTTGCAGCAAAAGGTTGCAGGTTCAAAACTTTCTGAACAGAGTTTGCATGTATTAATGGGATTTCTATGGGTATTCTGTTTTCCTCACATACCAGAAACATGCAAATTAGGTTATTTACTTGCACTGCTAAATCTACAATTACTAGATTGCTGTGGATACATGCATCTGCTAAACAAATAAACAAACGTTTTGACATCAGCAAAATTTGCAAAAAGAGCTGATCTGACATTTTTTTAAATTTGTAATGCATGTAATGTGGTGTTTGCAGTCATGTTTTTGTCACACTGAAGTGCATGAGTTTTCATAGCATGAAAAGTCACGTAAGTGTTTGAGTATTTGATCATTTCTGAAATGCTAATGTATAAACCGGTTTTCAAATGGTTTGAAGATAACAGATGTGAATATTTCAGATCTAATGGTCTAAAATCTTTTTTATAGCAGTATAGTTTTACACGATCTTTGAATCAGCTTCCATTCTACCACTCACACCCTAAAAGATGTTTGAAGAGATAGGCTGTATAGTACCACAATACTAATACTGCTACAGAAGTACTACTTTATGACGGCTGGAGTTTCGTCTCTGTAGATCTGCATGTGTGTAATGTGTCTTCATATTTCCAAGGAATAGTTGTGAAAATTCATGATAACTCTATCTTGGGTTGGCCCAAGTACAAAAAGCTGTTTTTTATTGCTACAATGATCAATGACATATGTGTGTGTCTGTAAATGCTGCTTTAATTCTCGTGTTTCTCAGTTTCCGTATCCAGTGTTTGAGGGCAGCATGCCAAGTTTGCTCAGGGGTGTTTTGCTTTCCTGCTTCTTGTCCTGTTTCTTAGAAGAAAGATAACAACTATTCTGTTTAACCATTCATGTTCTTTGTATATTGTATAACACAGCAGCATGACGATACAGCACCAGATTATAAAATTGTAATCAGATCATATATTTCACAGTCTTATATTTTGTGTGAGTTTTCTAAATTATCTGTGATTTTTTTTATTTTAAAGCAGTGTAAAAAAAAAACTATAATCCAATAAACTGAATGCTAAACTACTGCTGTACTGGTTTTTCTTCTTTTTTTAGAAAAGGAGACTCAAATGAGTCGATGTGGAGCTCAGTATCACTTTATAATTTTGTGTCAAAATGACTTAAATTAATAGTTTATCATTCAAGCCAAATAAGCAGTTTTGTGTTATAAATGCTGTGTGACTGACAATGCAAAAAACGGTTATATTTACTCTAAAATTATTATTATTATTATTGCACTATGACCTTTAATGACTCAAATGAATACAAAATATTGTTGTTAACATTCAAACGTTAACATAAAAATTATTGCTAGCTGGTAAATTATTATACAAACAAATGTGAAAGAGATAAAAACTCTATTTTTATGATGTGGACTCAAGAAGTGGAATGTGATGTCCTCCTGAACCCCTGCTCCTTCAAGAACAAGGTTGGGATGTACCTCATGGACCACCGCAGACTCAGTAACTTTTAATCAGCCAATAACTAACTTCCCTGGTACGCGTCTTCGAAAGATGACCCTCACAAAATACAAAAAACTGGGTTTATTAATACTAAAAACAGCTCATATGTGAAGGTTTAGATTTTTCTCATTATCATTATTATTTGTATTATTATTTATTATTTTTTAAATTCTAAATATTATTCTATCAAATTAGAGCAAAACCATAAATAAATTAATTAATTAAACAATTTTTTGTTGTTTAACATTTGAAGGTGGACCTAAATAATCTTTCTAACTGGTAAATTATTATCAATAAATATTTGCGAGAAATAGAAATAGCTTGGGAAACAAGTGAACTTGACGATGATATTTAAAAATATTAAAATATCTATTGTCCAACAGGTCTGTTCTTTGTTAAGGCATCTTTTTACCTCATTCTTAGTACTTAACACCTGAAATTAAGAGTACAACAGTGGAATGGAATTTGCAAAGTAACTCCTTCACTTTCAGGTTGAATTGCTCCACTTTCGTTGGTTGCTAAACCCGGTTCACACGGCAGGAAAATTATGACAAATTTTGACCAGCTCCTCCTCTTCCAACAATCTTAAAGACCAAGTTCACTCATTTTTTTCAATTCATTTGCAGTGGTCTCTAGTATAAATGAATGCCTTTTGAGTCGATCTCTGTGGGAAAAAAAAGCTCTGGCGCTCCTGTTTTAGAAACTAGAAGTTAGCCAGCGGAGAAGTGAGCTGAAGAATGCAGGTTTTGGAGTGTTATTTCCAGACATCTCACCTCTGATTGGCTAAGACAACCCAACCACTGACTCTGTTTGCTTTGCAACGTTGATGTTTTTTCTCCACAAATTACAAAACCTTGAAGGAGATCTACAATTTTGTGGAGCTGCTAATGCTAATGTAGGACCTTTCCCATTGGAAAAAAATATATGCACACCCCTTGATCTGCTCCACACTGTGAAAATCTGCTCTTCCACATAAATACTGCCACCGCTTTGCTTTTTCTGTCTTTATCTTTGCCTGTTTCCCTCTTCAACTGTTTCATGTAGTCATGGACCTTACCTGGCTTTGGAAAAAGAACTAAATAATGTCCCCTCCGACATCTGATCTAGGTATCTAGAGTTCGATTAGCACCTCCCCCAACAGTGGTGCTTGGTTCCTTCCTGTTTGAACATATTTAGGAGACGAAAATACAACTTTGAGACGAGCGGAGCAACTCAGACCCATAGGCACCCATGCAAAATACACATTTGTTTTTTTCTAGGGCTACATCCCACAATGCATTGCATTGTCACATCATGTCATCTCAAGGCAGTTCACAAAGCAAACATTCCAATTTAACCTATCAGTGCACTGAGTTCAGTTCATTATGCCAATTAGTTAAATGTTTCCTATGTAAGGAAACCCAGCAGATTGCATCTAGTCACTAACTTTTTTTGTCAGCTACTTTACAGCAATCCCCATACTAAGCAAGCATGTAGCGACAGTGGAGAGGAAAACTCCCTTTTAACAGGAAGAAACCTTCAACAGAACCTGGCTCAGTATGAGCAGCCATCCACTATAAATGACTGCTCATGCACATAGAAAACAACTGTAATGCACATTGATGACCTGAGTTTATTAGTAAATGTGATCCATTTTCATTGGTTCTGTGTATATGATGTGTTATGTATGAAATTGCATGAGACTAGAGACTGTGATATGATATGAGGGAGACTATAATTTAACATATGAAAGCAATAATAATTTATGTCCCATATCACTTCTCATACAGTATTAACACTGTTACATTATTAAACATCATTACCACATTATTTCATGTCATCATGGTAATGGACTCAAATTGGCATAATGGAAGCAAAGTACTGAAGAGATGAAAGCAATGTTTGTGTCCGCAGCACATCAACATGATCAAACCTGTGCATCTCCATGTGTGTTATGTGTATTTGGACCTCTCTTTGTTTTTAAAAAGGTTTGCACAAATACCAGTTTGTACTCCTGACATAGACTCATCAATCTCTCCTCGGTCAATTTTCTTAAACCAACTCAAGTGACTGTCTTTAAGTTTTTTCCTTTTTTGCTGCCAACATTTTATCAAAGGAATGTTGACTCACAGCACACTAAAAACACATTGCTCTTTCCGAGGAATAGTTCTGAAACCGCTGCATGATCATTTTATTTTGGTTGGCAAAAGAGCAAAAAAAATAAATCAAGTATATGAGCTTTTGTAGGTTTTTGCGACTGTAGTTTTAGTTTTGCATGTTTTTTTAGATAGTTGCTTAAGGACCGTATGCTTAATTTGCAAAGTTGTGTACTATTTTCATACTTCTTGTCCTCCTGCCTGGAAGACCCCTTTAACAAGACTTTTGCTATTCAGTTTAACCTTTAAATTAATAAAACTCATAGTAACTTTATAAAACCAAAGCATTCCAATGCACACAGACCCCAATACAAAACAGTTACCAGGTCCTGTTTTCATAATCCATCACAGTGACACGCTCACCCCGCCACCCATGCGTAGACGCCAAAGCATCTGCTGAATACATCTTTATCGTTTCTGTCACCTGTGGACACACCCATATAATTTCCAACGGGCCCTGCCACCGTCACCACAGGTGAGACGCAAAACAAGCATGAATGATAAAATTATAAACAAATGGCTTTTGCAATATCTCTTTCAGGACTACCTTCCTGTCCATCTACATGGATAGTCTGGCTTCAATGTTTTGTCATCTATTGATTTATATGATTTTCTCATTTTTTTGGTATGTTTTGGTTTAAAGGGAACATTATGCAAAACTCACTGTTTACAACTTTTTGTTTCGCCATGTGGGTCTTTACTGTCTCTATGAAGACTTCAAACAGAAGTGTTGGAATTTAGCTCAATTAGAGTCCATCAAAAGTTTAAACGAAGGCACTTTTTAAACTTTTGCTCAGATCTTTTGAAAACAACAATGTGGTTACACACCAACTAATTCACACTTTGAGAATCAGTGCTCTAAAATGGATACCAGGAACCTTGTCATTAGTCAACCTTCTCACCATAAAAGCTCTTTCTAACAATCAGCCTTTCCTCAGAATAAGTTATTCTGCCTTTGGGCAAGAACGGTTACAGCACAGCAGTAAATATCACTGCTCTTTTTGACTTTCGGTTGTTGTTTTTTATCACATCAAAAGAAATTTTTGCTTTTGCTTCCAAATTATTAGATCGTATTTGTTTTAACATGCTCTATCCTGTTATTATTGTTAAAGAAAAAAATAAATAATAAAAAAAGTTTTGTGGGTTTTATTATGTTGCATGTTTCTTCTCGTTAAGCTGCACCCTTCATAATATTTTCATCGAGCTTAGAAATCAAAACAAGCTAATTATCAATATCTGTTTCTGGGTAATGATTAAATATTTACAATAACTCCAGAGGACATCCTTTTGGCTTCTGTCTTGCAAATTGTCTTTAATGCATTTTTGCAAGTCAAAGTGATATTTAAAAGGCTTAAAAAAACACTTTAAACTGTAAAAGTTATTTGAATCTTCTCGACATAGGATGGTTTTAAATAACTAGCTTTAGTAATCCTTTTTTTTTACCATCCCCTGGTACCGTAACGGTTGTCGGTTTTAGGTTCATTTTTCTATCAGTTTGTGATTGCATTTCATTGTAGCCTAAATAAGTAATTCTCCCCAAACTTTTAAAGGTTCATATGATTTACAATGTTTTTAATATTGCATATGAAACCAGTATTTCTATACAAGATGTATTAGGTGTTAGAAAATTAACGTTATTCAGACATCAACAGCATGACAAGAATAAGCATGAACATGATACGGAGGCGTTCTTGCATGCGTGATCTTGTTTCTTGGGCATAACAAGTTTAACAGCCAGTCCTCTTGTGCACACAGCAGTGCACTGGTAGTCCGTTAGTTACAAGAAGCTGTGGGTCCAGGAGGAGTGTTGCGTTAGTTTCTAGTCATCAGGAGACATGGATCCTTCAAGAAGGTAAAAGCTTTAAATGTTACAATCATTCACCTCTATTCTTCTTCAACAGGAACTAAGCAATAGTTAATTGTTCCTTAATTGTGTTTATTAGTTTGCAAAGAAAATTTAGATTTGTGCCAATATGCAATGATCCAGTTTAACATCAGTTTTGTTGCATGTTTCAGTTAGTCTGCATTTTGACTGCAAACTGTTTTTAATTAAGCACTTTTACTTTTAGAAAAAGATGTGCATCAGGCCAAAATGTTGAACATGCTTTAATAAAATTACTATTAATCTCCCAAACTGATTTAAAAGTAAGGACAGTTTTTGAATACCTACTGATGCATTTGAATCAACATTGTTTCAGCTTTGAGAAACTGGAACAAGAGGCGCTCTCATGCTAGATAAGGAAGTTGGACCCATCGGTTACACATCTGCCGTAAAAACAACACCCATCAAGATGTTTTAGAACTGTCAACAATTTCCAAGTTCATTATTTATTTTAAATTAAATATTCTAAAAGTCAACATGACACGTTTTAATAGATGGGCCTTAATATTGTTTATATAAAATTTGGTTAGTTCTGAACTCCTGTATTTCTGTCCTGTATTTTTGTGCAGTGACAACTTCACTTCTGAAACCAATCAAAGTGAGTGTTCCTATAAACCAGACGACTGGATCTTCTCTGTGATTCCACCATACATCATGCTTATCGCCGTGCTGGGAATTCTCCTGAATATCTTTGTGTTGATGGTTTTCTGCCTCCACAAGAAGTCCTGCACCACAGCAGAGATCTACCTGAGCAACTTGGCTGCTGCTGACCTCCTTCTGGTTTCCTTTTTACCCATCTATGCTTTCTATGTCTACAAAAAATTCAACTGGACTTTTGGTTTGGCCATGTGCAAACTTGTCAACGTGATCATTCTGATGAATGCCTTCAGCAGCATCTACTTCATGGTTCTGATCAGCATTGATCGCTATTTGGCTCTGGTGCACCCACTCACCAGTGAAGGAATACGAATACCAAAGTTTGCCAAACTGGGTTGTGTGGTGGTCTGGATTCTGGGCTTCCTGTTAAGCCTTCCAGCTCTTATCCACAGGGATTTGATATCACTCAGTAATAATCAAACGTACTGCTACATGAATATTTCCAATCATACTATAGGGCTAACAAATTACATGTCGATGTTTGTGTTTGGATTCATCATTCCCATTATCATTATTTGCTTCTGCACCATCAAAATTATCAAATCTCTGAAAAACAGAATAACAGAAGGAGTGAATGCAAAGAAGATGGATCACAAGGCGACCACTCTGGTTCTGGCAGTTCTCCTGGCATTCCTGATCTGTTGGGTTCCGTTCCACCTGATAAAGATACTATATCTACTCAAAGAGGTTGATGTTTTGACTAGTTGTAGTGTTGTCAAACACCTGGATGTCTGCATCCTGATCGTCACCTACTTGGCCTTCTTCAACAGCAGTCTGAACCCCATTCTCTACGTCCTTGTCGGAAAAAACTTTCAGAAGAAACTGAAAGAACTTTTCAGACAGTGGGATCACAAACGAACCTCAACCTTCAGCTACACACTGAGCACAAAGCTGTCAAGCGTTCGATCTTTTCATAAAAGGATCTGATCATCAATCAGGTTGTGATGTTCTTACATTTAAGTATGTTCTATTTTTCATGTTTGTTTTTCTGATGCTATATACAAAATATTATTCAACAAATAAATATGAGACATCTCTCAAACTTTGTATATTTATGTAATGTGGTTACAGCTATGCCTGGAGCTGAGTACTTTCAAGAAGTTTAAAAACTTCACATAAAATAGTCTGATATGCACGTGTGTCATCAACTGGGTCATGGATTTCTTATGTTTTAATTTTCTAACTGGTTAGAATTTTATCAAGTTGAATCATATTACAACTTTTAAGTGACTTGAAACGTTTTCAATGGTGGTGGGATATGATTAATGTGAAAAGACGGCTTTGCCACTTGATAACGTAGCTTATGTATTTCAATTACACTGACATAAAATAGTTTTTTTATTCTATTTGAAGAACATAGCAGCAGCAAAGAAATAAAAAAAATATTCATACTGACCCAAAAAACTCTAGAAAATCATGTACTCGTTTACATCTTGGTATATTATGTGCTGTTGTGTTTCAGCTGTTGTTGCAACACTTTTTATTTTATATGTTCCATCCACTCAATCTATGTAACATTTGTGATTAAACTGGGATTATTGAAAAACAAAATTTATTGTACTTTTTTCACCAATTATTTGTCTGCACTGCTGTTTTTTCTGCAAAAACAAACGAAATAATTGTGGTATTCCAGTGCGGGTCATATTCATCTACATATTAGATGTTTTTGTTTTGTTTTTTTTGAGCTGTGCAATTAAAAACAACAAAAAAATAGAACAATGTTGAGTACAACATATAAACAGACAAATAAAATCCAATAACAGAGAAAAGAAAAAAGTTTGTTATAAAAGAATAACAGATACAAATGAAAACAATACTTTGCACCTGTTCAAAAAAAAAAAAAAGCAGAAAGAAGCCTAGACTGATTTAATCCCACCCCTTTTCTAACATTCACATATTGGAATAAATACATCAGTTGGAATAGGGGGTGTGGTGATTTCTGATCTGAAAATCCTGTTTATGGTTGAACAGTTTTATGGGATGTGTGACTCAGTTCTATTTAACTCCTCACACTCTAAAAGTTGTTTGACTAGAGGGATAATCTAAAAACACAATAATACCGCTGATGAAAAGTACTAAAAAGGTGAAAGTGATGTTTGAGTCTATAACACAATAACTCAACATGGGATTAAAATATCTGTGGCTCTGCATGTTTGTTACGTGTATTTGGAGAAGTTTTAAAAATACCAGTAATCCTAAAAAACTCATCACTCTCTCACATGAGAATTCTACTATGTCAGCACAAGTGAATGTCTCCATTCAAGTGCTTTTTTATTTGCTGTCTACAGTTGACTCAGTCATGAGGTTATGCCATTACTTCATCAACACACTTCACCCTTTCTAAGGAATTGTTATGAACATTTGTGTGTGATCATTATACCAGGGAGAGGTGCAGATGTGGTTTTCATTTTCATGTTTTTGTTTATTCTGTTATCTGAGTCAAATTTGAACAGTGCTGTTTTATTTCCACAGTTCTTGTCCTGTCACCTGGAACGAAGATTCCTGCAAGAAGTCTTTTGTATTCAGTTACATCAGAGCTCGTATCAACTTTAGGCTACAGTAGCATGACAATAAAGCACCAGAACAAATATAAAAAAGGTAATCAGGTCCTGCTAAACGTTATTTATAGTATAGAAATTGTAGAAGTAAACAGAAAAGAATGTATAAGTCATCAAATTGAATACTGAACCTAATTCTCTACTGTGTGGTTTTTGTCATTTACACTATATAAACTAGGTGTGGAACTATATGAATACATGTACTGTTATAGCTTTAAAGCAGCAATCCGGAGTTTTCCCCTTTCAGGAATTATGTATGATTTTTCAGAAATCCATAAAAGTGATTGTCTATTCATGTAATGTGATATAATGTAAGCAATACCTCTTTTTCGTGTGCTAAGCTCGCCCCCTGCCCCGTAAAATCCGTGCAATAGGAAGTTGGGCGTTGACCAGAACTAACCAATAGCGTTAGACTACCGCTTACATGCTTCAAATTTAAGGAAGTACCTCGGCTGATGCAGAGTTGATGAACTTTTCACGGACAAGTAAGTCTTTAAAATATAAATATATGAAAACACAACATGACATGAGAATAATACTTGTAAAACAACGTGTTTTAGCTCTGTTTGTCGACTACAGAAGCACATTCATAAACAAGAAAAGTTTAGTCGCCATCTTAAATTACAGAGTCCACCGACTATTGGTGTGATACGCTTGTCAGCCACTAGATGGTGCCATCAGACAAAAGAAATACTCCAGAGAGCTACTTTAATTCAGACCCAGCATCATTGCCAAATAATTAAAGTGCACATTCTTCAGAACTGAAAAGCAGATTGCCAAGAACCAGGAGTGGAAAGTTGCTTATACTTCTCAAGTACATGATATGATGCCTCGAGGGGCGGCAGACAAATTATCCAGAGATGAAATCATCAACTGAAAGGCTGTAGTGTGCGAGTCACCTCATTGCTCCACTTCCACATTCAGTGACAACACCTCCTGTTAGACTTGTATGGAACAGCAGTCAGACATTTAGAGGTGTGAAAAGGAATGACTTGCAGATGAAAGTATTTCCTCATTGTTTCGGGGTTTGTAATTACTTGCATTTTATTATTCCTATGTATGATTTTGTAATTTTTAAGTGTGCTTTGATTAAATTTAATAAATACATCTATGTAGTATATTTCTTTCTTTTTCTATATCTTTTTTGTTTGTTTCCACAGCTGCTGTTAGGGTTTTAACCTTTCTTGCTGTGAGGCAACAGTGCTACCAACCGCCCCACCAAGCAGCAAATGCATTTGAAGGAACATTATAAATGCAATGAAAATTTTCCACTCATAGAAAAACACGTCGACACAAAATGAGCAGGTTAAATACGGGTTAAAAATCACTAAAATGCCTTGGGTGAAAATAAATGTAGTTTTTCTTGAATAGGTCTGGTGCCACTTTTGTGGAATAAAACATTGACTCTTTAAATATAACCGACATTTGCTTTGTGCAAGTCATCATCAGGTATTTACTTTCTTTTTTTCAGACTGAAATTCTTTTTTAATTACAGTTACTTATTTTTCAGATACCTGCATGACCTCTTTTTCATTTCCTGTCATTAAATAATCAGAAGGCTAATGATCCAGAGTCATGACACTCTCTGACACTGTGATCTCAGCAACATTAAGACAACACATAGGAATGATTTGATCAAGACTCTTTCTCCTTCAGCAGAGAAAAGAATAAAATGCACTTTGACATTCATGCCACTGAAGTGTTCCCCTGAAAAATGTGTTTGCATTTGATCATTGTTCATTTCCAACATAAACAGACACTCTATGACTAAGATTAGGAAGAATTTGTCAAGAAAATATGTAAAATAATAGAAAATTATTAGTGACGTGCTTCCCATTATTTTTTTCACTACTTTCTTTATCACAGGTGACACTAATGGTGTAACCACATAACAATAACAAACTATTTGTGCTTGTTAAAGAGCTGACAAACAACTGTCACTCTGTATCTTTGATTTATAGTTTTTGGCATGGAATAGCATTAGTCATCTGTTTGTTGTGAACAATCTGTCCTGAGTTGTTTTGTTATTGAAACTATAAAAAAATTTGTACCTTCAGGGCTGCCAACTTTTGCAAAAGGAGTGAGATTCCTTTTTTTGGAGCCCCCTGTGGATTTTAGATTATATTATTTATCCCAGTGTATTTATACTGGATTCATTATTGTTTAGGCTACTTTGTATTTTCATTTAGTTTATTTCTTATCCTCTTGTGTCCATGACCGCTGACCCTTGTTTATTTGAAATTTCTTTGCTTGTAAAATTTGGTAATTAAAAAAGACTGCAAATCAGAACTGTCTTCATTTAAGTCTTTTTCCTTTTTGGAACCGCTGCATGATAGTTTTATTTTGGTTTGGCAAAAGAGAAAAAAAAAAAAAAACAATCAAGTATATGAGCTTTTGTAACAGATGTAGGTTTTTGCAACTGTAGTTTTAATCGTTTTTAAATCTGTAGTTTTAGTTTTGCATTTTTTTAGATAGTTGCTTAAGGACCGTATGCTTAATTTGCAAAGTTTTGTACTGTTTTCATACTTCTTGTCCTCTTGCCTGGAAGACCCCTTTAACAAGACTTTTTCTATACAGTTTAACTTTTAAATTAATAAAACTCATATAGTAGCTTTATAAAACATAAGCATTCCAATGCACACAGACCCCAATATAAAACAGTTACCAGGTCCTGTTTTTCATAATCCATCCTCACCCCGCCACCCGTGTGTAGCTAGACGCCAAAGCATCTGCTGAACACATCTTTATCGTTTCTGTCACCTGTGGACACACCCATATAATTTCCAACGGGCCCTGCCACCGTCACCACAGAGACGCAAAACAAGAAAGAATGATCAAATTATAAACAAATGGCTTTTACAATATCATAAGGTGGATTTTTCTTAGGCGGAACAATTTTTTCTCATTTCTGCTGTGTTCCAAATCCTCTTACAGTGACATAAGTGTTGCTTTTTATGAATTTAGAGTCATCTCTTGAGTCCTACCTTTTATTTTGATACCAAAACAGCTCAAATAAACCTTGTAGTTCTTGAGATATACTCAATTCATTTTGGGCACGTCTTTTTCGAGAAAATCTCTGTAAAATGGCCGAGGGCTCAAGGGGTTAACAGCTAGTCCTCTTGTGCACACAGCAGTGCACTGGTTGTCCGTTAGTTACAAGAAGCTGTGGGTCCAGGAGGAGTGTTGCTTTAGTTTCTAGTCATCAGAAGACATGGATCCTTCAAGAAGGTAAAAGCTTTAAATGTTACAATCATTCACCTCTATTCTTCTTCAACAGGAACTAGAAATCAAAACAAGCTAATTATCAATATCTGTTTCTGGGTAATGATTAAATATTTACAATAACTCCAGAGGACATCCTTTTGGCTTCTGTCTTGCAAATTGTCTTTAATGCATTTGTGCAAGTCAAAGTGATATTTAAAGGCTGAAAAGACATTTTTTTTTAAAAACACTTTAAACTGTAAAAGTTATTTGAATCTTCTCGACATAGGATGGTTTTAAATAACTAGCTTTAGTAATCCTTTTTTTTTACCATCCCCTGGTACTGTAACGGTTGTCGGTTTTAGGTTCATTTTTCTATCAGTTTGTGATTGCATTTCATTGTAGCCTAAATAAGTAATTCTCCCCAAAATTTTAAAGGTTCATATGATTTACAATGTTTTTAATATTGCATATGAAACCAGTATTTCTTTGCAAGATGTATTAGGTTTTAGAAAATTAACGTTATACAGACATCAACAGCATGACAAGAATAAGCATGAACATGATACGGAGGCGTTCTTGCATGCGTGATCTTGTTTCTTGGGCATAACAAGTTTAACAGCCAGTCCTTGTGCACACAGCAGTGCACTGGTAGTCCGTTAGTTACAAGAAGCTGTGGGTCCAGGAGGAGTGTTGCGTTAGTTTCTAGTCATCAGGAGACATGGATCCTTCAAGAAGGTAAAAGCTTTAAATGTTACAATCATTCACCTCTATTCTTCTTCAACAGGAACTAAGCAATAGTTAATTGTTCCTTTATTGTGTTTATTAGTTTGCAAAGAAAATTTTGATTTGTGCCAACTGATAAAAACCTTAAAAACACAAGAACAAGAAATATTAATATATTTAGAGCCCATACGCAATGATCCAGTTTAATTTCAGTTTTCTTGCGTGTTTCAGTTAGTCTGCATTTTGACTGCAAACTGTTTTTAATTAAGCACTTTTACTTTTAGAGAAAGATGTGCATCAGGCCAAAATGTTGAACATGCTTTAATAAAATTACTATTAATCTCCCAAACTGATTTAAAAGTAAGGACAGTTTTTAAATACCTACTGATGCATTTGAATCAACATTGTTTCAGCTTTGAGAAACTGGAACAAGAGGCGCTCTCATGCTAGATAAGGAAGTTGGACCCATCGGTTACACATCTGCCGTAAAAACAACACCCATCAAGATGTTTCAGAACTGTCAACAATTTCCAAGTTCATTATTTATTTTAAACTAAATATTCTAAAAGTCAACATGACAAGTTTAAATAGATGGGCCTTTATATTGTTTATATAAAATTTGGTTAGTTCTGATCTCCTGTATTTCTGTCCTGTATTTTTGTGCAGTGACAACTTCACTTCTGAAACCAATCAAAGTGAGTGTTCCTATAAACCAGACGACTGGACCTTCTCTGTGATTCCACCATACATCATGCTTATCGCCGTGCTGGGAATTCTCCTGAATATCTTTGTGTTGATGGTTTTCTGCCTCCACAAGAAGTCCTGCACCACAGCAGAGATCTACCTGAGCAACTTGGCTGCTGCTGACCTCCTTCTGGTTTCCTTTTTACCCATCTATGCTTTCTATGTCTACAAAGAATTCAACTGGACTTTTGGGTTGGCCATGTGCAAACTTGTCAACGTGATCATTCTGATGAATGCCTACAGCAGCATCTACTTCATGGTTCTGATCAGCATTGATCGTTATTTGGCTCTGGTGCACCCACTCACCAGTGAAGGAATACGAAGACCAAAGTTTGCCAAACTGGGTTGTGTGGTGGTCTGGATTCTGGGCTTCCTCTTTAGTCTTCCAGCTCTTATCCACAGGGATTTGACATCACCTAATAATAATAAAACCGCTTGTTACATGAATTTTCCCACAACTACTATACAGCGAACAAGTGATTTTTCAATCTCTGTGCTTGGATTCATCATTCCCGTTTTCATTATTTCCTTCTGCACTTTCAAAATTATCAAATCTCTGAAAAACAGAATAACAGAAGGAGTAAATGCAAAGAAGATGGATCACAAGGCGACCACTCTGGTTCTGGCAGTTCTCCTGGCATTCCTGATCTGTTGGGTTCCGTTCCACCTGATAAAGATAGTTTATCTAAAAGATGCTAACATTTTAAATAGTTGTAATGTTTTCAAACTTCTGCATAACTGCATCCAAATCTTCACCTACTTGGCCTTCTTCAACAGCACTCTCAACCCCATTCTCTACGTCCTTGTTGGAAAATCCTTTCAGAAGAAGTTTAAAGAGCTTTTCAGACAGTGGGATCACAAATGAACATCAACCTCCAGCAATACAATGAGCACAAAGCTGTCGAGCGTTCGATCTTTGCATAAAAGGATCTGATCAACAACCAGGTTGTGATGTTCTTACATTTAAGTATGTTCTATTTTTCATGTTTGCTTTTCTGATGCTGTATACAAAATATTATTCAACAAATAAATATGAGACAAGACAGCTTTATTTATATACACACAAAGGCAATTCAATGTGCTTTCTATGAGACATCTCTCAGTCTTTGTATATTTATGTAATGTGGTTACAGCTATGCCTGGAGCTGAGTAGTTTCAAGAAGTTTAAAAACTTCACATAAAATAGTCTGATAAACGTCTGATTTATAACTTCTGGGAACTTTTGCATTCTGGTATTGTGTTCATAGTAGTTATGTGAACTTAAATTTTTCTTAAAGAGCAAGTCACCCCCATATCAGAGTCTTATTCCACCCATTTTGAAAAAAAATATACCGCAAGAAGACGTTGCCCGGTGGACCTCCTTCACCAAAGTAGAGAGGGAAGGGAAGAAGGTTTTTGGGAAAAAGCCAGTGTCCCTGAGCCGTATGGTTTTGAACCGATGGCTCATGAGTTGCCTTGCTATTCCAACTCTAACTCGCTACGGAGGAGTAGCCAAGCCAGAGACACGGCTGCTTTTATATCCCACAGCGGCAGTGCAGCTGACACAATATGTCACCTGAAACATCACAGGGTACCTCTAATGCTGCGTTCGAGTTACCTCGGAACTAGGAGCTCAGAACTAGGAACGACGTCACACCCGAGATAACAGCGTTCTGGTTACCTTAGTCAGAGAAGTTGGAATTCCAATATGGCAGCGCCTTCGAAAACTGCTGTTTAGGTAGCTCTCAACGAATACAGACGACTAATAAACAACACTTTTAGTTTGTTCAGCTTAGAGATGCAAGCGCTACATGTGTCATTTATTTTAAACAGTCTTATGTGTGTGTCTTGTAAAATAAACGCATTTCAACCACAACTTACTGTTGTTGATACGGAGAGCTGCCATCTTGGATCTCGAGGTCGGAGTTCTGAAAAACCTCAGAGTTTCGCACTGGGAGTTCCGACTTTGCAGGGCGTTTTATTTGATTTTTCCTACTCGGAAGTCGGGATTTCCGAGTTCCGAGGACAAATTGGCCAACAGCAAAGTGATTCTAATGCAGTGCAGCGTTTTAACCTGAAGAGGGGGTGCAATACTGATGGTTTTAGGCTGAATAGTTCAATTTTAAATGAGATGCACGAAAATGCCAAAGTAATGACTGCACGTGTCTATTACACTATTAGGCACTAAGTTATAGTTTATCACACAAAAAAAGTTGATGTGAATGCTACACAGTTTTGTACTCTACAGTTGTGTGCAGGCATATATTTCTTACTTTATTTCTGTGATGTGTTTTGCTTAAATAAACTGTTGTAAAACTAAATAAAACAAACAGAAGAGCTCATGTTTTTGGCTCATTTTAAACAGTTGTAAAAACAAGGTTTTTTCTCTCCAGTGTTTATTGTGTGCAATCCTTCCCATGATCTTGGTGACCATCTAATTAATCCAAAACATTCAAACCCTGATTCGTTACTTCCAATCACATTGTGAACATTTGTGTCTCGTATACTTATGCAGTTCATTGTTTTGAACAATTTAATAATAATAATACATTTTATTTGAAGCGCCTTTCTAAAAACTCAAGGTCGATGTACAGAAAGAAAAGTAAAACCAAGTGACCTGAAGTATAATGTCTTAGTATCAAGCCATGCTCTGTCTCTCTACTTTAACAATAAAGCCAGTAGGGAAAAAGCAGTTCATAGAACCATTTTGAAAGTGGAATTATTGACGAAAAGATGAAAACTCTCACTGGATAATGTTCCTGCAAAGTCTGAATTATGTCTGTTTATTTGGTTTGGCGTGATTTCCCTGAACACTGTCCAGCACTTTTGAATATCTTATTTTTTAATGTATCACAAAATAGAAGTTGTATTTTGTTGTACTTTCACATCAAGACCTTCCCTGTGGAGAGGGTCATAGGACAAAATATTACTAAATACTTTCCCAGGACTATCATCAACAACACGATTGGCATACGCATTTGATAATTCCCCTCTTCATCCAGTATGTCCTAATATGGCAGTTGTATAAGAATCATTGGGATCTCATAAAACCGTGGAAAGCCTAATCAGAAATAGATACAGAAAGAACATCTGTATTAATGATTATGCTCACCATTCCCAAACACTGTATGATCCCCTGTACCACCTGACATCTTTATTAAATCAAAACAAATAAAACAGCTTCATTCAAGAGGAAATAAGGCTACTGATTTTGAAAGATGAGTAGGGAAATTTTGTTTTTGAAATTTTGTTTCTAAACTCACATAGTTTAGAAACAATGGAAAACATGATAGACGTAAAGAAATGCCTCATAACAACTAAAATAAACCATTTTTCATATTAAAGGCACACACAAGATTTAAAAAGGGGAAACAAGGGGGCCTGCCTGACTTGCACAGGCATAGCATTCCACAGTTTGGCAAGCAACCGCAAAGGCCTCTTCTCCCATTGTTACACACCGCACTTTTGGTACCTTTAGCAGCAACTGATCTGCAATTGAAGGAATTAATAGCTTTAAAAACAAGTAAAAGAAGTTTGAATTGTGTCCTTAAACAGATCGGCAACCAGGGGAGCAAGGCCAGCATTGGTGTGATATTCTCTGTGATATTCTCTGTGCTACGCGTTGCTGTCAGAAACCAAGCTGCAGCGTTCTGCACCAGTTGAAGATGCCCCACAGCAGCCTGGGAGATCACAAACAGCAACCCATTGCAGTAATCCAGCCTGGATGTTATAACTGCAGGGATTACCATCTCCAGGTTCCCAACTGGAAAAAAAAAATCACTATTTCATCACAGAGTTCACATGGCTATCCAGCTGAAACTTGTAGTATTCCCAACACTGTTTGGCCCAAACCACATAACTTCTGTCTTTTCTTCAATAGGATTAAGAAAGTTCTGTGCCATCCAGTTCCTAATGTCTACAACACAATCCAGGTTGGACTGAGGGGACTCTGGATTTCAAAATGGGAATATAGACTTGACAGTCATCTGCATAAAAGTGAAAAGAGATATTATGTTCACAAAGGTTTCCCAGTGGCAACATATATAATGAGAAAAGCAAAGACCTGAGAATGGAGTCTTGAGGAACCCCCATGGCAGAGGGTCACAAACTGAGCAAGAATCGCTGATGTGGGCCTGGATGACCATTTGAAAGATAGGATTTAAAACTTTTGCCTGAGATGCTTGCCCACTGCTCCAGCCTGGAGATCTTAATTCCATGATCCAAAGTGTCAAAGGCTGCAGTTATGTCTAATAACACAAAGAGAACCAGAATCACCAGAATCCTTTTCTAATAAAATGTCATTAAAAACCTTCAAAAGGGCAGATTCTGTACTGTGGCAGGCCTCAAACCCTGACTGAAACAGCTTCCCAACCCTATGCTCATCCAGAAAAGCCCTAAGCTGGTCGTGAACAATCTTTTCCAACACTAAACTGGTCTGAAATTTTATTTTTATTGTACCCCAAGTTTAACAATCTGTTCATGTATTTCTGGAGAAGGTTGGATGTGTGCTGTGAAGAAATAGAAGCACCAGACGCATGTTTCTGAATTGTGGAATGTCACACCTCCCATGATCTGTGTTCTTGTGTTTGCTGCTTTCCTCTGCCAAGCACTAGGTCCTCTACACGTCAAAGTCCACATCTGAGTTTTCTTTTTGGTGCATGACACTCTCCACCAATGGGAAAAGAAACAGGGAGAGTGCTGTGCCTCTGATTGGTTCTCTCTTCCGCCTGCCTTCCAGCGCCATGGCAAAAACCAGGATGCTCCAGCCGGTGACTTCAGAGGTTTCAGCAGAGGAGCTCAAAAATGCCTCTAGACAGAGCTTTGAGGAGCTACTGCTGCCTGTGGGAGTCTCCCCTTTGCTTTGGCTTTTTGTAAACTTGCTTATTGAGATAGCATTTTGTATTTTTGATTTTTAGTTGTTATTGATTTGCTTTAGTTTAGAAGCTGTTGAGTTGTTTGATCTGTTATTTAGTCTCAGTGTTAAGCCAAGCTCTGTCTCTGCACTTTAAAAATACTTGTCACTTGTGTTCTAATTTATGATGCAACACATAACAGCAATCAAAGAAAAGTGTATCGTGGCAAGTTCAGACCAAATCGTGTAGTCATACTTCAGGATTTGCATGGAAGTCACTGTCCAGGAATTGACAAGATTTGACAGCAATGACAGAGCATCTATTTCCTTTGTGGAGCTGCCAAAAACAGCAGCCACACAGCGTTGACACATGTGATTGTTTTGTAAATGCTTCTTCAGTTTCGTGTGAAACTGCTGCATGAAAAACATAGGATGCAAAAATAAATATCTCATTTTGGGGACATTTTTACTTTGTAATAAAGTAAGTCAGTGTGCAACCTTTAAGCCATTACGATGTGCATGCAGTACCCTTTTTTAAAATTTCTTTACTTTTTTTTATTCTTCATTTTTTGTTCTTGTGAAGCACCTTGTGATTTTTATCTTGAGCGGCGGTATATAAACGTTTGTTTCTGCTTCTTTTTCTTCAAAGTAGAGGTAATGATAGTCTTTTGAAGGTAACAGCAAACATTTTCTCTTAATTTTGCTACAACATATTTATTCATTCTCAAATGGATGCCCAGTCAGGCTTGCACAGACGCTGAGTTTGATGGAGTCCATGATGGAGTTAAACACAGTGGGAAAAATGTTCCAGCTGAAGGGGTGGAGGAGGGGCAGAATGAAAAAAGGGTGGGAACTGGGAAAGTCATTTGATAGTTTCAAAACATTTGTATTTTGCAAAGTCTTTCACAGTCAAAGAAGCAAGGAGCTCTGAAGGAGTGTTGCTTTCCTTTGTTTTGTCTTCAGGAGAAATGGCTTTTTTAACCACAAGGTAAAAACTTTAATGTTTTGTAGGTTTCTTCTTTTATTGCTTAGTAAGCTGTATAGTTTTAGAGCACTTTTATAATTCACTTTATTTCTTTATTTAATTGTTCCTTTCATATGTCTCGATATCCCTTGTGAAGTTTTAATATACATTTTATAGTTTGTTTTTTATTCTTTGGATAACATTTAGTTGGGTTTGTTCTGTATTTTTCTGCAGCCTGCCTGCCATCTACGTATCTGAAACTGTGGAACAAACTCAAAGTAATGTCAGCGAGTGTTCATTTGCAATGGACGACTGGACCTTCTCTGTGATTCCACCATACATCATGATTATTTCCATTCTGGGGATTCTCCTAAATACTTTTGTGTTGATGGTTTTCTGCCTCCACAAGAAGCCCTGCACCATGACTGAGATCCACTTAAGCAACTTGGCTGCTGCTGACCTCCTACTGGTTTCCTTTTTACCCATCTATGCTGTTTATGTCTTCAATCAATTCAACTGGACTTTTGGTCTGGCCATGTGCAAATTTGTCAATGTGAGCATTTTGATGAATGTCTACTGCAGCATCTACTTCATGGTTCTGGTCAGCATTGATCGTTATTTAGCTCTGGTGCACCCACTGTCTTACGAAAGAATCTGTGAAAAAAAGTTTGCCAAACTGGGTTGTGTGGTGGTCTGGATTCTGGGCTTCCTATTTAGCCTTCCAGCTCTTATCCACAGGGATTTGACACCACCCAATAATAATAAAACTTACTGTTACATGAATTTTCCCAACACCACTACAATGCTAGCAAGTGATTTTTCGATCTCTTTGTTTGGATTCGTCATTCCAATTTTCATTATTTCTTTCTGCACTTTCAAAATCCTCAAAGCTCTGAAAAGTGGATCAAGGAAAAGAGAGAGCATGCACCAGAAAATGACCACTCTGGTTCTGGCAGTTCTCCTGGCATTCCTGATCTGTTGGGTTCCGTACCACCTGATGAAGATACTATATCTACTCAGTGATGCTGATGTTTTGACTAGTTGTAGTGTTCTCAAATTCCTGTTTGTCTGCAGCCAGATCTTCACCTACTTGGCCTTCTTCAACAGCACTCTCAACCCCATTCTCTATGTTCTTGTTGGAAAGACCTTTCAGAAAAAGGTTAAAGAACTCTTCAAGTTGAGTAACCAAAAAAGCAACATGACCAGTGACCCCTCCACATCCACAAAACTGTCAGGAAGTGCTCAATCAGAAGAAAATGCTCTCTGATCTGCTAACAAGCCACTAACTGACTTAAGACTTTCTTAAAGTTGGTGTGATTTTGAAAAACTCCACAATGTTGTGAAATGTTAACAGGTGTTAACAGTTTTCTTGGTATTTACTGAAAAGACTGGGAAAAATCTGACACTTGCTGATATTGGTTGTTGTGAGAAACCACAAACTTCATGGTGGTCTTGGCTCTGTTCCCAATCCTGAGATGTTTATCATAAAAGCTACTGTTTCTCGTTTGTTTTTCTCTTATGCAAAGATAAAACTAGCCTTGTGTAAATATATCTTGACTGACAGACTACTAGAAACTGAGGATGTGGTAATCATCATAACTGTTTGACATTCTGTTTATATCTTGCGCAACATGACATGATTTGTTGCTGAAACTCTATAAACATTTATTTTACCACTAGTGAATACTTACAGTTGGAAGAAGGAAACACATGAACATTGTCAAAGTTTTGTACAATTTTAAAGTAGCTATATGTTACGCTTTACATACAAAATAACATTTATAAGCTTTTATGACTTTGTCTGTGTAATCATGGTTCAGTATGTTAATTTTTTAAGCTGTGTGCCAGAACTCTGCTTTCATCACGAATGATCACAGTGACAACTCTTGTTATTCTGGTTAATTTTGTTTATGATGCTTATTTCAACCACCAAGAAGATTGACATCTTAAAGGGCACATATTGTGCAAAACTGACCTTTGGCATCCTTTGCTGTCGTGGGTCTGTCTATAAACAATCAAAATGTGAAACAAACTTGCCTAAAATGCCTAAAAAGTGCCTAAAATGAGCCATTTGAAAAAAAATCCCTGTTTGTGACATCACAAACAGGAAAATTAGAAAATGATTATTTATCATGTGCAAGAGAGAGCTGCTGCTGCTGGAGTAGCAGAGAATGGAGCCCCTCCCAGATGTCGGAGGTTCTCAGCCTATAGCAGCCTGAGCTGGGATGGGTGGGTGTGGCCAGCTCCAGCCTGTATTCTTAAAGCGACAGAGCCCTGAAACGGCTCATTCTGGAACATACTGAAACTGTCAATCACTGTATGTGGGAGGGATTTTGTGCAAAGAACTTAATAAACATGTTTTGTATTTCTCTACTATATAACTTAAGAAAAAAGTCATGTGCCCTTTACCATTGAATTAAAAGGTTTAACTGTCAACAGGTGCTTGTTTTAAAATGTCTTAAGTTACACTTGTACTCAGTTTTCTTTTAGTTTTTCTTAAAACTGAATGTAAAACTATCATAAATATATTGTTGAATAAACTGACTGCTTTAGCAAAATGCATTGTTGTGCTATTTTAATCATTGTAATTTAGATCAAGTGAGTTTGACAGGATTTCAGCCACACAAAAATAATCATTATTTTCAAAGTATGTTGCATATTTGAGTCAAAATCCATAAAAATAGTAAGGAAGTGGTGTTTATAAGGTTCTATTTTGTTTCACATGGCAAAACTGAGGAAATGATCATTCTAAAATGAACACTCATGCAATCATTTTGCATGCATTTTAATCATTTTATTCTCTGTATTTAAAAATCATTTAAAAAATCATATCAACAATAAGAATTCTGCTCACATGAGTGAATATGTGTCAGAAGTGTGCATTCATCAAGCTGTGAATTCTGCAAAACATCTGGTAAAAACATGTCCAGACAGGGTAGAATCATCACGTGTTTTAAGTATCTGGCCCTGAGGAAGTTCCTGCCAGTAAACAAAGGACAGTAATTGTTTCTAGAGTAAAACTAAGAGCATTTTTGGGAAGCAAACTTTCATTTGTTCCAAGTTCATATATTTCATATGCTTAAACACATATTATGAAGAGTAATATATTGTTTTGGGGTTTTTTGGAGGCTAACATTAACAAGGACAATATGGCTTGTGAGGATGTGGCTTTTTTGGGATAAAATAAACTTTCACTATAACTCATATGCTAACATGAAAAATGGCTATAACTCAGTTAATGTTACAGACATTTAGTTCAAATGTAGTATTGTGGTATAGGGCCATTCCCCAAAATTACCCTGCCGTGCCAATGACTGAAGTTTGGCTGTAATATAATATATCTCATGAACCACTAAAAAGATGTTTGTAAAACTTCCACAAACTAATTCTTACATGTTCAGTTATAACTGATTAACTTTTAGGGTCATTCTGATTCAAGATGGCCAACTGGGCTTATTGACCTTAGCAAACACTGACTTGCCATAACTCATCACAGGCAATGAGCTAAAACCAATTGCTGTAGTGGCTGGGTCACATATTTGTTGCATAAAATTTTGCAATATTGCATCAGATGCATAGCCTAGGAATCTAGACCATCAAATGATTTTGCTCTGCATGTTGGTCTAGCTACGCTCCACTGGAACCTCTGCAGCCCCAGCCAGACTGGTGGATGGCCAATCACAGCGCTCTATCGATTTGGTGCGCAGGATGTTACTGCGACTGAGTGAAACAAAGATGGTGACAGCTCTTTTGAAACAGCTTTGGCATCAACTTTAAACTATTTAGACTTGGGCTTTTCTTTGAGTCAAGAGCAGATAGAGGTGCTTAAGTTTAAGTTTAATTAGAAAAAGGAGGTATTTGCTTGATCTTCGACGATGTATGGCGGACTGCCCCGTTGACTGACATCCGTAGCGGTGAGTACGTCACGTTGCTTGTTGTCCAATAGCATGTAAAGACAGTCTGAAAGACAACCGTAGATCCTGCCTCATGACTGAGAGCCGTCAATGGGCCGTGGCCAGACCATATATTCACATATATAGGATGGCTTGCCAGGCTATCAGATGCCATAATTCCATCATATGCAAGATCTCAATTTAAAACTTGCATGAAAGAAGTAATGTGTCTTTCTTTAAAGGTGCATGAAGTAAGAATGATATCCTGTGGTGAAATCTGGGTACTGCAGTCTATGTATCAAAACAAATGAGTCCGCTCACAGTGATGGCAACCACCCCCTCTCCAGCGCAGACTTGGCAACCCAGTGGGCTCACATATGATTAGCTCTGGAACCAGGAAGTATGGAAGCGAGACAGATTGTGAAGAATGACTAGGTCCCTCTTTGGCCTTTTTAAAAGGATAAAAACAGATAAACCCCCAGCTGGCTGAGAAAGAAATCTGTTTCAATGTAAGCTTCCATCCAACATAATTGAGACAGACTGTTTTATAATCATTTCACTGTAAAATTTGTACTTATTGCACTTTTAAGGAATGCTAAACCTTTAATCACTAGCCTGTTTTACTTCATTATGAGAATAGAACTTGTATTGAACTGCTTGTTTGGTGTATTGTTTCTTTATCATAAAAAACCTAATGCCACTGCATTTTGCTTGTATACTTTATTTGAGAGTGTTTTAACCTGAAGAATACAAACATTTTTACTGTCGTTTTCTGACGATTTTCTCAGAAGAAAAAGTTCTACCTTGAGAAAATGATGACCAAAGCTGGGCTCCGTCATCGTGGAGCGTAGCTGTTACTGCCCCTCTTATCTCCATGGTATGTAAACTTTAAAGTGTTTATCTTTTCTCATCAACATGAATATGATTTGTGTTCCTCTGATAACAGCTGTGAATCTTTAAAGTCTTAAAAGGCCAGCTTTTACTTACACAAATCTTTAGATATCATTACAGAGCTTTTTTTTTAATTAGTGCATTTATTGTTTATTTTTTCACAGTCCAGCATCCAGACCTATCTCAGATCATGTTCTTACAGTATGGCACTGAAAGTAAACATGTTTCAGTCACAATGTTTTTTGTTTGCTTTTAATTTTTCTGCAGCATTCCTGCTGGCTTGGGCTCCATGGGTGGAGACCAACAGAAAGCAAATGAGTGTTACTGCCATTTCCATTTTAATGGTTTCGGAGTATTTCCTGTTGATTTCTGTTCTGGGAGTTTTCCTTAATGCATTTGTGCTGATGGTTTTCCGCTTCAACAAGAAGCCCTCAACTGTGCCTGGGATTTGCTTGAGCAGTGCTAGGAGCAGAAATGAAGATGAGAAGTTTTTGCGTTAGATTGACAAAGGCCTGTGGACACAGAAGACATATAAACAGACTCATATCCATAAAAACAAGAATTTGGATTAATTAGTTAAATAGATTAAACATAGTAACAAGCTGGCATGGGGTTAAGGTAAAATCAGTACATACAGTATAGTAAGATATTGATGACATTGATTACAGTTGTGCAGCAAAGCCACGCCCACCTTATGCAGGAGAAAGTGATTGGAAAGAGAGAGCAATGGAGGACAGGACAGAGGTGCCAGGCCACAAGGCCATCTAGCAGCTTGTTGGTGCTGCTGCAGTACTGAAAGCAGTGATGCAATTCAACTTAAATTGACCTTTCACCAAAAGATTTTTATAGTGGCTTTTAAAATAAAAAATTGTAGTAGGACCCAATAGATTAAAAAGTTGGAAAACTTTGCAGCCTTGCAAAAAATGAAACAAATAGATGGGGAAACGCTCAGATTAGAAAAGCCAGTGATAATTGCACGTCATAATGTCAAGTTAGCATTCATGGACTCACTCATTTTGATGAGGAAGATGATTTGATTGATTTAGCATCCAGGAGAGCTTGTCTCGGCTAGTAGAAGCTAACCGTTTGCATTAGCAACTCTGTAACATGGCAGAACTCCTTCAGGCTTGTGTTATTTGTGGAGTTAAAATATTAATGTTGCAGAGCAAACAGAGTCAGTTGTAGAGTTGTGTTACTGTTAGCCAATCAAAGGCGAGATGTCCAAATATGAAGCAATAATTCTCCAAATAATGCTCCCCTCTGCTCTGGGTCACTTCTAGTTCTGAAAAAGGAGCGTCAGAGCTTTTTACCACAGAGATCAACTCACAAGACATTCATTTAAACTAGAGACCACTGCAAATGCACTGAAAAAAATTTGGTCTATAATTTTTGCATAGCACTAATTA
This sequence comes from Aphyosemion australe, assembly GCA_006937985.1. Classification (NCBI taxonomy): domain Eukaryota; kingdom Metazoa; phylum Chordata; class Actinopteri; order Cyprinodontiformes; family Nothobranchiidae; genus Aphyosemion; species Aphyosemion australe. The sequence continues at coordinate 1,256,786 of SSNS01000054.1, forward strand.
TTCAAATCAACTTTGAGTTTCTTATCTACAAAAATAGGGCCGCAACACTTAAAGTTAATCAAATTATTATTATGTGGTCATTATTAAATGTTTTTTAAATCAGCCAGAAAAATTTGAATAAATGTAGGTTTAAACATAATTTTTATTGTTAAAAATTTTACATATGCTTTCAGTCTCTTGCTGACTCTGTCCTGCATCCAGAGAACAAAACAACAGCTCCCCTATGTGATCAAATAATCTTAGTGGTGGTGAAAAGGGAGGAAGGAGAGTTCAAAGAAACGGGTGGGAATTAAGCAACTATGATAGTTTAAATACATCAGATATCAGTTTAGTCTCAGTTCACTTTCTCCCTAATACGTTTGTCAGAAGGTTCTGGAGTTTCTTTTATTCATCAGGAGAAATGGATCTTTCTACTACAAGGTAAAAACACCAATATGGTTTCATTTATTTATCATGATATTTACAGTTAATTTTACACAGTTCCTATATTGGTTCATCTGTATTTTTCAGCAGCCTCTATGATAACATCACATTTGGATCTGGAGACCAAATCAGAACTAAGGACAGTGGCTGTGCTCTTGAAAGTGACAACTTGGTCTCCGTATTTATCCTAGCGTTTATTCTGATTATCTCCATTCTGGGAATTCTCCTAAATGTTTTTGTGTTGATGGTTTTCTGCACCACACCTGAGGTCTACTTCAGCAACTTGGCTGCTGCTTTCCTCATTCTGGTTTCTTTTTTGCCAGTCTGGGCTGCTAATGTTTCCAATTGTTTAGGCTGGACCTTTGGTCGAGCCTTGTGCAAAATGTTCATCTTGAGCATCATGATGAATTCCTACTGCAGCATCTACCTCCTGGTTCTTGCCTGCATGGATCGTTATGTGGCTCTGACCACACGATGTTCATACGATGTATGAAAGAATTCGCAAAAAATAATTTTCCAAACTGGATTGCCTGCTGTCATGGATTCTAGGAGATCCACTTTAAGGTTCTTTTAATGGTTTTTAAGTGTCTTAATGGCCTTTGGCCTTCTTATCTCTCAGAACTGCTTTTACCATAGAAACCCTCGCGGCCTCTGCACTCCTCTGGCAGCCGTCCCCTGGTTATCCCTAAGGTCAGGACACATACTCATGGCGAGGCGTCTTTCCAGTATTATGGCCCTCTCCTCTGGAACAGGCTGCCCGAGGACCTGGGAGGGGGGTTGGAAATGACTGTGCCAATGTTTTTAAACTGGTGTGGGAGAGATGGGAAAGAGGGTTATATACAGTCATTTTAACATGTAAAGCACTTAAAGGTGTCTCATGCTTAATGTGGTGTAAATCTTATTAAACCTTAATGTGAGTGCAAACTAAATGTTCAAACACAATACTATTATTACTTGTGAATGTATATCTACTGAGAGATTAGCATTACTTCAATGAATCCTAATTTGTGTAATTAAAGATATGCAACACTTCCCTACAGAAACAAATATTCATTTTAACTCCATCATTCATTATTATTATATGACATCAGATTTCACATTTGTCATTCAACATGTATGATTATACATTTATGTTATACTTATAAAGTCTTTCACGAGGCAGGGAAAGATGAACTTTATTCAAGAAAGAGATAGGAAAGGTCTTGCGTCAGGATCCTTGAGTTGTGATGTCTCTGTGATAGCTGCTGGAGAAGCTAGAGACACTTAGGACAAGAATACTCGTCTCTGGGACACGATATCAGTGTCCCGACGTATTGACATGACCTGTAACTGAAAAGTGTAACACAGCTCATTTAGGAGAAAAACCATGAAGGCGATGTCGCTACACAATATATGATATTTTAACTTTTCTATAAATGTTTTGCTTCTTTTTTTGCATTTTATGGCCAAACAACATATTAGTAAGGAGTCAAATTAGGTTATTGGGTTCAATTGTATCAGAATTTACATTATGTCTGCATAAGAGTTTCAGGTTGTAATTTATTAGTTCAATTATCATACAAGCAAAATATGTGTATATTTATTTAGCTTCATTCTGAACAGAAATATTTATCTTATTATGACATTGTTCATGCATTTTTTCTTTGTTTCACTGGTAACTGAATTTCTGGCGTGCCAACATAAATAATTTCCTGCATGTTAAAATTCAAGTGCATTTTTCTTTATTGTTATATTCTGTTTACTTTTATGATGTCACTGAGTTTCTGATTTTTTTGCGTGAGAAAAGTTGTTTTTGAACTGTGACAAATGTGACTCATCAATCTGATATCCTCCTCTTTAGCCCAACCTAAAGGGTGAAGATCAAACTGCTCATTTAACATCTTAGAGAAGTCTGACATCACTTCAGTTTGTTTCATCCATCAGAAAGGGATATTTCAGCTAAAAGGTAAAAGCTTTAATAAATAGTATATTTTACCTTAATTAAATAATAATTATAAATTCTTATTTTTGATTTGTAATTGTTTATATCAGCTTGTTGCCATTTTGATCATAGACCACTACTCTTCAGTATACAGCTGAAAATTTTAATATGTTGCAAATGTCTATTTATTTTTGTAATTCAGCTTAGACTGAGAGACCATCTAAAGGCTCAGGAACTCTTTGCAGGTGTGAGATTGTAACACTTTGAGTCTAGAATATTGAACCTTTTCACAATATTCTAATTGTGATTTTGAATGTGGGGTTTTCATCAGCTGTAAGCCATAATCATCACAATGATAACAGATAAAGACTTGAAATATCTGGTTTTGCATGTAATGAGTCTGCCTCGTGTATTAGTTTCACCTTCTAAGTTGAATTACTGTGTTAACCCAAATAACATTTTGTCTGATTTGTTCTCCTGTTTTTTTTCTGCAGCTTCCCCACCAGCATGGATGTCTGGGACTTTCTAAAAGATTGGAGGGACTTGTGTGCCTCTGTGATCTCAGTGTATCTGATGATTTTCTCTGTTCTGGGAATTCTCCTAAATATCTTTGTGTTGATGGTTTTCTGCCTCCACAAGAAGTCCTGCACTAGAACTGAGATCTACCTGAGCAACTTGGCTGCTGCTGACCTCCTTCTGGTTTCCTTTATGCCCTTCCGGGCTGCCAGCCTTTACAATAAATCCAACTGGACTTTTGGTTTGGCCATGTGCAAACTTGTCAACATGATCATTTGGATGAATGATTGCAGCAGCATCTACTTCTTGGTTCTGGTCAGCATTGATCGTTGTTTGGCTCAGGTGCACCCACTGTCCAGTAAAGGAATACAAAGATCAAAGTTTGCCAAACTAGGTTGTGCGGTGGTCTGGATTCTGGGCTTCCTGTTTAGTCTGCCACCTGTTCTCTACATGAATTTGACACCCATCTATGATAATGAAACATACTGTTACATGGATTTTACTATAGAGCTAACAAGTATCATGTCAATCTCTGTGCTTCGATTCATCATTCCCATTTTCATTATTTGCCTCTGCATGTTCAAAATTATCAAAACTCTGAGAAAAGGGTTAAAAGAGGGAGTACATAGGAATAAAGATGACCATAAGGAAACCATTTTGGTTCTAGCATTCCTCCTGGTATTCATCATCTTTTGTGTTCCACTCCACCTGATGGGGATAGTACATCTACTTCATTATATTCACATTCACTTACAGAACTCTGCAACCTACTTTTGGATTTTCTACTCGTTGGACAAATTCAAAAGCGTGTTCAACCCTGTTGTCTTCATCATTTTAGGAGAAAACCTTCAGAAAAAGGCAGCAGAACTCTTTAGGCTGAGGAACCATCAAAGAACCATAAACGAGACCTCCACAATCACGCAACTATCAAGAAATGGTCAATCAGAGAATGATGCTCTGTGATTAGGTTAGAGAGTTCTGGAGTTAGATGCTACAATTCCTTTTATTACCATGAGACGTTGTGTGAATAATTAATATTTTAAAAATAGCAGACTCAACTCAAAGATTGTAGAAAGAATATGTACTCCTGTTTGTACATCCGGCACAGCTTTTTGAACAAATTTATAGAAAATGTATAATGCAGTTTTGTAATTGTTCTGTATTAAATACTGTACATATTAAAATGTCTATCCTCATCTTTATCCACTCTAACATCTGGTGGCGTCTCATAAGTTTGTCTTCATCTCCTCTGCTCTACACCTCTGCTCATTAAAAGGATACAATAATTATTCACATCTCTTTTTTTTCATCCCCTGGTCTTAAGATTGAGATGAAGCCTAGAGAGCTGAGAAATTGTTATTAACTGGATTTTTGGACAGTGGAGAACATGCGACCTCTACAGAGAACCTCCATGAAAAACCTGATACAAATATCTAGGTTCATCTTTTCCTCTGCCAGTGCTAATTGAAAGTTGTATTATTGTTTCACATTTGGTCACAAAGAAACCTGAAAGCTGAAAGTTAAACTATCTCTAACTGTCCCCAGTTATTCAGCACAGTGCATTTGGCTCATATTCCCAGAAGTTGCTCCGTCTGTTCCTGAGTTTATTTTTAGGAACTTGAGTTTCTGGAAAACAACTTAAGACCCAAACTTGTTCAAAAGCCTGATGACATCCTTGAGGATGTCTCAGCTAGGTCCAATAAGGTCAGAGAGGGTCAATGGGAAAATCTCCTGACTTGCTCCATTTTTGGAACCTGATTAGACCCAAGGGGATGCTGCTCAACAAAAACCTGAACCAACGAAGAACCAGCCTCCAGTCGGGTTGGACTCCTGGTCTGCTTTGCTCAACAGCTGTCTCCAGGTTGATCACCAGAGTTTAATTACTAGCCAAATTACTAGTGGTCCTCTTGAACTGCACGTTTTCTTCTGGTTCTGGTTCCAAGACCCCTCCAACCACTAAACCCAGGATGGCTGGCTAACCCTTTACTCACTGCTTTTTTTAAAAATTATTATTTATTCTTTTTTATTATTATTATTAATTTAGTATAATAACTAACATTTAAAAATGTAATATACTACAATCAAAAAGTACAATTTAAAAAAAATGAGATAAGATGGACATTGGCTCGGACATCTGGGAGAGACTGGTTTGGACATATTGCCAGAATGTCTCCTGGACGCCTCCCAACCGAGTTGTTTCAGGCCTGTCCTTCTGGCAGGAGGCCCCTGGGTCAACCCAGGACATGCTGGAAGGATTACATCTCCAGAGGACGCCATGGGGTCCCACCGGTGGAGCCAGTGGATGAAGCTGAGGAGAGGATGGTTTGGGGCTGCTACCCCTCAAACCCAAACCCAGATGAATGGATAAAAATGGACAGACAGAACTAAAATGCATGAATATTTTTTCTTTCTACATTTTCTATGTTTTATTTTGTTTTTTACAGTCACATAGTAAATAATAAGTCATGGTCATTGCTCTGTCTCTTTCAGCACATTTCAGTCTTGTTGGGTTTTTTTAATACTATCTGATCTTTTACTACTTTCGCGTGATAAAAAGTTGTTGAACTGTGAAAACGTGACTCCTCAGTTTGATATCGTCATCTTTATCACCTGGTTAAAATTTGTGGTGTCATATCAGTGTGTCCTCATCTCTTCTGCTCCTCCCCTCTCCAGTTCTTCTGATCAAACACATAAAAAATAAAGATTTTCACAGCATTCCTGATTAGTATAAACAGCAAAATCCACATTAAAAAGCTCCAGCAATATGTAATCCCTCAGTTCTGAACAGAAAACTCCAAATGAAACTCTGAAAATGTAAACTAATATGAATACAAGGATCATTTAAAACAATCAAAATTTTATTAGATTTCTTCAATAATTTTCAAAAGACGTCTGCTGGATTTTCTTCAAATTTTCATGAACAGTGAAAAATACAGAAGAAGAACCCAGGAAACTAAGTGTGAAGACTGGTCGGGCGAGGCTGGAGGAGGGAAGGACCAGCAACATCTGGAGCACAGAACTTGTGAAATTTCAGGGGAAAAACATCTGACTTATGTTTAATCGTGTTTAGAGGAGGACTGTACCAGTCTCTCCTTGCTACAGCCTCCAAGTGGGTCGCTCTGGGTTTTAATCACTTCCTCTTTTTTCATCATCTTCACTAAATTTAACCCATAAAGACCAAAGATTTCTTTTAAAGCCTGCTTTTAAATGTTAGAGTTTGCAGATTACAGAAACATTAATTAAAAAGAAAATCTAAGGTCAAATCTGTTCTTGACTATTACAGCAGGTAAGCTCCTTCAGGTTAAAGGTGAATAAATACTTCTGTGACTGCTTTTCTCAAAGTTAACAAGAGGGTTTTAAACAATTTGAAGCTCATAGATACCCCAAAAATTATTCGTTTTCTTTCATTTTTGTATGGTTTTCGATCATTTAAGAGTGCAGTTATTTTAGGAGTGTTGTACCTGTTATTTATCTGAGCTGACTTTTTTAATATGAAATATAAACACTAATTATTTCAAATTAAAATTCTCATTTTCTTTTTGTTTTTCATTGAGACTGATTACAAACTCAAAAGCAAAACTGTTTTCTGAGATGTTTTTATCCAAAATAACCAACGCATGTCTTTGAATATCTGTGAATTTTGCAGATAGATGTTTTGTGGTTTAAGAACATGCGTTCCCTCAGCCTCCTCGATCTGATATCGTCCTCTTAATCACTTGTTCACATCTTGTGGTGTTCTCGTCTCCTCGGCTTCTCTTCTCTTCAAATCTGCTCATAAAAAGGACAGAAAATAATATTAATGTAATTAATTTTTCAAGACTTTGATCATTTAGATAGCTCTTAAAAATAAACAAGTTAATTGTAAAAATTGTGCTTTTTGAGTGGGAAGCCAACTTTTTTATGAGAAAAACATCATGTAGAACAAATCCATTGATGGAATAACCTGGTCCTTTAGGATATTCAGGTAGTCAGCTGACCTCATTCTTGGAGCACATCCTGTTGCTGAACCTAGACCTGACCAACTGCAGCAACCCCAGATCATAGCACTGCCTCCACAGGCTTGTACAGTAGGCACTAGGCATGATGGGTGCATCACTTCATCTGCCTCTCTTCTTACCCTGATGCACCCATCACTCTGGAACAGGGTCCATCTGGAACCTGACCAGTTTTTAATAATGCATTGGACAGTTTTTAACCCAGTTTTAGTTGTTTCTGCAATCTCCTTATGTTTTCTCTGCTTGATGCATGCCAATGACGTGACCCTTCTCAAACAGACTAACATCTTTTCCACGACCACCAGATGTGTCTTTCCACTCCACATGGTTGTTTAAGAAATGAGAATCAACTCATTTCACCAGTTGGGTTAAATAACTTGTTGCAGTTGAAAGACAATCACCCATGCAGTAATTATCCAATAGGAGGCTCCTACCTTTTTGCACACAGGTGGAGACTTTATTTTGGCTGGCAGTGTCTACTGTATATGTCCTATTACAATACTGCGTGCCAACATAAATAAATGATTTCCTGCATGTTTTAAATTCAAGTGCATTTTTCTTATTGTTATATTCTGCTTACTTATAATAATCAGGGCACCATTTCCTTGTTTTTTACACACATTAATGCTGCTGAGTTTCTGATCTTTGCATGTAATTTTTTTTTAACAGTGACAAATGTGACTCGCCAATCTGATATCCTGTTTACGGCACAACCGAGACCCTGCCGTTTGAATAAAAGGGTGAAGATCAAACTGATCGTTTGATATCTCAGAGACATCTGACATCACTTCAGTTTGTTTCATCCGCAGAAATGACTTTTTCAAATACAAGGTAAAAGCTTTAAGAAATAGTACTATATTTGACCATATTTTTAAAATGAGTAAATAATTATAATAAGAAATTCTCTTTTTTAATTTATTTGTTCATATCAGCTTGTTGCCATTTTCATCAAAGACATTTATTCTTCGGTTTAGATGTGTTTTAGCGCTAAATGTTGAACGTGCAGGGAGGAAAATCTCATTTGTGAGTTGCTGATGAGATCAATAGTTTACAAAATTGCAACAGTGTTTAAATGTTAATTATGTTGCAAACATCAGTGAGGATGTGGTGAAATAATCATTTTTAATAGAAATAGTGATGTGTTACAAAAGGTTCCAAACTAAGTAAGTCATGTCACTCATAAGAATCCAGTCTGCGTCAGGTTTTTAATCTGGATGATTGTCTATCATATATCACTTGGTTGTTTTTTAACACATCTCAGTGTATCTCATGATTTTCTCTGTTCTGGGAATTCTCCTAAATATCTTTGTGTTGATGGTTTTCTGCCTCCACAAGAAGTCCTGCACCACAGCAGAGATCTACATCATGGCTGCTGACCTCCTTCTGGTTATCCTTTTGCCATTCTGGGCTGCCAACATTTACAATCATTTGGACTTTTGGTCTAGCCACATGCAAACTTAATAAAGAACTTAAAACAGAGGCTGATTACAAAAATAAACAAATATCTGATGCATCTGAATCTACTTTAATTAAACCCCAAAACGTGCATTTATAGATAAGAATAAGCTGAAACTAAGTGTGCATCATTATTCTAAAGTAGAAACTATTTTCCCTCGCAGTTCAATGTGCATTCTGAAATAAGAACTATTTTACATCACATGATCAGTATTTTTCAAAAATGGAATTTAATAATGTTTTGTCTCATCTGCTTTGTATTGTTTTTCAGTAGCGATTCCTCATGGATGAATACCAGAATAGCACTGATGAAAGTTACTGTGCACCTCCATCATATGACCTTATGTTCTCTATGATTCCACCATACATCATGATTATCGCAGTGCTGGGAATTCTCCTGAATATCTTTGTGTTGATGGTTTTCTGCCTCCACAAGAAGTCCTGCACCACAGCAGAGATCTACCTGAGTAACTTGGCTGCTGCTGACCTCCTTCTGGTTTCCTTTTTGCCCATCTATGCTTTCTATGTCTACAAAGAATTCAACTGGACTTTTGGTTTGGCCATGTGCAAACTTGTCAACATAATCATTCTGATGAATATCTACAGCAGCATCTACTTAATGGTTCTGGTCAGCATTGATCAGTATGTGGTTCTGGTGCACCCACTCTCCAGTGAAGGAATACGAAGACCAAAGTTTGCCAAACTGGGTTGTGTGGTGGTCTGGATTCTGGGCTTCCTCTTTAGTCTTCCAGCTCTTATCCACAGGGATTTGTCACCACCCTATAATAATAAAACATACTGTTACATGAATTTTCCCACAACAACTATACAGCAAACAAGTGATTTTTCAATCTCTGTGCTTGGATTCATCATTCCCATTTTCATTATTTCCTTCTGCACTTTCAAAATTATCAAAACTCTGAGAAAAGGGTTAAAAGAGGGAGTACACGGAAATAAAGATGACCATAAGGAAACCACTTTGGTTCTAGCATTCCTCCTGGTATTCTTCATCTTCTGTGTTCCACTCCACCTGACTAGGATAACTAGTCTAATCAAATATGATGACATTTTGACGTCATGTAACAGTTTTGAAATGTTGGTCTCTTACTCACAGATTTTCTTCTTTTTAAGCATGTTCAAGAGCGTTTTCAACCCCTTTGTCTACATCATTTTAGGAGAAAACCTTCAGAAAAAAGTTGCAGAACTCTTTAGGAGGAGAAACCATGAAAGGAACCTGACCATCAACGAGACCTCCACAACCACACATCTGACAAGAAATATCCAAACTGAGAACGATTCTCTCTGATCTGGACATGTTCCTAGCTGGGTTTCTGGAGTTAGAAGAGACTTTGTGTGAATAAACAAGACTATAGAAAGAACAACAGGATGTTTTTACAATATTTTTCTTCATATACTCGTGTCTGTGTACTGCAGAGCGTTTTGAACAAGTTTACAGAAAATGTATATTTTATAATGCAGATTTTTTTTCTGTTCTAAATACATAAAAACAAAATGTGTTTATTTTGTTGCTTTGTACATTTTATACACACACACACACACACACACACACACACACACCTATTTTTTTTACAGTGACATAGTGTTGTGTTCTGAACACTAGGAGGCACTATACCCTCATACTGAGATGTAGAAGTGAGAAGATGATAAGATGGTTGCTGCATGTTCCTCTCGGGTAATAAAGTTCCTGTGAATAAAGAATAACTGCCTGCTCTTTACCTACTACAAAACATGACACAGTAAATAATAAGTCATGGGCATTGCTCTGCCTCTTTCAGCTCATTTCACTCTTTTACATATTTTCTGATCTTTTACTACTTTTGCTTGATAAAAAGTCGTTGAACTTTAAAAATGAGACTCCTCAATTTGATTTCTTCATCTTTATCACCTCTTGTGGTGTCATATCAGTGTGTCCTCATCTCCTCTGCTCCTCCTCGCTTCAGTTCTGCTGATAAACAGCATAAAAAATAAAGGCTTCCCGTTACATTTGGAGCTCAGAGACAGCATGTCTGTTGAGTGTAAGCACATTCACGCTGCAAAGCTCCAGCAGAGGTTTGAACCTGCAACCTTTCTGCTGCAGGCCAGTGTAAATTCTATGTTCTGTTTTGATGATTAGATCAAACAGAACAGAAAACTCCAAATGAAACTCTACAAATGTAAACTAACATGTAAAGATCAATGTAAAAACAAATTTTTTGTAAGAGCTCTGAAAAACATGTCTGCTGGATTTTCTTCACATTTTCATGAACAGAAGAAGAACACAGGGAACAAAGTGAGAAGTCTGGTCAGGCGAGGCTGGAGGAGGGAATGAGTCGAGGAGGGGAGGACCAGCAACATCTGGAGCACAGAACTTGTAAAATTTCTGGGAAAACAAAACATCTGACTTGTTTGATCGTGTTTAGAGGATGACTGTACCAGCCTCTCCTTGCTACAGCCTCCTGTTGGCTTTAATCTAAACTCTTCCTCTTATACACTAAAGTTTCATCATCTTTACCAAATGGTACCCATAAAGACCAAAGGTTTCTTTTAAAGCTAACTGTAAAAAGTTTTTGCAGATTACAGAAACATTACATTAAAAGAAAATCTAAGGTCAAATCTGCACTTGACTGTACTTTTTCAAAAATGTATAAAAGTTTTCATTGAAAAGTTTATTACAGCAGGTAAGCTGCTCCAGGTTAAAAGTGTTTAAGTAATTCTGTGACTACTTTTCACAAAGTCATGAAATAAAAACACAATTTATTTCACAATTAAGTTCTCTCCTTTTTTACTTTACTTTTTTTTCCATTTTTACTGTTAACAGCTGCAGGCCTTAAGACTGATTACAAATTCAAAAGCAAAACTGTTTTCTGAGATGTTTCTAACCAAAATAACCAACACACGTCTTCGCATATCTGTGGATTTTGCGGATAGATGTTTTATTTTTGTAGTTGTGGTTTGAGAACATACGTTCCCTCCGCCTCCTCAATCTGATATCATCCTCTTAATCACTTGTCCACATCTTGTGGTGTTCTCGTCTCCTCTGCTCGTTTTCTCTTTGATTCTGCTCATAAAAATGACAGAAAATAATATTAATCTAATTTATTTTTCAATAATTGGTCTGATAATTTGGATAGGTCCTAAAAAGTAAACAAGTTAATTGTAGAAAGTGTGTTTTTGGAGTGTGGGAGAAAACTGGGATAAACCCCACTTATTTATGAGAAAAACATGCAAAATTCACGCAGAAAAAGTCCAACTGAAGTTTGAATCTGCAACCTTTTAACTGCAAGTAAACAGCCTGTATTTGATATAGCGCCTTCCGGTGTCCTAGAACCCCCCCAAGGCACTTTACAACACAATCAGTCACTCCGGTGGTGATGAGCTACATTGTAGCTACAGCTGCCCTGGGGTGCACTAACAGAGTCGAGGCTGCCATACACTGGCGCCACCGGTCCCTCCGACCAACACCAGCAGGAAATGTGGGTTAAGTGTCTTGCCCAAGGACACAACGACAGCGACAGACTGAGCGGGGCTTGAACCTGCAGCCTTCTAATTGCAGGGTGGATACTTAACTTTTCTGCCACCATCGCCCTTTTATGTGAGCTTTAATAATTCAAGACAAGGAAACACAACTTTCTCATCGTAAACATGCAAAAAGTGATGCAATAACTTCCATTTTTCCAGGCCTGTTGAGAAATATGAATAACTTCCTGTTATGTGGTAGTATTTCCTGTTGCACTGTGTATTTAAATAGTAATACTTCACAAATGACTATAATTTGCGACTTGAACTATCATTAGATCTGGAGTTCACATGAGGATATTTACAGAATTAACTTGTTCAGATGCATGACTGAGAGGAAATAAGGTGTAAAACAGTTGTCTCACGTTTTTCAGAATAAGAGCCTGCTTTTAGTTGCCTTTGTAATTCATAACTTTTATAACCCTCTTTTTTGTCAATTAAGGGTTAGAGCATCATTTGTTAAAAAAAAATTTGACAAAGTGTTCTGATGCAACACTCTTGCACCCATTTGCATGCTTAGTTGCACACATTGTTATTGTTCTATAATTTGTTTAGTATTTAAAGTCATGAACCTAAGGGGAAATGACTCTGAGACATGCAAATATCTCATAATTTTATTGCTTTCTTTAGTCACACAGTATCAACAAGGACCTAGAGAGCGTTAGTTTTTGCATTGCTCCATTATCTCTGTTTCAGCTTGCTTCCCAGAGGGTTTCCCAGGAACCCATTGCTGGAGCCAGCTTGCTTCTGCTTTGTTTGTCTCAGAATTAGGGTTAGGGTTTGGATTAGGGTTAGGGTTTAGGGTTAGGGTTAGGAAAACTTTTTTTTTTTTTGGAAAGCAAAAGGTTCCATTTGATCTTGGATAAATGTGCCAAGCAACGTTGCAAAAATGTCAGAAGTTATGCATTATTAAGTCCTTGCATTAATATTCATTTAATTTTTATACCTCTTTGAGATGTGAAAATGTATTAATCTCATATTTTTTAAACAGATTCCAAGGCATTTGTAAAGTTTTATGATAATTTGTTACTATTTTAACTCTGATCATTCCCATCCTGTTTCCTTATTTGCATTTGGGATTATGCTTCACTTTCCTGCAGCACAATCCCAGTCCCCGTTCACGGATTCACCGCATCAGGATGAACTCCACTCTCCTCAACCAGACACATTTTCATCGGCCTCCTCGATGGAATGGCAGATGTGTCCAGCTGCATATTCTTTATTCTTCATCAAGGGTTTTCCAGCCAACATCTTGTCCCTGTTCGTAGCCTGGAGACTGATGATGAACGGGAACACCATGCCGGTTTACCTCATCAACCTGTGTATTTCTGACCTGCTCTACACAGTCACTCTGCCTGTTTGGATTGAAATGGCCCTGAAGAGGAGCGTAGTTGACGGTCTCTGCAGTGGAGTGTATTTTATCATGTACAACAGCTTTTATGTTGGCTCTGGACTCCTTTGCTGCATCTCTGTGGATCGCTACCTGGCAATTGTCTACCCGCTGAGCACAGCTGTGTTTGCGAGCACCGCTGTTTGGATTTTGGAGCTCCTGCTCCATGTTCTCCTCCTCCACCACATGGGGGCGCTGGAATCCTTCACATACTTGTGTGATCAGCACATCCCCATGCCACAAGCAGACACTAACGTCTCCTTAGCTCAAGTCTTCCTAAGTTTCCTGGTGCCTGTCATCATCATGACTGTTTGCTATCAGCAGATCATGCACTCACTGCAGCAGAGCTCCTCCATCCTGGCAGGAAAGCACAGGAAAGTTGTTGTTATTCCTCCTCCTGACCTACATAGTGTCCTTTTTGCCCTATCAGACTGTAATGTTTCTCAGGCCAATACTGGACCCAGGGAGCTGCAGCTGGGTCACAAAGCTCAGAGATCCATACCTGGTCACAGTTGCCACGACAACACTGAACAGCACCTTGAATCCAATAATTTACTGTTTAATCAATGAGAGCGCCAAGACGGAGATTAGGAAACTTGTGGAGAAAGGTGGAAGTTTTATAAAGCGTGGATGCTCGGAAAACTCTGCAGGAACTCAGTCAGTTGCATGACTAACGTTTCTATTCTTTATCTGTAAAGTACTTGTTTAAAAATGCACTTTAAGGCTGTGCAGTTTAAGTGATGGAGTAGAATGTTAGGATATTTGTGTACTTTTCCTCTAAATGTGTTACTTGTATAAAAACAGAGAACAAAACATGAAGAACACATATTTGTCCCATCCACCAGGTTTGTCAACATAACTGCACTATGGAAACAAACAATAACGAGCATCGCCTGCAGCTGAGGCCACCTCTGTATTTACACACCAAACACCAAATTAAATCTGCCTTCTGTTAGTTTGCTCTGTCTAGGCCTGTCACCCAGTAGCACGGTGTCAGGAACACGAAGCCAGCAGCTGCTGACGCTTCCTGCTGAACACATCGATCCATGAGTGCAGGATAACGCAGGTGGCTGAGTCAACTCTGCTTCTGATTTCATTTTTTTATTTTATTAAGAATGAATCTTATGAACAGAGCAAAAGTTGGGCCAAATAAAGAGTAAGTAAACACTTTTGGGTTTAAAATGTTGTTGTAAAATCTGAAATAATTCATATGCATGCCTAGAATGTTACAGTAAGAGAACTGCATGTTTTATTTAAATCATTATTTGATGAGTCTGCAAAAAAACATAAAACCGTCGTTATCAAGCCTTCATTACTTGATAAGTTGCCTTAAATTTTGCATATTGTAAGTACCTATTCTATTCTATGGTCTTTGTAGTGTTTTTTATTATTATTTTGTTGAGTTTTACAAATTTTTGAATTGAAACTTGGCATACAAGCAGTAGTGTGTTCTTGAAAAATAAGAATAAATTAGGATTATATAATTGTTATTTGGAATAAAATGTCATTCATAGCTCTTTTATAAATAAATATGCTTAATTTGTGCATTCAGCTTAAAAGTGGGTAACCCTTTAAAGCCTGAATAATGAAATACTAAGAAAAAATTTTTTTAAACAGAACTACTGATTTGCAAATGATAATATAACAACTATATATTAATCTGTGTCGATTTCCTGTTATTTATTTATTTGTTTGTTTGTTTGTTTGTTTGTTTGTTTATGTATTACAACAATATAACAGTAATTAAGAAATAGTATTGACCCTTGCCATTTGTAGATCCTCCACCAGAGGGCAGTACACAAGTAAAAGTTTGGAAATAGTTTTTTTTTTTTTTTTATGAAGGTAGTAACTCTAATTCTTCATCTGGTTGCGTTAAGGCCAGAGGTGATTTGATGTTTCAAGAAATTATTAAGGACATGATATGAGTAATCGCAAAGAAAATCCAAAAACATTTATTTTTCTTTGTTGTTGTTGATTTTGTCAAATGAGCTGTTTTATGTCATATTTTAGGTTTCTTTTTTATTCTGGATTTTGGATTTTTAGAGGAATGGTTCTTTCAAATCTTCTGCATTCAGGCATTTTGTCATTTGTTTCCTTAACTCTATATAAAAATTTGTGTACCATCTTTTAAAGTCTGAATTTTACCTTCCAAAACATTTGAGGCCTTCAGCTAAAGTCTGTAAAGAAGCAAAGAAAATGTGATTTGACCATATGGTTTTCTAGAAACAGTTACATAAAAGTTAGGACTTAGTTTTGCAGTTGTTTGGTGACATTTAGTTTGTTCATTTAAAGATTTATTTTGATGATTAACTGTGTTCCTTCTTCGTTTTCTCTACAAGGCATCAGCATAAAAAGACCACACCTGCCATGGAAAACTTGACCCTGTTCACCAACCAGTCGGAGTGTTACGTAGTCGACACCGCATTGAGGAGGAGGCTGTTTCTCATCTACTACCTGGTTGTTATCATCACCGCCATCCCCGCCAACGCCTTCTCCCTTTACGTTTCCTGGATGCACATTAAACAGAAGAACGATCTTGGCGTGTATCTCTTCAGCCTCGCCTTCAGTGACCTGATCTTCACGGTGGGTCTCTGCTTGTGGCTGGACTTCCTGTGGACCGGAGTTTGGACTTATGGAGGTTATGTCTGCTTGCTATCAGTCTACTCCCTCTTCACCAACTTTTACACCAGCGAGGCTCTGCTCTGCTGCATTGCTGTCAACCGTTACCTGGCTGTTGTTCACCCATTAAAGTACACATTCTTGAGGAAAGTCAATACTGCTGCAGCAGTCACTGCGTCCATTTGGGTGTCCGTCATCTGTTTCAATGCATGCACCATAACCTGGGAGGACTCATATCAGGAAAACAACATGTTTTCATTGTGCTATGATGTCATTCTGCCGCTATCGGAGCACATGGCTCATGCTAATGCAGCACGCTTTTTCCTGGGACTTGTTATCCCAGTTCCTCTGGTCTTTTTGTCCACCTTGGGAACTTGTATGGCTGTGAAATCCAACCAGGCCACAAATGATGAGGAACGTTTAACTGTCTTAAAGCTACTGACAGTGATTCTTTTATGTCTTTTGTTCTGTTTTGGACCCATCCATGTCATGATGCTAGTGCGTATACTGTGCAACGACTGTGAGGGTTTGAAATGGTTCCTCCTCTCCTACAAGGTCAGCACTGCAATCTCAAGCCTCAACTGTCTAGTGGACCCACTGCTCTACTGCTTCATCACAAAAACAGGGAAGGCTCATTTCAAACAGGTTCTACTCTTCTTTCTGAGAAAACAAAACACAGCAGAAGAAAGCACCTCAAGTGAAGTACAAAACACTACAGAGTAATAACAAGAATTCAGTTTAACGTTAGACATTTCACAACTACATTTTTCCCACCTAGCTCCCTGATTTGTACAGGTGCATGTCTAACTTGTCCATAAGAAATGTCGCCAACTCTGCACCTGTTCGACATCTGAGTTTAAAGAGACAGTTTGGAGTTTCCTGGCAATGGGGCAAAGCAGTAGATACATTTCAGGGTAGTTTTACACCATATCACTGTGACTGTCAGTAGTTTAAAAAAACATTACAGTAAATGTTACCTGTCGAGCAGAAAGCATGCGACCTCTGCGTGACTCCTCAGGCTTTATAGTCCTTCAGTTAATTCCATTGAGAGAATGCAATGCCTTGGCTAGTTTTCTGGTGGGGTAGGTCCTGGATCTGCTTGGGGTCCTGCGCCTGCCGATGACGTCACACTACGGCAATACCACTCGGCCAAAATATATGGCATTGCTTTTTCGATTCTGTTCTTTCACATCACCTTTGGAAAAAGTTTAGCAGTTTTGTTATTAAATTCATGTTTCTTACTGCCTAAATGTTTTCGAACATGGTAACATAACTTCTGTAAATCATACGTTCAGCCAGTCATTTAGTGTGATGTCATCAGCAGGCGCAGCACCTCGAGCCGGCTCAAGTAGAAGGGAACATGGGCTCACCTTGCATTGCCTGCCAAGGCATTACCTCTTGTGTATCCTTGCTCAATTAGCTAAACGGCTAACAAACGGAGGACAGATGCCTCGGATATTTTCAGAGATTAATGGTAAAAACTACACATTATCACTTTAATGCAGAGATTCTTCCACTGTTGAAAAGTCAGTCCCAGGTAAATTATTTGTTGGTCTTTGATGGACTTTTCTGCTAATTTAGTCCATGGCCTTTTCTTTACTTTTCCGACAGTCGTCAAATTAGTATTTTTTGTGGCTGTGAAGGCGGTTGTAGCCGCTCCATGATTTGCCGTGTTTTTGCAGCTTTATAAACTGCTCGAAAATACCACTCAGTCTAGGTACTTCCACTAGCACGCTTGCATGCTTGTCATTGACATCTGTACGTAAGAGGTTGCTATTGACCGATGCGGAGCTGCAGTCAAGTCAGACTGCGTGGGGCTCTATGGGATGGGGGCAGGCTTAGCCAAAAGAAAATTGATGTATTGTCTGCATCATATACACAGAACAGGGTCAAACCATAATTTTTATGGATTTCCAAACAATTATACATTATTCCTTAAAACGGGAAAACTCTGGATTGCTGTTTTAAAGGTAAAAAGTGTCACTTTTTTGAAAATTGAAATCAAATATATGCATAATATGTCTACAAAAATGCATTACATGTTTTAATATAGATAAACGTTTGCTTGGTTGACTACATCTGCTCTTCTAGATGTAGACAAGAAACTTGGACACATTTTTCCAAGGCAAATGTCATTTTTGTTGGTTGAAAATGAAACATTGCTTGTCATTTTTTCAAATCATTCATTTTAAGACTGTTTTTGCCTTTCACAATCATTGATCTCGCTCGCGTGCCACTGAGTTATAAATGTGAAGAGCAATTTCTGCTGCAATCAGAGCAAACAACAGAAGGCTCTGCTATCAGTCACCTAGATTTATGAGGGCAAAATGACATTTCGTATAGATTTTTCAACGGTTTCATTTTCATCAGAGGGTTTTACAGCCCAGATTATGACGGTACACGAGCCTCTTCTTGTCCTGGAGTTCTTTATTGTCTATGAATGTTCAAGAAGAGTCAGAGTCAATTTCAAGGTGATTCAAGGAATTCTGATCAGATGTCAAAGAGAGAAAAGAAAAGATGTCAGATGGAAACGTTATTCTGAGAAAATGTGAATTAGGATATTAAATACTTATAATTGCAAAATTAAAACAGTGAAATACATCACATTCTAGGGTCTGGGTTTTCATTTTTGGTCATTTTTTACAAGGTCTCATTAAGGTAAAGTCTCCATTTCTGGGGATTCCTGGGGGGTGGGGTAAGATGAGATTGAACCAGCTACCTTTAGGTAGGCAATTATCTGCTCTTTCCTGTGGCTTTTCATTTTAAAATACCTGATATTTCCAGAAACAGTTGAGGTTAATTCAACTTAATTTTCTTGATGATCATGAAAGAATAAAGTGAGGCAGTGAGAGAAAATATGCATGTTTATATTATAAGAAAAGTGTGATTTTGGACAATAACTATTGATGCAATATGCAGAAAATGTCCAGATAGGGAAAGAGTCTTCCTGACCTTATAACCTGCAGACGTTGTTACAGTAATCCTCCTAGTTCCTGCAGGCCTCTGTCCCCTCAGTAGATGGAGGTGATAACAGTTCTTCTTACATCAGATCAGTCAGGTCTATCATCAAAAAGCAAACTCTCTTGGGGGATTTCTTCCTGACACATCAAACACACGGCTGTGAAAAGATCACTTCCTCTGTTTGATGGTGCAGTGTTTAGAGAAGTAAAGTGAAATTATCTAATCCAGTCCCTAACAGCTTCCCTCTGAGTGATTTGGGATTATTGTGTTTAAAGAACTTCATAAACCCAAACCTGCTCACATAAAAGTGCTACGTGCAGGTCTGCACCCTCCTCATCCTCCCTGCTATTGAACAAAGGTGGTAATTGAGTTCGATCCGCTTTATGATCCCTACCTAAAACCTTCTCATTATGAAGCTCCTGCATCATCTGCTCCTCTGTAATGGAAATGGTGGAGGTTTGCATGTGGAGTAAAAACTGGACAGGGTTGCCAGCAGAGATGGTTCATCATCATGACTCCTAATGAAACTGAGGAAGGGTCCGTGTCTGCAGATGTACATAGGTGCTTCTCTGTAATTACTAAGTGACTGACCTGACTGTCCACATAACACATATTATGTAATGACCTGTTTCCAAGAACTCTGTTATCACATGTTTAAACAAGTGTGCAGTAAAACTTTTATTATGATTCTAGATGGTGGACACATCATTGCATTTAAACAACATAAAACCGTAACTAATAAAAATCCACATTTTGATCTAACGTTTGTGCTCATTCTAGTTTCCTTTTACATTCAAAATCACTATAATGTATCTCTATCTTTTTGTTTGTTTTTTCGTGACTGGAAACACTTTCAGCTCATTTCTAGAAGACAGTTGAAATGTTTATTAAAATAAGAAATTATCTTGATGTTTAAAAATTCTCAAAGTAATTCCAGCTGCATTCAACACAAACATAGACATGCACCACCCTCTAGTGGGCACTTCATTAAATGCAGCTTGTTCTCTTGATCATTTCTATACATATAATATATTTTATTTCTTTATGTGCACCTTCAGTGTTTTATTAAGTAATTACTTTCAATATAAAATGCAGGGGCGATCATCATTGAACAGGGATTGCGGTTCTCCGCTGGTTGGAAGGTGAGCGGTTTGATTCCTGGCTCCACATGCTGGTCTAATCCTTGGGCAAGATACTGAACTAAAGTTACCCTCTGGGTGCCATACAAACAGCAGCTAACTGCTCCTCAGGGTAACTGGATTTCCCAGAGGAACCTTCCAGAGACATTAATAAAGTTCTATCTGAATCTGAAGCTAAACCAGTGGAGAACGAGGTTTCTGCTGACTTAGGATGTCTGTACGAACAGTTAAAGGGTTTTAAAGATGAGTTAATGCTTTATGTCTTCAGATGCAACCTCATTTTAAAAGAAAATCATAACAGTTCAGTGATTCTGAGCCTCATATTAATATAATTTCCATATTATTTCTGTGTTTGAAATCTCTCAAGTTTTTCTTTTAATAATAGAACAGGCTGGAGAGGAAATGTTCCCCTGAGTCGTTGCCGTCTTCTCCCTGATATGCTTCACCTAACACTTTCTAACTTACGTCAGCAGAAACTGTAGAGCTCTGCAACCCACCAGTTACTCATCTGTTTACCTTCCACTGCCCTTCACCGTGCATAAGGGTTTATTAGAATAAATTCCATCTATTAGGAGATAAAGGAAGACAGTGAGTCTCAGCCTGGATCCTGGCAAAGTTTCAGCATGACTCTGAGGGCCTGGTCTGTCTTTCATGATAAATGAACAAGCCTGTAATCTGCTTAAGCTCAATGTGTATATTTTCTTTGGTAAATATAATTTTTAAAATGACACAGCAGCAGATTCCACTTAGTACAACAAAGGATTTGGAAGCCAAGCAGCAGAGATCTGCTTTGGAGTCTGAGTCAAAGTAAGCTGCAGAGAAAACCTGCATTCCATGTTCGTGTAATAAAAATAAGTGGGGAGGGAGACAGATGGGCATTTATTACAGAATACGAATATTACATAAGGTAGCTGCAGGTAATATAAACAAGATGTAGATTAATTGTATTTGCTGCATTATTACATTTTTTTAACATTTTGCTCAAATGATAAAGATATTGCAGTAAACATAATTAAAGCCATGTTTTTCCATTGCCTCATCAAAAACAGTATGGTTATCCTTACGTTGTGGTTTTATTACACATAATTTAATCAGTTTCACGCTGCATTCAGACACCAGATCATCTCACTCTTAATGTAAATAAAGTCTCCAGAAAAAGGAGAGGCAACTGATGCATCATGGGTCCTGATTCAGTTCCAAGAACCTGAAAAAGACAATAAAATTAGTCCAATGTAAATGTCTGGGAAATATGAATAATTATTTTTATTTTACCCCCTAATCTCAACTGCATGTTTCCATCATAAAATACTGTATCTTGTTTATTTTTTTTCCCAGCCAGCACACATAGGTGGGCCCCATATGGGATCTATATGGGCAAGCTGTATGGGTCCCAACATGGTTTGTCTGCAGTTTCCATGGTGGCCCCACAGGGGTTTGCCCGTGTTTGAGTCAAACCCTCTGAAAACCCATGTAGGGCCTATGTGGGCAAAAATCTTTCTGGGCAAACCCCCCAATGGGGCCACCGTAGAAACTGCGGACAAATCCTGTTGGGACCCATATGGCCTGCCCATATAGATCCCATATGGGGCCCACCTATGTGTGCTGGCTGGGTGACATATTTTCATGAATTCTTAGCAAAAATAACATGAATCAATAATATTTTTGTTTTATTAAGCATCATACCATAGATTTAATATAAATCATTTATTGTTCCAAGAGGAATTTTACCTTTTGTGTTGTTTTTATAATTTTGACACGATATAAAAAAGTTACCATCTTGAGCCATTAAGACAAATTAACATTAAATCTGGTTCATTATCTAAAAATATAATAATTTACTGATGTTTTCACATAGACAGTCATCTGATCTTGAACATTTTCTTTTGTCACCATAAAAATTTTAAAATTTGTGTAAAAATAAAATTTTTGTCAGTATTATAGTTGATTTTGACCTTTATTTGCCCGTTCACGAGTGTAGAAAAAGCTGAACAATCTCCTATAATGAAAGTGTGATGTCTGCTAACAGTGTGTCCTGCCCACCCTAATCGTTTAGTGAAGCTGTGATTTCACATCAACTCACAGGTTATGAGGAGCTTTCCTGGAACAAGATGTGCTTGATTCTTCCGGGTCACCTGTCTGGTTCTGATGACATCATTTTACACCTCTTTGCATTCCAGCATCTCAGATGTCAAAGGTGTCAGGCAGATTTCTCATCTCACTCTCGATACATTTCATGTCAAGCCTGCTGCTTGGCTCGAGGCCACCGTCTGGCACTTTCGCAAACTTTTCCTCTTCCTGTCGCTTGCAGCGCTTTCTCACTTCTCAGTTCCTCACAACATCTTCCTGTTCTGGCAACAAACTCGCTTCAGACTTGTGGGAATATGATAACAAGATGAGCAAGTGGGGTTGCAGGATGTTGGTGTTATACTGCTGTTTTGTGTTAGATCTCAGCGCATTGTTTCTTTCTCTTCTGAACAATACAATCGACTTTTTAAAGCAACACATTTAAGAGGTTTTAACAATTTTAGCTATTGTTATCACTTGTTTCTTTTTTAACACAGAAAAAAAAGTGACGTGGCTCTGAGGAAGATTGCAGGTTGCGATCGAAACGTTAGCAACAAGAAGGTAAAAACAACTCTTTGATCTGTGTTAAAAAAAGAAACAAGTGATAACAGTTAAACAAAACGCACAGAATGAATGCCCAAAAGACTTTTAGCTATTGCTTTCAAACTGGTTTCAGTGATTCTTTAGACAGAAACTTGACCAGCTTCACAAAAGACAGCAGCGCTCTGTAGCCTTCTTCCAGCCAGAAACCACTAAACTTTGGTGGTTCAGGTAGGTACACTAGTGGGACCTGCTTCACGCCAATAGCTGTTTATTTTTTACTGTGCTTTTTCATTTTGCCAACCGTCAATAAAAAGAAGAAGAATAATTTAGCTTCTTTTTGTTGCATCATGGCGGAGCCTGGAAGTAAAAGCAAGAGAATTAAGTCTTTGGAGGCAAAGCAAAGAGCTTAAATTTCAAAACTTTTGCAAACATTTTATAGAATATAGATTAAATGAAGGTATCTGCTTCCTCACAATGTGTTTCAAAATTAACTTTTTTTTTTCTAAAATCCTTCAGAGTGCACGTTTTTGTTGTTTGCCTCAGAAGCTTCTATGCTATAAACATAACCGTCTATTTCCAGATTTAATTGAGCCTTTTATACATTTCACACATTATTTACTCATCTAATTAGAAAAATACTTCAGCTACTTTGAACTTCTGCAGATTTGAGCAAAATCCTTCAACGTTCATGCAGCGTTTTCTTTAAAAAGTACCGTTTGTTTTAATTCCTGGTTCTGTGAATGATTTGGGGATAAAAAGAAGAAGAAACATTCTAGGAACAAGATGTCCAACCTTTGTTATAAATAAAACATTTATTGTCTCTATAGTTGGTGCAATAACCACCTATATGATACTTATTGATGTGGCATTTCAGAGCTGGACATTTATTGGTGTTCTTACATCCTTTCCCCTGCTTTGTTTTGTTTCATTTTGGTCATGCTGTGTAGATTTGTAGATAAAGTACAAGGTAGTACTCCACAGCTTGCTGCAGGTCAAGGTTCTGCAAAGAGGAGACTAAAATAGAATTTATGTTCTTAACTCTTCTGACAAGTCCTGAGGCGAAACTATTTCCAGGAAAAGAGTTACCATTTACTTGTGCGCTTGAATTATCCAAACAGCAGATGAGCAGCATCCCAATGAGCCTTGTTTTTCTTTCTCCTGTTGTTTCGTGGCCATTTTTAATCATGCCTGAAAGGAACTGAAAGTTCTATGTTCCAATCCATCTTCTGGTTCTATTTACGACTGGGTGTGAATTCATTTCATGCCCCTCATCCTCTCCATGATTACCCTCACTAATATTAGGATGTGTGCCCACGCATGCTGTCAGCGTCTCCGGATGAGATGCACAAAGCCTGCATTTATACACGCGGTCTGCTCTGATGGATGACATCGGCTAACGGTTATTTAATCGTCACCGCGCCAGAAGACAAACTGAACACCACTAGCTTCATGATCAACCCTTTAGAAACCTTAAAAATGTCAAGTTTATGAATGTTTCTTTTTCCGTCTGCATTTACTTTGAAATATTCATGCTCACAGATCAGCCATAACATTATGACCACAGTGGTTGTCACTGCTCAGCACCATGTTCAGGGCATTCATGTAGAAATTAGATTAGTATTTATTATCTAATAACTATGACGTGTTTTTCCCACACATACGCCCAATGTGGCTTCATTAGACTATTTGTATCGATATCTTTTCTAATCTAAATACTCAAATATTCTTTTGAATGGTTTTGATCGTAGTTTGGTTACATAATGAGCTTGTAGAGCAAAAAAATCTGAGGTAGCAAATGTTTAAAAGAACTTTTGGACATTTACGGCACAAACAATAAACAGGAAACATCTGTTTTTGTGGATTTATGGCATTTTTGCTCTCTTTTTAATTTCGAAAAATGAAAAACCTAATTTTCATTTCTGAAGCAAAATGTTTGATAATTCAAAATGAGAATCAAAAAGACTTTCTCTTGCCTCAGGGTGTCAACATGCTGAAGATTGTTATAATTCTGAAACAGCAGCATCGTTACAGGATTTACCAGTTCTAACTTTCCTGTCAGACTCTGGCAGCGGAGTGTTTTTCCTCTGATAAGGTGGGATCTAAGGCTGAGTCACACCATCAGAGCTTCTCTTTTTGTCACTCTGATTATGAAAGAACCCACCGAGCTAAATTGCATGAAACTTTTTTCTTGCGGAGGCAGGACACGAGCAGAGAACACTCCAATTTTAGGAACATATTTGCATCATTCTCTTTGGCTATGCCTTGGCTGTCGATTCACTCTCAAGTGCCCCCCACCAGTCTGTGTTATGTAACGCTGCAGCGTATTGAACAACTATTTGACAAATCCTCAAGAACCAAAATAGGATGTTTGGATGAAGAAAATCCAGCTGTTGCAGGCACAGTCTGTTCGTGTCGTTCTGAGCCACAGTTAGTGAGAGGAACGTTCATCGTTCTCTGCAGCTCCTTCCTCATGAATGATTGAAGATGTAAGTTAAACACAAAATCTGGCAATTATCTTCTAGGATGAGATCTTTGCTGTCGGTGAAAGAGACGGAGAGACAAAAAGAGAAAAGGAGGAGGGGGAATGATCAGCCTGAGGTCGCGTCAACCTTGAAGGGAAGCATCACAAACTCATGCATGCTCTCTCTCACACACACACACACACACACACACACACACACACACACACACACACACACACACACATACACAAAGGATTTAATAGATGTAATTTATGTATCTTCCTTTACCGACCTGCCGCTCTGGTTAATTGGTTTGATGATGCTGTCAGCTGCGTCTCTTCTTAACACACACACACACACACACACACACACACACACACACACACACACACACACACACACACACACACACACACACACACACACACACACACACAGGTTCAGAGGTGTGAGCAAGCATTCAGACCTGCAGAGTCCTTCAATGTGCTGGAAGTCAGTTACATAACAAAAACCGATTCTGCCCTTTAACTCAATCAGAGGAAACTGATCTATAAGATGCTGGTGAAGGTTCTCAGTCATCCAGGTCATGATAATCCAAAGATCTATAAAATGCACATTTTGTTAAATGAAAAACAAAACAAAAATCTAAATGCAAAAAACATAAATACAATAATGATATAAGCCCCATGAAAAGCATTTAAATCTTCATTTTCCTTCACAAATGCTGTTTTTTCCTATGTTCACTTTTCAAAATTCAACATTTTTCAGTCTAAACGTATTTTTCTGGAGGAAATAAAATAATTGTGAGAAAATCAAAACCCTTGGGGCTCACGGAGCTTTAGCTGTCTGCAGGGGAACTTTGTTCATTTGATTTGTTGTGCTTGAAGAAATTCAATATAACAAGTTTTGCAATATTCAGTTTTCACATTTATTACTTTATGCTTTTATTTTACTAAAGGCAAAACTTTGAGATATAAACCTGAGAAGCACAACTTTGAACATTAATAGTTTAGCAAAAACTAAATAAATCCTCAGTTTGTTTCACTTTATTTGTGCAGGGCTAAGATGCATTTTAATTTTAAAAAGAAAATAAAAAAAGGTGTTATGCAGTTCTATTTAAAAAATGCAATTATACTATTTATTAGCTGGCTGCATTTTGATATATTAAATAAAATAAAAAAGAGATCCTACATTAGCAGGTGGCAAAGATCTGGTGATTGTCTCCAGTCTTTCTCTCTTTTTTTAACATTAATGAAAATAAGAATCTGTCTGAGAGCTCTGGAAGTGACTTCATCAGAAATACTCAGCGGCTACGGTTCCTGACATCTCTGTCCCTGGAGTTTGTAAGGTCTCCGAGTAAAAATAAGCTTTATAAAAACAGCCGCCAAAGTGCTTCTGGCTGTTCTTGAGTAATCTGGTGGTTTTTTATTCAGCCTATCAGAGCTCCAGTTTCAAAGGTCAAAGAAGATACGACTATTGAACGATGGGGATGAAATAACGAGCTGGAGCAGCAGCGCAACCCTTTGGGACCATTCCACTGTCTTTATTTAGTAAAACAGGAGGGAGCTTCTGTCAGGCTGTGAAACCATCTTGGTTTCTCTGAAAGTGGAGACACTGAACGTATCAAAGGGCTGGTGAAATTAGAAAGTTAGTAAAGGATCTCAGACTGTTGGAAAACTATTTAGCTGAAGGTCTTTAGTGTTTTGTAAAGAAAAAAAAAAAAAGCAGAAAGACGGGTTATATAAAAAAAATAATACAGTTTGTTATTACACCATTAATTTGAAAAGCTTTTCAACAAAATAATTCTGTTTAAAGGGATTCTATGCAGTTTTGGCTTGCTTTTAGCACCCCCTAGTGTCTGTTAGTGAAACCAAGCTGTGCGTTCGTCTTTTTAACACCTTAATCTAACTGCTGAAATGTCTCCTCAGCCTTCATTAGTGTCTACAGGAGCGGTTCATCACTAAATCAAACAAATCAGCTGTGTTCATGATCTAAAACATGTAGGAAACATGCTGGAAGCAGACTGCAGCACCAGGTATGTCAGCTCCAACAGAGACCTGACCGCCACTCTGAAGTTGCAAGTGCGGTATTCTGGCCACAGAGGGCGGTGGGGTCTGAGTGACATTTCATTAACCCTATAAATGGTCATTTTAGCACATACTGGCTCAAGAACATGATTTAAAAATATGAAAAAGTTGTTTTTATGTAAATTTCTGCAACTATTTAAGCTCATGTTGCAATTAGTGTTGGCAGTTTTTATGAATTTCTTTTTTACTAAATTGCTTTATTTCTAATAAGAAAATGAAACATTAAGGCGTAAAGCACTGTGCTCTAAAACGGTAATAATAGAAGTGATAAGGAACACCTTCAGTCAACAGCCATAGGAGTAGGTGGCTCAGTGTTCACATATTCAACACTTTTTCAAAAGAACTTTTTTCTCCTTCTGTGAAATTCGACAAAAGAGCTGCACCTGAGTAATAAGCTAGTTACCATGGAGTCAGAGTCTTCAGCTGTAATCAATGGAACATGCAGCATTGCTTCGTGTCCTGCAGCCTAATGGTCAAATTACTGAAGTGGAAAGGAGCAAAAAGAGGAGAAGACAGAAAAAACATGAAAGAAGTCATTTTGCATATGTGGTGACATTCTTTATAATTAGAGAGCAAAGAGAGGAGAAAACAGGAGATCAAGATCCATCAGATCAATGTGTGGGATGTGAGGTCTGGGGAGAAAAGGTTCAATGAGATTGATGAAAGATGAGCTGAATATCAGTTGAAAAAGATGCTTTAGATTGTTTTCTCCTGCACCCATCTTCACCGCACAGCCTCCACGGACCCACAGCCTCCATTCTCACATGACACCACAGAATTGGACCTCAACATAACCTCAGCAACTTTCCCTCCCATATCAGGGCACATTAAGATCTACTTTACCTAATCTGTCTGTCTGTGTCCTTCAGCTAGCTCAAGGAGAAGCTGGAAAGATGGGAAAAAAGCAAGTCCAGATGGTCCAGATGGTGTGGACCCGAGGGTCTGTACAAGCCTGTCCAAACTTAAATTTAATCCTCGGCTTTTGGGAATTTTGTAGAAATTGTTCTGAGAACATTTTACCTGGACACACATGCACACACACACACACACACACACACACACACACACACACACACACACACACACACCTCTTCTTACTGTACAATGGCAATGAAAAAAAGCTGAAAAAGCTCAAAAGAAATCACTTTCACACTTTTGAGCTTCTGTTTGTGGACAAATGTTCTTTATCTTTTTCAGGTTTGCAGGGAGCTGGTGCATGACTCCAGTGTTTATTGAAAGAGAGGATGGAGCATGTTAGTAGGACATGCGTATGTTTGAGACTATGATTGATATCAGCCTTTTTAATATCCAATATACCGATATAGTCTAACTCTTTATTTTCAATAATAATATATGCAAGGTCCTTCCCTCATAAAAAAAGAAAAGCTAAATTATTTTAAGTAAATAATATCATATACTATCTCCTATCATTCAAACCTAAACTTTAAACATAATCTGTGCAAAATAAGACAACTACTTCAATCTAACTTAGGCCAGTGGTGCCAAACAAACAAAATGATCCCAAAACTAAACCTTGCATCTGTCATACAGACGTGGACAAAAGTGTTGGTACCCTTCGGTCAATGAAAGAAAAACCCACAATGGTCACAGAAATAACTTGAATCTGACAAAATTAATAATAAATAAAAATTCTATGAAATTTAACCAATGAAAGTCAGACATTCATGCTTCAACGGAATTATTTAAAAAAAAACAATGGTGTCCTCCTTGGTCGTCTCCCATGTAGTTCACATTGGCTCAAACAACAACGGATGGTGAGATCTGACGCTGGTGTTCCTTGAGCTTGAAGTTCACCTTGGATCTCGTTAGAAGTGTTTCTGGGCTCTTTTGTTACCATTCGGCTTATCCGTCTCTTTGATTTGTCATCAATTTTCCTCCTGCGGCCACGTCCAGGGAAGTTGGCTACAGTCCCATGGATCTTAAATTTCTGAATAATATGTGCAACAGGAACATCTAGCTGCTTGAAGATGGTCTTATAGTCTTTACCTTTAACATGCTTGTCTATAATTTTCTTTCTAATCTCCTGAGACAACTCTTTTTTTGCTTCCTCTGGTCCATGTTGACTGTATTACACACAATGTCACCAAACAACACAGTGACTACCTGGAGCCCTATATATAGGCCCAGACTGATTACAAGATTGTTGACACCTGTGATGCTAGTGGACACACCTTGAATTAACATGTTCCTTTGTCCAGGCCTGTTCCATGAATTTTTTTAAATAATTCCATTGAAGCATGGTTGAAAATCAATGTCTGACTTTCATTGGTTAAATTTCATAGAATTTTTATTTATTATTACTTTTGTCAGATTCAAGTTATTTCTGTGACCACTGAGGTTTTTCTTTCATTGACCGAAGGGTACCAACAATTTCGTCCACGTGTATTTTGACATTTTGAGCAAGAGAATTATTTGAAGAGTTAGGTGTATAATATGTATATAATATATTGATATTATTAAATTATGTCCAAGAATTTGCTAAAAAATACACAAAACAAGCCTTATTTGATTTGTATTTAAGAGTTTAATGGAAAATACATAAAACAAGGTGGTTGTCTGATAGAAAAAGAACAGATGAAACATGCTTAGTGAGTATAAAATTAACAGCATCACATTCATTGACTGAACTCAAACTGACAGGTTGTGATTTGACCAAAAAAAAAGGTTTTAATGTTTACAGCATTACAGCTTTAGTTTGCCGGTACTGTTTGTATGCTAGTGTTGATTCACAATTAATCATTACATATACACATCTGCTTTACCGTGAATGAGCAAAAACTAGGAGTGAAAGCCAAACATTTCTTTTTCATTTATAAAAAAAGACTCATCATAACAGCAGTGACTTTTTAAAGTTAATTTACGTTCGTTAACTGCTATGGTTGTATTGTTTTAATAACCATGCACTGTGTATAGCTTGTTTTTTCATAAGATCTTAATATGCAGTAGATTTTTTTCTGTCAGGCTACATATGCAAAGCCACATACAATGTAAGAATACTTGTACATGTCTCCTAGGTAACTACTAGCATTGTTTATTGATCCAGCAAAAACAAAACCTTCCACCCTGCAGTCATTAAAGTCCCTTAGTACCAGATGATGACGATGGGCTGCAAACAGCCACCACAGTATGAGATGACAAAATGATCGATAATGTCTCTGAAGATGAACGACATGAATCCAGCTCTCGGGCTGTTGTGCCGACATTGTGAAGAAAAAAAAAAGATTCAGCATGAACAGATGGTCATCGCCCAAGTCTCAAAAGTACCTCGAGGGCTGAAAGACAACAGAGCTGAGAGCGACAGCTTCGATGTACATCACAGGTAGCCCAGTTTACAGCAACATTATGTAATGAGGTAATCAAACAACAGGCTCTTCTGTATGTTTAGTTTATTTCATTTTTTGGCAACATGATTTTTTCTTTCCATTGCTATGGCACGATGACTGAATGTCCTGGGAGCGGTTCCAGTCTAAGCATAGGAAACAGAAAAAGGCACATTTCTTGACATCTCAAAAGGACTGTGCACGCCAATGACTCAGTCTGAGAATCATTCTGTCTGTCTCTACAGTCAGCAGCTGAAATGTTCATGCATTTGATGCCTGGTCGTTCTGTTTGTCCTTGGCGTGTGTTGGTGTTAACCCGTTCAGCTTGGTGCGCTCCATTGCATACTGTGACAGGTTTGTCAGACTGATGTTTTCCTCTTTCTGTTCTTTGTTGTCTTCAACGGGTTCCCCATCCTCTTCCTCCGTCCTCTCCACACCTAGAATAGCACCGCCGTTGTTGATGCCCACAGTTGACAGCCGAGCGTCTTCAGGAATGTTCCTGCGCAGCTCACGGTTCTTGTTGCGCCTGGCCAGCTTGGTGAGAGATCCGAAGCGTAGGTTGAAGAGATTCTCCTCCGAGGAAGATGCTGTCTGTGGTTGTTGTTCACTGCTTTGTGGGTCGTACGGCTCACAAGCACCTTTCAGCCTTAGGTTGTTTAGTTTTGTGTCGATGCTCTCCTGGGAGGAAGTCTTGAAACGGCCAGCGTCCAGACTGGCAAACATGGCCCGTTTCTCTGGTGATAGCATGTCAAGAGAATGGGCTCGCTGCTCGAGGCCCAGCTGACGGCGTTCCATGCTGCGGATGGTGGCGGCTCGCTGGAGTTTGTCATGGATCTCGACACTCAGACGCCGCCGTGTTTCGCGGAACTCCGCTCGAACGTTGGCTTTCCACTCAGCTGCATGAGCTTTAATCTCCCCAACCTAAAACAACAAAGAAATAAGATTAGATCAACCATATATAGACTATTTTCCACTGTAAAGAGTCAAGATGCGGTTGAAAGCTGTACCAAGCAGATTCAAATCCCATTAAAGACTGTGAATTGTCCAATTTTTTGGTATATTTTCTTCTTGACTGTCTGATTTTACTCTATTTTTCTGCAGAAAATACCAGTCATTTATCCAATTTCATTGCTTTCTCATCCCAAACATTTCTCTCTTCAGCAACACGATTTCATCCTGAGCAATCCCAAGGCATTTCCAGGTTAGAGGGTATATCATAGTCCCTCTAGCAAGTTATGGGTCTGCCCTAAGGTATGCTCCTAGGGGAACAAGCTCAGGAAACTTTCAAAGAGAGACGGCAAGGAAGAATGCCAGTTGGAAGCCCAAACTTCCCCTTGAAAAACTGCATAAAATCACAAGTTTTTGTCTGTTTAAAAAAACTGGTAGGACAAAAGCCCTCCTACACGTCTAATGTAACACTTGGTAATGTAATCACACCCCACCTCTTCTTTGGTCTTTTTTGATAGCACTCGAAACCAGTCTCCAATCATGCTGAGGACAGCAGCAAAGTACGCCAAGCCAACTAGGATCCAGAACCAAACCATTGGCTTGTACCAGCTCATATAGTCGATACTCCGACTGTCACCTGGTAGGAAAGGAAATATACCTGAATATTCTTCTGAATCAGGCTATCTAAACAAAATAGTGACAGAAATGGTTTTTGCTGGAAATAGCTACCTGCAACATAATCTCCTATTCCCACTGTGGTGAGGGTGATCACAACAAAGTAGATGGCATCCAGGGTGGTCCAGCTCTCGATGTATTTAAAGATGACAGCAGGGATAGTGACGAAGACGATGCAGCCAGCCAGGATGAACAGAATGATGGATGTCACTCTTATCTTCGTTTGGCTGATCTGTTTGTGTTTTTGCTGAGAAAAGATCATTAATAATACACAATTAGGTGTGAAAATTGTTACGATATTTCCATCCAGAATGTTTAACAGTGTATTGTCACACTCATTCAACAGCACATGAACCGGAAAACCTCCACAGCACATAAACAGAAACAAAATAACGCAATCTAAAACTTGCAACTCACCCTGAATATCTTCTCAACTCGCAAAATGCTTTTCACAAAGATGGTCCCCAGCTGGTCTCCGACGCCCGCCAACAGGAAGCCAAAGAGAGGGATGCCAAATATGGCATAAAGAATGCAAAAGATTTTCCCGCCTTCTGTGCTTGGAGCTATGTTTCCATAACCTGTTGAAACATAGAAATGAAGAAAATAAGAGAAAATTCGTGACGAACCAAAAGACAAAAACCCCCAAAGAGGACACATAGAGTAAGATGGGACGATAACGTCAATCAGGACCTCATTATGCAATAAAATCAATTGAGGCTCTTATGTAATAGCTTTTAGTGCATGGAAAGGCTCCAACAGAGACTATAATT
This sequence comes from Aphyosemion australe, assembly GCA_006937985.1. NCBI lineage: Eukaryota > Metazoa > Chordata > Actinopteri > Cyprinodontiformes > Nothobranchiidae > Aphyosemion > Aphyosemion australe. Next base: position 1,289,611 of record SSNS01000054.1, read on the forward strand.
AGGTTCCCCTTAAAGACAATTAAATTAATAATGACCCTATGGTACCCTGTAGTGATACAATTAGATACAATGAAGAAGTCGGGGACAGAAAATACAGAAAAGCTGACTCAGTTTCTTTAATTTTAGCCTGTTGCAACTTTAAAAAAATTTTTAAATCTTGCTTCTTTAAGAGTAAGATTAAGTTTTAGCAAACTATTTCATCACAGTAAATTCAGCATGCTCGAATTAATACTGTCAGAGCTTGTCAGGAGTTACAATGTCCAAAATGACACCTACAGAGTTGATTAGGAAACACTCCTTTTTAAAACTCGGGGGGTTGACTCTCATGTCAGTGTTATATATCAACTATATAACTCTTTTTAGTGTTAAATTATGGGGTGCCACTTGTAAAGTCAAACAGTCATAACTTAACAGCTGTGTTTTGGGTTATTTAACCTATCATAAGAGAAAAAAAATGGGAGTTCATTTCTCAAAGTCATATTTTCACCATGTTATTCATACATTTATAAATGTAAAAGTTTCCAAATAAATACTTAGTTGGCAAGCTAAATATTTAATTTAGAGTTAAATATTTATTTTACAAACTAAGTATTTAGGTCAGACCTAAATGTTTTGTTTGTAAAATAATTATTTAATTTACAAACTAAATATTTAATTTGTAGTTAAATATTTAGTTACAAACTAAATATTTAGCTCCCAATTAAATATTTATTTTCCAAAATAAATATTTAGATCCCAGCTAAATATTTATTTTGGGGATAAACCTAAATATTGATTTTGCAAACTAAATGTTTAGCTCCAAAATAAATATTTAGTTGGAATCTAAATATTTATTTTGGAAAATAAATAATTAATTTGGAGCTTTAGTCAGACATAAATATTTAGTTTGTAAAATAAATATTTAACTCTAAATTAAATATTTAGCTTGCTAACTAAATATTTAGTTGAAAACTGTAACATTTATAAATGTATGAATAACATAGTGAAAATATGACTTTGAAAAATGAACTCTCATTTTTTTCTCTCATGGTAACCCAAAATACTGCTGTTAAATTATGACTCTTTGACTTTACAAATGGCACCCCATATTAAATTAACTATTCTTAGTGTTAAAATGGACCAACACCCCAAAATTAACACTTTTAAATTTGCTGTGATGATACTTTGCATAATTGCACTAGCTTCAGAAACAGATCTAAATTCCAAACATTTTACCGATGGTTGTGATGACAGTTCCAGCGAAGAAGAAGGAACTGCTCATGTCCCAGTAACTGGAGTTCGTCTCTCCAACAGGCCTCACTCCTCTGCTCACGGCTTCTATGGCACGCTGAGAAGAGGAAAAGATGGACTTAAGTATTATCAAAAGAGAAACTTAAAATCGAAGTTATCACCTAAACATTAAAAGCTCAAATTTCAGAGGAAAAGAAGAACTGCAAATAAAACATTTCAAAGCACTCGGCTGCCTCACTTCCTCTGAAATCCAATAAACGTGAATTTGAGCTTCTGTTTCGACTCCACCTCAGCTGACATTAACACAATAAACACGTGTCTGCTTTGATTTTACAAACTAAAGTCCCGATGGGACAAACAGAAGGAGGAGCTCCCCTCGTGCATGCTTTGTGCATCATCTGCCATGCATTCAGGACCTTTGACATGGATTACATAACACCTGGGAAGAAATGCAAATTGGTTGACATTGATTTTTTAAGGTCACTGCTTAAACACAGAACTGAAAAGAGGGAATATTTAATTAATCTAGGACACACGTTTTAAGGCTGCGACATCACTGCACAAGTAGACATGTGGCGTGAATTTGAATGGATCAAATTGTGTTTCTAAGCAGAATTTTATGCAACATTTTTTTTTTACCTACACTCACTCCTGAGTTGTGGTTGAATTTCCGAGTCCTCAGGGTGAACAAAACAGTAGGTAACAATTGATGTCCTTTACGTTTAACCAAATCTTTAAAGTCTAGTTCTGTCATGAGATAATTTTTTTTAGATTAATTAATTATGACCTGTAATTAATTAATCTAATTAATCTCTTTTTTAATCTCACCTGCTAATGGCTGAGAAAAGCCCTCACTTTGATATATTTTTATTTAAGTAATTTAAGTCATTTGAAATATTGTTTTGGTTTGATCATGACAAGTAAACAGTTCTTATTTCACAGAAGAAACGGTGGCAGAGGAGTTAAGTGCCCATCTCATAACCGGAGAGTTGTGGGATCGAGTCCCGCTCAGTCTGTCGCAGTCGTTGAGTCCTTGAGCAAGACATTTAACCCACCATACCTGCCACCATACTTTGTAGATCCCTAGAAGGTGCTAAACAAATACAGGCCATTTATCATTTGCCATAATAGTTCTATGGTCGATACCAAACATATTTATGAAGTTTTTTGCACTAAATCATTCTCACATAAAGCAATTTCTGTTTCAGTACCTTCCAGAATGAGTAATTTCAGGACACTAAAACTTGAAGAAAACAAACTGGAGCTGGCCACGCCCACCTATCCCGCGGTCAGGCTGCTATAAGCTGAGAAGCTCTGGAAGGGGCTTGGAGTAGAGTCCCCGCTCCTCCAGCAGCAGCTCTCTCTTGCACATAAGAGGTGGTTCTATTCTTTTTGAACCATCTTGTGGCACATTATTCCTAAAACCAAACACTGACAGAAAATGGATGGATTTTGTTCTTGTTTATAGAGGCAGTAGAGGCCCACATGGCAACACAAAAGGTTAGTTTTGCATAATAATTGAAGTGCCCAATTATGAATGGGAAAAAAGCACATCACTGTTCTTGATATCCTTTAGGTTTACCATGCTGATGTGCAGCATACAATCCAATCAAATTAGAGTGTCTGACTCTATGATTCAAATGAAATGTTTTGAAAGTTCTCAGGGGAAACATCCACATTTTATGTTTCTTCAGAGACAACCCTTTTTCTCCTCATTTTCTCCCATCTTGTTAAGAGTCAGGAAAACATTTACTGCATCATCATTCTCACTGATCGCCTTCTGCTCTCTATTAAGCTGCCATAAAAAGCTAATCTACTATCGTGTGTTCTTTTTAATTTCAGTTTTTTATGGGATTTTTGGACAAAAGTTTAGTTTTTCCCTTCTTTAGTCAGTATAAGTTTGCCTCCGGGCTCAATTTGGGTTTGTCTTTTTAATATAGCGAAGAGCCAGCAGAGGGAGAGCCCATATACGAACTATCCCCTTAGTTTTTATCAACGTTTCTGGAAAATCTTATATTTGGCTGCAGCCTCCATTCAGTGTAAGCTCTCAATCTGTCCATGCTTTCAGTCTATATAATAAAATATGCATTAACTTCTGTGACACACATTTGAAAGCAGAACAGTGCAGAAGACACTTAAACCGTATTATGGCACACCTCAATCTTGTGTGTACTTGCTGTAAGTCTCATCTAATCACATGCATTTGGATTATAGAATGAGTCAGTTACATTAGTGATACCGCAAAGGTTTTATCTGCACACACACATATTTAATGAGGGAAATATTGTTGGGATTAACCACAAATAATCTGATTCTGGAGTCTAGGGAGAGCTATAAATAGCTGCTCAATGCATTTGAATGTTTTATCAGGAAATCTATTTTTGTCGCGTGATTTCCTAACAGCTAAGCACATGCAGAATGTGATAAGTGAAAAAATAATCACTCTTTTGCACATGCAAATTTGGAGCCAAGCATATCCTTGCGACATATTCCTGCTAATTGGCAAGACAAATTGCAGTTTTGTTTCACCCGTCGTGTTCTCTTCTGTTTACGACAGATTCTGCACGTGGACAATGCTGCAGAAACACAATCGCCACCAACTGGCTCTTGGCTAATGTGTTTTCACATACCCTACTGCAGGATCATTAGAGAGCAGACAGTCACTGCAGATTTTCCTCCTCTCAGTGTGACGCTACCCCATAGCAAGCGGCAGCAATGATCCAGTCAGCATGGTGCCTCCCGCTCTCATTCACCCAGCTGTGTTTTGAGACGGTGCCAGAAACTCTCCTCTGCAACATTTTTTAGCATTAACAATATCTGTAGCTGGAAACCACCTTGGACACTTTAACAGCTTCAGAGAAGGATCGGAGACCACAATAATTAGGATTGAGGCACTTTTTGAAGCATTTTATAGAACGAGTTCGTGTGAAGAAGTTAACTATTTTGGGGAAAATATAGTATTTTAGAAGATTTGCATAAAGCTGTGCAGGATCATATATGCATGTTCTTATTCTACGAATTAAGAAGTGTGCTTCTGTGTTAAATTCATAAATAATTACTATCTTACCAGCAGTCGATAGCTTCCTAAATGGCCTCAGTTTTGATAAACCAAAAGGGCAGCAGTAGCTCAGGAGGTAGAGCGGGTTGTCCAGTAATCGGAAGGTTGCAGGTTCGATCCCGG